>JADLZL010001660.1:0-383016 GCA_015844335.1 Chrysopogon serrulatus | reverse complement strand
CACAGCGAATCAGACTCGGCCGCAGATCCGGCTGGCGGTCCGAGATCGCCCAGTAAAAAACACGTGCCGTTTCGTTTCTACGAGGACGAGACGAGACGCCCCGCCGATGCGTGCGGCCGGCTCGGTCGGGTCGGCAAAGCCACTGGACACGGCCGGAGCAGGACAAAACCGGCAGCAGCCAAGCAAGCAGGACCAGTGGCCACTGGCCAGTGCCGGGCCAGAGCCCTGCGGTGGGCCGGGCCCCCGCCGCCGTCGCCGTGAACTGATTAATTAGTCGTGAAATTGGGACGGAACCAACTGATCCTGGAGAATGCTGAATTATTGTTGTCACCTTCTTCCTCGGTCTGCTACCGACTAGCGAGTGGTGACAAGTCACGTTCAGGGCGTACCATACTAGTACCGTACTGTGGTAATTAATTGCTGCCATTTCGTGTCCTTTTCCGTCGCTGCCGGCTGCCCCAACCCCAACCCTAGCGCTGGTCCGTGTAGTACTAAAGTAGCTAGGGAGAGTAGCTAGGGAGTGTGAGATTTGCGCCGCTGCACAAGCCGCAAAGCGTGCCATTTAGGTTTCGGTATAAGGACTCGCCACTGGTACGGTTCTCCCTCCGGTCTTCCTCTTTGATATGATTATTTAAATGGATGATTCGATGAATCATCACGTGAACCTCAACTCTTAGACATTTTACGAATAAAGAAATACGAGATCCACTTTCTTTTCATGGAATCTGCGTCCCATCGGCCATCAATCGATTGCCGTACACATTTCGGCAAGCTTAACGGTTTTGGACTTTTGCTGCCTTGCTGGCTGCCGTCCTTAGCCTATTGCATTATATTCTTTTCAAACTCATTCATATTATGGTTTCCCCTAAAAAAACTCATCATCTCATACGAATACATAGACACATAGTAATATACTGTATAATCTTGTACTCATAAGGAACCTCAAATCAGTTAATCGTTGCGTTTGTTATATCTGTATATATATACAACACGATTCCAAAACTCGTATATAGTCTCCTAGCCTTAGGTGTATCGACTCCAATTTGTATCAACATTATATTTTCACTCTCTTTGTTAGTTCCACTCCAAGTCAAGCACTGACCAGAGAAGACATGTGGTCACTCTCATTGGAGTACGAGTGCAATGTGATATCTGACATATGACATGACATTTTTTATACAAGGACTATTAAAAACCATTGACATGATATATTCCGATATTGGCATTTCCTAATAATTTCACACATGGTGGTGACGTGGCATTTATAGAGCTGCACTAGTACGGGCTATTTCAGGGTGTCAATGCTAGGTTAGGATCTATTTGGACCTAGATGATATACAAAGTTAAGATTATCAACTTAGAAATAACATTTGAGAGTAAATGGACCTAGATAACACATCTTGCTAAGTTGAAGGACCAACCTTATATGTAGGGGGGCACGTCAATGCACATTTAGCGTACCACGTTTGCATATAGGGCAGGTTAGGACTATTTGAAGCTAGAAAATAAATACCCAAAGCCAAGTTCATGGACTTAGAAATAACATTTCGAGAATAGAAGGATATAGGTGACACCTCTTGTCAAGTTGAATGGCTAACCATAAATTTTTCTCACTAATAATTAAAGAGCTAAAGTTTAGGAGCTAAAATTTAACTATATATTGTTTGGATCCACAACTCAAATTTCCATAGTATGGCGATAGTGTCCTAAAGTGCCCTATTAGTTCCAATTTCATAGTTTAGCTAACTAAACACAATTAGTTACTCATTCCTTTCCAAGCTTGTTTGGATAAACTTTAATCCATCCAAAATCCACATGGTTCGAGAGAAATTGAGGTGAAACATTAATTTACTTTTCATTCCAATCCATTTTCAGCCTATGTGATTTGGGTGCTATTTGGTTGGAGCATTTTGATCCACTAATAGTTCACTATGCTATCGGATAGTGTTCCTTCCTGTTTGGTTGAGATGGGTAGGCGTCAATTCGCACGGTAATAGATAGGCGTATTGAAAACATTGTTAGTGCTTCCCACTTGTCATTATTTGATTGCCCCACACGTCTCCTTCCCCCGATCATCTATTCTTGCCCCTCACGTGACTTGGGGTAGCTGATATTGTTCCATGTGACAACCAAAACAAATGGCTAGTATTATTTTCTCTACAACTGTTGAGCGGAAATGAGTTGCATTAGCGTTTCCACTCCTTTTGTTGTACCAAACAACAATAGATGGATTTTGACTTGCAGCTAAACAAACTCTGTTTTGGTTAGGATGGTTTGAATTACCTACAAGGACAGCCCCCCCCAAACAAAGAATACATGTGACCACTAAATAGATAAGATGTTGCACACATACCCTAGCGGCATTTGTTTGTTCAATAAAAAGACAGACCTTAGCAGCTGCTAGAACAGAACCGACCAATTTATAAAAGCATAAGTGAAAAATCACTCGCAAAGCAAGCAATTATCACACTTAAGCCGTTATAAACCCGGTAGTCCGGAAATCTCGAAGGATTTCAAACCAAACATCATCAACCGAGATCGTACAAGTTTAGCGTCGCCATTCACACGTTACAACATTTCACAAATAGTTCGATAACATCAGAGTGCGGAAATAAAGTTATTACAAACCAAGTTCTTCAAATCCAAGTAGCGGAAACAAGATAGTTTTAAAAACTCAACCCACACACAACTTAAGTTTAATACAGTGCCAGCCTAATGATCAATCCACAAAAGCAAGTGGGAAGAGTAGTAAGAACGACCATTGCCCTTTGGTGCTTAATCCACTGGATATAAGCAGGTCTCGCAATACCCGTGGTAGGTATGGCCATCTGCACAAACAACAAGCGGGAAAAACCCTGAGTACGAGAAGGTACTCAGCTAGACTTACCCGACTGACTCAAAAGTAAAAGACTCCAAGGAACATGATAGGCTTTATCAGGGGATAGCTTGACTCTTTTTGCGGAAAAGCGGTAGTAACATTAAAAGTGATTGCTCAGCTTAATCATTCCTATTTATGCTAGGTGAGCACCTGTACTATACATCATTATAGTATATTAATCATGATTAAGCAAGCAAGTAGTAGCCATAAGAATAATCATCAGCTTAACCCATCATCATCATTAATCACATTCCATAATCATTACTACGATGGTGCAGCTCAAGTCAAGTGTTCACTGTCCAGGAACGATGGCGATTCGAATCGATTACTACTGAGCTCAGGGGGTATTCCTCATACAAACCACACTCACGCGTGAAGTGAGCTATAGATCACCGTGGCACGTATCCAGGAAAAACAAGTACGCGGACTCGCATAGAACCACCGTACCCGGGGACCGCCCGACGCCTTAGCCAGCCATCTTTGGACCTCGGACTTACTCTTCGGCCCCCGTGGTCCCCCCCATCCATCTCCAATACGGTGCGAACGGATCGAGAACCTACCGGGATAGTGTTAGGCTTCGCGGGTCGGAAGTGCTTATCCGGCCAGCTAAGTATGAGGCATGCGTTCAACATGACTTGGGGTACATCAACGGTACGGTCCTTAATCGACACAGACGGATTCACTATGGTCCAACAACCCCACAAGACTCCGTCCGGTCTCCAATTATCTCGACTATAACCATCAACCAGATGATATCAACATAAGCTTTCCATCAATCACAAGTAACCACCTATACTCGCGGATGACAGGAAATCACCCGACTTCTGCCGTCTAAGCAAGCTAAGCATAATACTCGCCCTAGACTAGCAGGGTAATTCAAGGTAGGATAATTCAAGGGTAATTCAAGGATATAATGCATCAACGGTTGCAATCAACTCCTATACTTAATGCATCAATCATAAAGCATAATTAGACTGTTAGAAAGCATAGGTAAGTGATGCTCCGGGGCTTGCCTCGAACGAAGTCACTAGCCCTGTGATTGGGACACTCCGGTAGATCCTCTGCTTCGACCTCCTCTCCTTCTTGTGGAACCTCCTGGCTGGGGCTCCTCCCGGTGATCCCGCCGATCTCCGAAAACTGGAGGTCCTCCCGCGAACTCAGTATGATGCGATGCACATGCATAAGTACGTGAATGCATACACGTATGATGCTCATGAATGAAGATGATTAACAGATCATTTGACAGAGTAGGTGCATATCTCCTCTCTACTAACAACTTAACTCATTTACTGAGTATGTGCATACCTCTTCTCTAAACACTTAGAGAAGTGCATAAAGAAGAGTGGTGTGTAGGCGCGACACACACACACACACACATCACATGAATAAAGAGAAGTACTACTATTCATAGCCAACCATCACATTTCAGTTATGGTGCGGTATTACATGACCAGCAAGCATAACATATTTAAAAGTGCACAAGAAGTAATATAGAACATGCTAAAACCATTAATTCAAAGCTTTATCATTTCATGTGAATAATTAGGCTTGAACTGTGACCTCTGTCTAAACAGTTCAGAAAAATCTACAAAAATTACAGAAGCTACTCCATGCTATAACAAGGCCATGATAAAATTTTCATCACATTTCATCAAGTATATCGGCCTACACAAAAAGATTAAGTAGCAGGACAGAAATGCATATTTCACAATTTTGTACTATGAAAAGTATCAAACAACAGATTCCATATTTTTCACTAGAACTTCTTAGCACAAGAGCAGTCATTAAAAATTACCAGGGCATAATTCCTTATAATTAATTTATTAAAAATCATTAAAAATCAGCCCAGAAATGAAATTAAATCATATTCTAATATTTTTGTACAGTAATTGCATGACACCTATTTTTCCCAAAAACTAAATCACATAACAAGTCTAACAAAACAAGAATCACATTTTTTCTGAGCTATATTCAATTTACTATGCATTTACTCGGTTTTCAGCCATTTAAACAATTAAATAAATCTACACAGCAAAGTACCACAAAAATTGCATTACATATTTTTCCCAGGTAGATCTACTCACTAGAAACCTAGCAAAACAAGTTTCATCAATTTTGGATCACATTTGCCACAGATACAAATTAAAAACGATTTAAAACAAAATCTGGAAATCATTTTATCATTTAAACCGAACCCTAGCCGGTCCATGGACCTGGTCCAGTGGACCAGAGTGCTGGCGCTAAGGGACCCCACGGGTCCACGGGCCCACCGCCAGCCACGAGCGGAGGGGGGTGCACCGGCGGCGCTTAGTCTGGCCGGCGGTGAGCCCTCCGGCGATACTGACGGCTCCGGCGTGCTCCCGGTGGTGCGGCGCACAGGGTGACGGGGTTGGCGAGGCCGACGGCACCGAACAACGACGGCGACAGCCGCTGCAGCGCCGCGGCCCGCATGGCGGCACGGGCTGCCCGACGGCACCGACCGGCTCGCGCGGGAGGCGCATCAGTGCGCGCGAGCGCGCAAGGCGAGCTAGACCTAGGGTTTTGGGGCGCGGATCGAACGTCGGAGCGCTCCGACCGTGTGCATGCGGCACGGCGGCGGAAGGGAGTTCCGGGCGAGCGCATTTGGCGTGGCGCTGCTAGGGCATTGCCCCGATTGGGTGCACGGGCGGTCGATTTGGTGCATGGCGCGGCTACGGTGGCGCGCAGCAGAGAAAGGAAGGGAGCAAGGGGGTGTGAACGCGGCGGCGCAGAGCTACGTGAAGCCCGGCCATGAGCGCCAAGCGGGGATGGCGCAATGCGCCCTACCGAGGTATCTACGGCTGAGGCAAAGTGGTGGCGGTGCGAGGGGAGGGCGAGGCGAAACTGTGGGCGGTTTGGCGGAGGCGGTGCTCCGGGCGAACGAGAACGGCGGCGGCGGAGCTTGAGCGGTGTGGCGAGCGCTCTGCCGTGCGCGGCGGAGCGAGGAGCGAGCGAAGCGGCGAGCAGCGAAATGGAGAGCGAGGCGCTCCATTTCGGGCGAGGCAGGGTGTATCGGTCGGCGTGGGGCCCGCTTACGGGCTCGGCGGCCACGCTGCGCGACGGCAGGCGACGGCGAGCGCGTGGCGAAGCGCCTGCGGCCGGCCGGTTGCGACGATGCGGCGCGCTGGGCGCCAGCGAGCGGAAAGGGGCGCGGGCCGTGGGTCGTCGTGGGGCCCCTGCCGGTTCGCGGAGATCTTTTTCCATTTTTTTTGAATTTAATTTTAAACCGAGCAAAAAGCACCATTTTGACCAATTAAAAAGCATTTTCAGAAAATGTGCCCAAAATAAAAGTTGTAGAGAAAATTGAGATGAACAACTTTCATTTAGAGCTCAACTCAAAATTCCCAATAAATTTTGAAATACAATTTCATTTTGAATTTAAGGCATAAAAAGGGATTTTTCTAATTATTTTTCTTTTGCTCCAAAATGCACCAAATCTTTTTGCAATAATTTTGTTAAATCATTTCAAGGTGCTGGGCAAGTGGATCCAAACTTGATCAAGTCATTGCAAGCTAATTAATTAACCAATTTAAACAACTAGCAATCAAGCACAAATTAAAATGCAAACACATGCAATGATGAGGCAAATAGGGTTGGATGCTTGATGATGCTTATGCCATGCTCAATGAATGATTGAGGTTAATTAATTAAGTGCCCAATGCATGCTTAACACTGAGGTGTTACAAATTGTCTCCATGGCGAAAAAAGTCCGTGAAAAAGTTCGGACAAACATTTTTTGGCAAGCAAAGACTGGATGGACCCAAAATTATAGGCAAATGGCAATAGAGACCAGATCAACCCTAAGATCCAAATACCAATAGTGGCCAGCGACCGCAACAAAGAACAAGCGTAAGTAGCACGCACTAGAGAGCTCTTGGCGCACCATGTCCACAAAGGCCATGTCACTGTCCACTGCACGCACTGCAACCTTCCGCGTGCAGGACCACACACCTGCCACAAGTCCTCTCTGATCCTGGCAGATGGTCCCCATCTAAGACAGTTTGCTTGGCCCATGAGGGCACCCTAGGAAGCATTTAGTGTGGGGCGTTCTCGCTGTTCAATCGAAACCCAACGGGAGTGCGTTTTGGGCCCAGCTGAGCTTTTTAAATGCGTTTCCCATCCATATAGTGGCATAGCTGGTAATATCATAGAAGAGGGAAGGGGGAGAGGGTAATTCAACTCGTGATTAGGGTTGCGAAGAGGTGGAAGTCAGGAAGTGTAACACCCCGGTGTTACGTTAACCTAAACCTGCCACATGTCATCATAAGCATTGCATAAGCATTTTTATAACTAAGATGAGTTTGTCAAGTTCTAGGGTTTGGTTGCGCTCTTTCATATCACATGTGTATGTTTATCACTAAATTTCACTCACAACTTTATTTTTGTTTATAAAAGCAATCAATTAAAACCAACCTTGTTGCTTGCAACTGCTTGGCTAACCCGACTCACACCTCAACCGTGTTTTACAATTTAAATGATGCAAAGCAAGAACAAAAATTGGAATTGGAATTCAATTGCCAACATTTTTTCCATATTTGGTTAAGTGTTGAAGTTTGAATTTCATTTTCAATTTCTCGAGCTAACCATAATTGATTTTCTAAATAAAAGTTGCTAATCAATGGCACCATTTCAAAGTATGAAGTTTGTACTTTGAAAGTATGCTATTGGTTGGGTTTGAAAAGTTCCACAACATCATTAATTAATTGCCCAAAAGTCTAATTTGAAATTCCTTTTCAAAAACCCTAAATTTCAAAGTGTTTTGCCCCTTTTCAATTTCATCTCAAAATATTCAAAATTTGGGAAAACTCCAAAAATACAGTTTGTGCATCTCTTTGAGCTCTACAACTTTGGTATATAAAGTTTTTCAAGCTTTTGAATAAAATTTGAATTAATTTCAAAAGTTATTTGAATTGCAAAGTATCCCCTTTTGAGTTTTAAACTCTAATTCAAAAATTATTTGGTTTCATGAAAAACTTCCTAAATGAAAGTTGTAGATATTGAGAAATAGAACAACTTTTATTTTTGGAGATTTTCATCTTTTATTCAAAAATCAAAAGTAATTTTGAAATCCTTAAAATTAAGATTTTGCCCTCTTGTTGAATTTGAAATTCAAATTCAAAATCCATTTGAAATCTGACAAAACTTTCTAAATGAAAGTTGTAGAGCATGAAATTTGGAGCAATCTGTATTTTTGGAATTTTTGAACTTTTATTCAAAAGTTGAGAGTAATTTGAAAAGGCAAAAAGTGAGCTGGCAGCACTGCTACGGTAGTAGGGGGGGCACCTCACCCGTGCCCATGCCGGGCGGCCGGCCAACGCCGCCGTGGCCGTTTCCGGCGTCTTCCCGGTTTTCACGCGCCTCCAACCACCTCACCGGCGTCGCCAAGCCACCAGCCACCTGTCCGTCACCCTCCATGTCTATAAAAGCCACCGCCGGCATCGTATTCTTCTTTTCCTCCTCCTCACCGCCCCCGACGCCAAGCCCCAAATCGCTTCTCTGTCCAGTTCGCCCTCCGTGCACTATTATCATCCAATTCCGCTTGCCAACGTCTCCGCTAGCTCCTTGCGCACCGATTGCTCCATTACTCGTCTCTTGCCGTCGTCGCAATTGCTCTAGCTCCGCTGCTTCTTCCTCGCGGCCGGGCCCGGCTGCCGCTGGGCACCTCCACCTCGCCAACTCTGTCCGGTGAACTCCTTGCCGAGCCGGGCGGTGCTCCAAACTCCACCACGAGCCCCTGGTCATCATCGACCCATCGGTTCGGTCTCTACCGCATCGGACGTGCGAGACGCCGCCGCGCCGCCACGGGCGCCCGCCGCCCCGATCCGCATCACCCCAACCAACTACCACCGCAGCTCCGCTTCAACCACCCCGTCTACCAAGTCCTGGTGAGCTACTTCCATCTTCCCTGCACTCCTAGCATGACTCGTCGTGGCCTGCGCAGCTAGCTGGAACGCCGCCCCGTGCCGCCGCCGCCAGCCAAGGCCGAGCCGCCATGGCCGCCACCATCCCATCTCCTGGCCACCGCTTGCCTTCATCCAATAGCTCGTTGTGCTCGGGAGGGAGAGAGGAGTCCGTTTGTGGAATCGTTTTCGCCGGAGGAGTCGTCGACGGCGAGTAGCGCCGTCGCCGATCGCCGCCGTGCGGCTCGGTTCAAAAAGAGAGAGGAGAGGGAGGTGGGCGACGGGTGGGGACCGCTCGGTGAGAGAGAGGGGAGGGCAGGCCGCGCGCGCCGAGTGGGCCATGCGGGCCGAGTGCCGCCTTGTCTTGGCGCCGTTGGGCCGCATGAAGTGAGCCCAAAAGGAGAAGGGTTTTGTTTTTCTTTTTTCCAAATTTAATTTCCAAATGCAGTTTTCATCTTTTTGTTACAAATTAATTTGGGCAGATAAAAATGCAAGAAAAATATGTGTGTGCTCCCCTGTGTAATGCTCTACACCAAAAAAAATGCTAACCTTGGTTTTCCAATAAAATTTAATTGTGCTTAAATTTGCTCCTTTAATTGATAAATGCAATTTCCATGATTTTTAATAATTAAAATATAAGTCCAAAAATTATGAATTTTGTTTTGTGTACTAATTAGATGCTAATGATCTTAATTATGAAGTTTGGTCATGTTTTGACTAACTTTTGTATTATGCTTAATTAACCCTTTAATTAATTAATGTTTAATTAATTAATCATGTGGTTAATTAGGGTTTAATTAATCTCCAATTAGCAAGTTAATTAGTGGCTTTCAACGACTGTAAAAATGGTCAATAAATTAGTAATCACCTTTAATCACTTTGTTAGTGTTGCTTGATTTTGGGATTGAGTGAGGACCCTAGGTCATTAACCCTAATGACCTTCGGCATTTTATGTTGATTGCGTATCGTTAGTCCGTCGTCGTCGACGCTAGTTATACCTTCTTAGTGCAACTATACCGTGAAGGAAAGTTGTACTCAAGATAGGTTAACAATCGTTGCATCATTATCGCATGTCGTTATCACCGCATCGTAATCATGCATCTCAATCGTAGCCGTGCCGCCCCGAGAAGGTGTTCGGCGTGAAGAGGTTGATCCTGATCTCAACAGTGTCATCATCGCTCCCTAACTTCGCCGAGCCCCAAGGCAAGCCCCGGATGCATTCAGGACCCTTCCTTGTATTTCAAAAGCTTTTATATCGTATGTTCCGGATATGATGCATTAGGTGTTAGGAGTTGTGTGACCTCCTACTTTGATGCATTTACCGTACCTTGATATATACCCTAAATACCTGTTTTGATTTCGAAAATGCTAGTGTATGCTTAGCCCTGCAAATAGCAAAGGCTTTACGAAATATTTTTAAAAGATGTGATAACAAAATCCCCGTTGAGGGCAATTACGAAAACCTGATGTTACTTGTTGGTATCCCTTCACTTTGATCGGGTCAAGGGTACGCAACAAGAGCATGATGATGAGTAAATTGAGACCGGGTGGAGTGACTTGCACCAGGAGGGGCTAGTGCCCTGGTGTAGTGTCGTCCACTTGTGAGTCGGTTAAGCACCGTTCGTTGCCTTGGCCCTTGGATCATGAGGTTATTGGATAGTACTAGTCGCATGCTAATGGCGGTAAGCTCCCTTGTATGATCTATGCGAGAACGGACAACCGGGACGGGAAGTAGCGTGTACCCATACTACGAGTGCACCCGTCGACGGTTGTGACTGACGGCGTAGGAAGGTGGTGTACTTGTACTCCCGTGGCTAGGACCCGTTCTGTGCGGAGAAATGCAAGCGTGAGTTGATGTATGTGAGATGTTCGGTCCTGCATACATCGTGTGGCTAGGAAGCCCCAAATGGGTATATAAGCGATTCGAATCGTCGTGTGCTCCACGATATGAGAGTCGTGATCCTCGCACCAGCATCGTAGTAATAATGAAAGTTGATGATGGAAAGTTTTGAATCCGATACATGGTTGATAAGTGATTGATGTAGTAAAGTAAGGATTGGCTTAGTCGCTTTTTTACGCAAAGGTGTCTTTGATTCTTGCTAAAGCCTTACCTTGATTCCTATCAACCAAAGATTCCCGAGTCTTCTCCCTTTTTTTTCGTCGGGTAAGTCTTGCGGAGTACTTTTGTACTCGGGGTTTGTTTGACCCCCTGTTGCGGTGTTGACTAGTGAAGCTAACCCGGTCATACCGGTGGGGCTTGGCATGATCGAATATCTTCCGTCCGCAAAGTTCTTTTTTTTCGCGTCCATGAACTCGCTTAAGTGTTGTTTAATCAAACTCGATCATCCGTTATACTCTTCTTTTGTAAATCTTCCGCTACTACATTGTATTTGAATAAAAATAATTGTAATACTACAATATCTTGTAAGAAGTGGATCCCTGAGGATCGTGGTGTCATCGGGGTTTCACCCGACGTAACATTCTCGAGTTATGTGGTACACAAGTACGGCTGACAGAGGTCTTAGGGACAATGTCAGGTGCTTGTGGGCCATATAATTTAGAAGGTTCTGCCACAGGAAGTGTCGAAGTGGAAGAGGCCCGGCAGTAGAGTAATGGTGGTTTTAATTGCTATGGCACACTTGGCTCTTTAATGGTCGCTTCTTCCATAGTCTCCGATCCAGCTTAGCTTCCGAGTGTTCACTCGAGGGCTAGGGGCCACGGAAGAGGAGGAGGAGGGGTGAGCTGCCGTCGGCGGTGGTTGGAGGCTGGAGCTCTTTTCGCCGCTATCGCTGCCCCCAGTGCGTCTCTTCCCTTTTGAGACCTCTCGGTTCTTGGTTCCGCCTTCATTTGAGGGGGGTTGCAATTTCGCCCGCTCGGATTGAGAGTTGCGAAAAATGGATGGTTTTGTCCCCCTTGTTTTTGCAATTGGTTGGTATCCATTCATCCATTTAATAAGGAAATACGAATCGAATCCTTTGTCGTGTAACTTATACTACTAGCGTTGCATTTTCGGGGAAGGGGAATTCCTTTGCAAGAGAAATTTTGATTCTGGTTTTTATTCCTCCCACTTGGAGGGGGCAATTATGAGGCGTGAAGCGCAGCGAGATCTACGAGACTCGAATAGTCTGTGTTGGTGATTCCTAATCTTGTGGTATGCCTGGAATCGTGTGGGTGGGTGCACGGAGGACGAGGCTGCACTGTGCAATCTGACCAGCAACCGAAATGGGGGGGAGGGGTTCACCTTTCCCAGCTACACCACTGCAGCGGCAACGCTGGCGAGGACACCCACAACACAGCGCATACTGCAGCGGTGGTGCCTGCTGCCATATGCAGCTGCCAATAAAGGTCGTGATCTTTCTCTCAATTTGTGGTGCTCTCGAGTGGGGACACTAGACAATTGCTATGTTGTTTGTACTAGGCGAACGTCACTTCTTGTTTGTTGCTTTGGCAGCTTCTTCTGGGGTGTTGGGTTGTTGAGTTATGTGCTTCGTGAGTTAGGCTTCTGGTTTAGAGCTTTTAGATTTGTAGGGTAGAGGCGGATCTATGGCCTGGCCTCTAGGGCCCCAGCCCTAGTCGTTGGCATCCTAATATTGTATACTCCTTAAATATATATTAAAAAATAAATAGTTGCATGTATTACGACTATTTTGCGAGACAAATATTTTAAACCTAATTAGTTTATAATTTGACAATATAGTGCTATAGTAAATATGTACTGATGGTAGACTAATTAGGCTTAAAAAATTATCTTGCATTTTACTTAGTTCTATTCTATAATATTTTTTTATTAGTATAGGAACATCTCTCTTCTACAATGGCCCACTTAACATCGTATCTTTAAAACTTTTACCATCCAAACAGGAAATTCTCAACATTTCATCCGGTCAGTGTCTGTCGCTGTCCCTTGCCCTTCGTTACGCCGCACGAGAGCACGGCCGCACGCCCCGCAGTCGCGCACACGAGGCGAGGAGCTGGCTGCCGCTGCGCCACACGCCGTCGGAGGCCGGAGCCTTCCATCCCGCCGTCGCACCGGCCGCCGGCATCCCTGACTCCCTCCGCGTCCGCCGTCCGCCGTCCGCGGCTTCCGCGCAGGGCGCCGGCCGACCTCCGCGGCTCCGCGCAGGCCGCCGCGCCGGTAGCCGACAGTCGCCGGCCCGCGGCACCGGCCCCCGTCTGCCCGACAGCCGTCTGCTGCTGCTACTGTGTGACGACAGTGTGAGCACATTTTTTTCCCTTTTCAATTTCTCTATACTGAATTTCTACTTCAAATTCAATATTTCAGTTGGGTTGAATTAAAATTAAAAATATGGATGATGGATTCAATATTTCATCATGTGTATTGTACAGCATTGTTAGCTTTTAGAGGCCCTAGTCTTCAGTAAAACCTGGAATCACATCCGCCATTGCTGGTTCCTGGTCTTCTAGATGAAGAAGATGGTGGGCTCTTCCCAGCAGCAGCAGCTGCTGCGGCAGAGGAAGGGCAAGTCCGTGGCTGACAAGGGCGCGGCCGCCGTGGTTGTGGAGGCAGAGAAGGTGGTGGTCGCGGTCAGGGCAGCCACAAGGGAGATCTCCAAGACGGCCATCGACTGGGCGCTCACGCACGTCGTGCAGCCCGGCGGAAGCATCATACTCCTGATCGTCATTCCCGCGCAGAGCTCTGGTATTGCTTCCTTTCCTCGCGTTCCTACGAGCCTTATTCAATAAACTGTTTTCTGCCGCTCTTTGTTTCCGGTTTTGGCTTTCCTGTTTGCTACATCATCATGATATCAAATGAGCGCTCATGTACACGTTTGCTTGTGCTACTAAACATATGCACTTTAGCTACAACCAATCAACCATCACGTAATCCCATGGTCTTTGTTCCCTAGAGTTGTTAATATTTCTCTGGTTTTGCAGTAGGTGCTGAAATTTCTACATACTTCTCCATTTCAGGCAAAAGGTTCTGGGGCTTTCCTCTGTTCGCCAGAGACTGTGCAAGTGGTCATAAGTCTTTGTTGGATCAGAAATGTGATTTGTCAGAGTTCTGTTCTCAAATGTTGAAGAAACTTGATATGTATGATATAGACAAGGTTTGAAGCTCGACCGGTGCTTGTTTATATGTTTAATTCAATAAAATCGTCATACACTTGCGTTCATAATTTATTGTTGTTTCTGTAGATCAATGTGAGGCATAAGCTTGTCTTAGGCTCTCCTTCTGGTGTTGTTGCTGCTGAGTGTAAGCAAGCACAGGCAAGCTGGGTTGTGCTAGACAAGTAATAGTCAACTTGCTCATTTTCTTGAATACAGACTACATTCTTTCCTTTTTTTTATCTTTGCTTAATAAATTGTCCGCTTCTGCTTCTCAGGGATTTGAAGCATGAGGAGAAGCATTGTGTGGAGGAGCTTCAGTGCAACATTGTTGTTATGAAGCGTTCTCAGCCTAAAGTCCTCAGACTTAATCTTGTGCGATCCCCTGATAAAGAGTCTAAAGCAACATGTGCAATTTCACCTGTGTTGGATAGTTCTACTAGTAAAACTGCAACTGATGTTAAAGAGGCGCGGAGTTTGATTCGAGGACCTGCTGTAACACCAAATAGTAGCCCAGACTTGGAGACACCTTTTGGAAGTACTGAAGGGAGAACTTCCTCTGTCTCGAGTTCAGACCCTGGGACATCTCTATTTTCTGCTTCTGAAACAAATGGCTCTCTGGAGAAAGAGGTGCATGCAACAAAGGATAAAATTCAGCATTCAGATGTCAATCTTTCTGATTCAGACAGTGAAATGGTGAGCCCTCCAGCAAATTTCTCGCATCAACCATGGATGTCTGATATTCTTCAGGGATCAGCATCCTCAAGATCACTTGGAAAAGTTCCACGAAAAACTCGTACTGCTACTGCAGATGTTTTGCTGGAAAAGATTTCAAAGCTGGATGTCCTGAATGAAATTAGTGGTATGAGAAGCAGGTCAGACTTAAACTTCCGAGGAGATGTCAGGGATGCTGTGTCTTTGTCAAGGAATGCACCTCCTGGACCACCTCCGCTTTGTTCAATATGTCAGCACAAGGGACCTGTTTTTGGAAAGCCTCCTCGGTGGTTTAGTTATGCCGAACTGGAACTTGCAACTGGTGGTTTCTCCGAAGCAAATTTCTTAGCTGAAGGTGGATTTGGGTCTGTTCATCGAGGTGTCCTTCCTGATGGCCAGGCTATTGCTGTTAAGCAACACAAGCTTGCTAGTTCCCAGGGTGATGTCGAGTTCTGCTCGGAGGTGGAAGTTCTTAGTTGTGCACAACACCGAAATGTTGTTATGCTGATTGGTTTTTGCGTTGAGGACAGAAGACGTTTATTGGTTTATGAGTACATCTGCAATAGCTCTTTGGATTCACATCTCTATGGTAAGATCATTTTCTCGATAACATTTACGTACATAAAACCGTTAGTTTGATTATGGTACTTGCTGTCTTCAAGTTCATGATGCATTTAACTTCTGTGTTCCTGATTCTTATCTCCTCTCTGTTTCACTTTATTTTGTAACAAGAGTCCTCCAAAGCTAGATGTTGACATATACCTGTCCTGTTAAGCTATTCTTTATATATTATTCAGGTTGTAATAGAGAAACGCTGGAGTGGCCTGCACGACAAAAGATTGCAGTTGGTGCTGCTCGTGGGCTACGGTACCTCCATGAGGAATGTCGGGTTGGCTGCATAATCCATCGTGACATGAGGCCAAACAACATCCTTGTCACACATGATTTTGAACCACTGGTATAATCCTACTTTACTGATTGTGGTAAAATTAACCATTTGTTCTTGTGTCTTTGGCATTAGGATCCTTTCTATATAGGTTAAAGTTTCAATTTCTGATGCAATCATCAGTCAATTATTCTTCCTATTGACTGGTGATAGACCATTGTTGCCATTGAACCTTTCTGATGATGTTTGGAGTCTTGCCTAGGGACGTCAATCTATCTATTCTTTGCTATTACACTTATCTGCATGCTTGGATGGTCTTATCTAAAGCAGATTTTGTATGGAGCAATGCTTCTCTCTTGTCTGCTGAACTCTGTCGACCATCCAATATTTTTGTGGTTCCTGTTGAACTCTTAATTTCATGTTATGATTGTAAGCTCCATAATGATTGCCCAACAGGTTGGAGATTTCGGCCTGGCGCGATGGCAACCTGATGGAGACATGGGTGTTGAAACAAGAGTTATTGGCACATTGGGGTGGGTTTTATGACTTCATTATACGGAAATTTTCATCATAGGCAATTTCAACTTTTGAGTGCAGCTGAACTTTATTACTGTCTGCAGTTATCTGGCACCTGAATATGCTCAGAGTGGGCAAATAACCGAGAAGACTGATGTCTACTCTTTTGGAGTTGTGTTAGTGGAACTTGTCACTGGGCGGAAGGCTGTTGACATTAACCGACCAAAGGGCCAGCAAGTTCTAACTGAATGGGTGAGTTACATATTCAATATTCATTTCTCCCTAGTCAAGCTTATTTTTTTGATGGCTAAGAGGCTAAGATATTTTGCTTCACCGTAATGATTCATATGGTTTGTGGAACTCTACTAGCAGATAATTTTTCTGTTTTATATAAGCCATACAATTTTGTGTTGAACTTGCAAGATTTGGATTGTACAGGCACGCCCATTCTTGGGGGAGTATGCAATTGACGAGCTCATAGACCCACGACTCGGCGACCGCTACTCTGAAAATGAGGTGTACTGCATGCTGCACGTGGCAAACCTGTGCATAAGACGTGACCCACATGCAAGGCCTCGCATGTCCCATGTTAGTGATAAAACTAAAATTTTTACATCTCCATATCTAGTGATAGAGCTAGATTGCATGTATGCTTACCCCTTCTGTCTTGTGAATAAAGGTTCTTCGCCTTCTTGAGGGTGACATGGTCGTGGAATCTGGTTCTGTTAATGGAAATAGTGATTCTGGGAGCAGAAGCTGGAGAATGCTGAATGAGCAACAGCATTACCAGAGTAGCCCGGCTCAAGAAGAATCACAAAAGGGGGCAGGCGAGGGGAAACGCTCCTACAATGCTTTGAGGGCCTCTTGGGACCGAGACAAGCAAAGTATCTCAAACAGATATTAGTGCTGTCTCATAATGCAGTGAAGCTGAGATTTGCTCAATCCGGTCTTCCTCTTTGACATACTGGTGTTTTTTTTGTTTGTTTCTGAATAATGATTAGATAGATGATTGGATGAATCATGAACCTCAATTACTATCTTGGTCCCGAAACAGTACAATTCTAGCTTTGTCTTAAGTAAAGCCATCTTAATTTTGAGAAAAAATATACAAAATGATACTAATAATATTATGATGCGAGATAAGTATTTAATAAAATATCTATTTGGAATCATAAATGTTATCATTATTTTTATAAACCAAATAAAACTTATGATAGTTTGACTTAAGCTAAATCTAAAATTACTTATACTATAAATAAATGATGCACTGGAGAGTACTCTAAATGAAATATCTGGCAGCAAATTACAACGGCATATTTCATGCGAGCCCAATTGTAATGGACTCGGCCCAAGTAATTTTTGGAAACAAACTACTACGGCACGTACCTAGTAGTTCCCAAAACAGAAGAATAAAAAAATAAAAGAAAAAAAAGGTCCCAACTCGTTTCCAGATAACAAAGTGTTTCACTTCACAATTGTAAACTACAAGTATTGTTACTTAATTTATTGGGGATAAAAATGAAAAAAAATATAAAAATGTGCATCTCACGGTAAAAATTAATTCTGCACCCTCTTAGTTTAGGGATAAAAACTTGTAAAAAAACACGGATAAAAAACTAGGAAAAAAAGACAGCAGCTTACCAGAGGCCGGGATCGAACCCTCTAGTAAAGTTAAGGATAGTTTAAGATTAGAGGAGTGAGACATCTTTGTATTAGCTTTGCCTATAATTTTATTAGGGAGAGACAGAAGATCAAAGTACTTCAGATCTCTTTGGATCTAGATCAAGAGAGGGACTCTAGATTGGTCACGCTACTTGAAGAAGTTTGCGTTCATCTTTTGATATTCAATTCTTTAATTCATTAATCTTGTTTACTATTTTCTTGTAGGTTTGTCGTTTGCCCCTCAGGACGGATGCTCTTATTAGAGGATTCCTAATAGAGACGGAAGTTTCAAGCCATCGCTAGAGTAGTAATTCATAACGTAGACGTGATGTCTAAGTTATAGATTACCTCCATTTGTCTTGTAGCCTCATGGTTGAGGTGGTAGACCGCAGGTGGTGACAGCCCCGTCCATCCTTTGCAATCCCCCATGTTCGGAAACGGAGTAGAGCCACATGCCAATATTTCTTAGCAGACTAAGTGTAAGCCGGTGCGTGAAGTAAGTTTGTAGTAACCGGAGTTAACAAGTTCTAGAACAATATCTCTAGATTAACCTCACTCAAGTTACCGTTCTTCTTGTTATCTTAGGAGACTAGATTAGAGATCTTTAACACTGCGGTTCCTTATGAATTCGATGCCCTGCTTATCAGCAGGTGAAGTGCTACATTGGTACTTTTCATGCACTTACAGACTTTTACTGCTTACGCTAAGAAATACCAACATGTGTTCTAAGAATTGAGCTCTAGACTCGTATGATTATTGCGCACCATGATCGTTGGGACACACACGTCACACATACGGTCAACAAAGTACTCAACACTATCAGAGTTCAATGATAGAAACCATCGGATTCAAGGAAGAGTAATGTAGTTTTGAACTTTTCATTTGTGAGGCAAATTACATGCTACTCAGTATCAGTTGTATACATATCAACGATCAGTTATGTAAGTTTGAAGCAAAGTTAATTAACTTTGAAACATTCGTCAAGTATAAATTGCAGTTGCCCGCTTTTCTCGTTCAAATTGAAATATGCGTAGTTGAAGTTTCTCGGAACTTGAAACGGAATCTTTACTAGAACTTGGAAACAAAACCTGTGAAAGCCTTACTCTTACGGTCACTTCAAGTCAGTGGCAAATGTTTAGCTGCCATTTCTCCACCCTCAGCTGCAGGACAGCCTATGAATAATCCAAAGAACTTGACTTCAATCTTCACTCTTGAGAGAGATAGAGAGAGACGCTAGTACATAAAAGCTTTTTAGGGGCGGTTAAAATTGATCTGTAGAGACGGTTTTCAGATCATCCGTAAAGATAGAGCATGTTTTGCGTCGGCCAAAATAATTGTCCTTGAAAATTAGTTTTTAGAGGCGGTTTGTCCTTGAAAAATAGTTTTTAGAGGCGGTTCCGTTAGGATAGCCGTTGAGTCGCCTCTGATAGTCGATTTTCAAGGTTAGCTATAGTAAGAGAACCACCCATGATAATGGATTTTCAGTGGCGGTTGCTGCATTGAATCGTCGTTGAAAATGTTTTCTTCCAGGCTGGCTATGGCAATGCAACCTCCTCTGAAAATCCATTATCAAGGGCAGTTCTCTAAACGCCTATTAAAATCAATTTCACACATTTCAAATTTGAGATTTCCCGCCATATTTGAAATCGTGTTTTCCACCAGATTTCTGGGTCAAATTGAATTGATTCAAAAATAACTTCAGATATACTTCGTAGCTAGTCAACTAATTCAATAATAGCAAAGTATTTGTAGCACAATTTCAAATACATTACAAACTATTAATTAACATTAATTGTGCTTCTGCCCCAAAAAAGAAATGAAGCAATGTTGAAAAGAAACTCAAATTTAGGATGAGTGGCATAATCCGAGCTGCAACCAAAGAATAAACTCCCCTCACAAAGAACCTCCTGATCAAGAACTTGCAGATATCATTTTGGACTTGAATTTCGTTTTGGTCAACTTTACTAGCAGTGTTCGCTTATACTGCTTGAAACAGAAGAGGCACAATTAGCTAGATTCATATTTATGAACAATATGATATGATTCCATAGATCAACTTACGTCTTTAGGGTGACTATAGTAATACATGTTAGTTCATCTATTGACATACAAAGTAGCCACAAAACACATTTACAAGAGGCTGCCTCGCAAGCTGCAGGTCGGTGAAATGCAAAAAAGAAAAAAGCAACACTATGGCTTTTTATATTATTGTACATGCATGTATTCTTTTCGCACCCATTGTCAATGGACTGATAACCTTCTTCGCTTGATATGTATTGGCCAGCACAAAGTTTGGTTTAGAAAGCATACTAGACAAGAGATTTAAAAGGTCATTGAAACTCCTATCGGACCAACCATATTTAGCCTTTGGAATTAGCATGTCTAACACCACCTTTTCTCACACCCTCTTTGATTCCTCATACAAACGTTATCATCTCTGAGGTATTTAGCCTCTCTAAGTTATTTAGCCCTTTTGCAGTCTTCAATAGTAATTCTTTTGTATGTGGCACAATAGGTCCTCCGGGAAGTATTCCTCTTCTTCTTTCTCTTCTTCATTGTCTTCATCATCGTCCTCCCCACCACAGCCTTCACCAGCACCACTGTTTGGAATAACGACATCTCACATCGCATATCATTATCCCTTACTTCTAGGTCATATTCTATTACTTAGTGCATTTGTTGCTTCTACATGTCTCTCGCCATGCATGATGATCTCAAGTCATGTAATCTCCATGAAACCCTTGTGATTAAGTGTGATTTTATTGTATTTGGGTCCTGACATACTATACAGTTCCGACAATCACAACATGGACAATATATATTCTTTGTATACTTAATCAAAGCGTGTCTTTTAGCGGCTTCAATAAAACCATGACTTCTTGTATGTAGGAAACCTTGTATCTTTGCTTTGTGTACATCCATGACATGTCCATATTTGGTCTTCCAAACAAAAAGATATATTTGCATCAATATTTTGGCATGAACAAATATTATGAAAAGAAACTGTCAATGTATAAATAGAGTTTAAAATTGATTTGTAAGTTAGGCAAACATGAGTCTAAAGTTGTTAGAAAAAAACCAAACATCATGCATGTCTCTCTCTACATCTACATGACACAAAAATTACTAAAAGACAAATATATAGATAGAGTTTGAATACAGTTTAGGCATGCCACAAGCTCACCTCTCAAACCCAACTACTTGAAAAGTTCAAAAGGGCAAAACCTCCCCCCACTATTTTTTGCTATTTTCTCACCTCCAAAGCAACAATGGTGCTGAGCAGCATGTTGTTGCCATGAGGAAGAAGAGATAACTAGCGGGGGTCGATTGACTAAGAACACCGCCCCTGGTCTTGTATTTGAGACGTGGTTTTTATAAGAAAACCATCTTTGATACTCGGCTATCTCTAGAGACAATTTGGTAAAGACAATTGTTCCCAAAAATTCAATTGTCAGGGCAATTCCCTTAACATAACCACTTCTAGAAATGGGTACATTTGCAAGGACGGTTTTCTTTACTGAACCGCTCCTGAAAATTGATCTCCAGCGGCGGTCAAGAATCTACGGTGCCTCCCTCCAAGGTTAGAAGTGGCTTGCTATCAAAATTGCCTTTTGTTAGAAAAAGGACAACATATATAAAAACCTTTGAGTTAAATGCACCAGGGGCTATCAAACTTGTAAACATGTGTCATATAGGCTTCTAAACTTTGAAAGTGCATTTTTGGGCCCCTAAACTTGTTAAGTGGTACACCACAGACCCCTGAACTTTGAAAATACATATCTGGCCCCTAAACTCATTAATGGTACTCCCTCCATATAGGAAAAAGAAGTCGTTTTAGATAAGATTTGGGTCAAACATTGGAAACATAAATCATGAATAACTTTTAAGTTGTTGATGAGTATTTTTACAAGAATATGAAGTCAAAGTTATACTTTGGAGACCATATCGTTGTCCTAAGCGACTTCTATTTTCAACATGGAGGGAGTATACCATAGGCCTGTAAACAGTAACTTTTGATATTTTTCTAATTTTTTATATCCAAATTAAGAAGCAAGGAAGGGCTACCTAGAGAACTCTAAAAATATTAATATTTTGTAGATTGTTAGAGTGAATAACCAGGATGATAATGGCATAGAATATGCTAGATTTTGTTAAGTGAAATTTGAATTATTATATTTCAAAAATAGTTAAACTTATATATTCTATGAATTTCTAGGGTATTCAAATGGCAATAAACAACATCATATATTGAAATTTTTTATTGCCATTTGAATACTAAAAAAAATTCAAATGGCAATAAAAAATTCAAAAAAATTGAGGGCCTATATGACACGCGTTTACAAGTTCGAGGGACCCTAATGCATTTAACTCAAAATCTTTTGTTTACTAATGAAAGAAGTTGCAATATTTGACACCTAATATGTGTGTTACTTCGATTAACACTTAATCTGGATGGATTTGTCATCTTGGAGTTGACACCTAATATGTGTGTTACTTCGATTAACACTTAATCTGCATGGATTTATCATCTTGGAGCAAAGCTAAAAATACAACTCATTTGTTGGTCGTATGGAACCTTGTAGTCTATTTTCCAACCCACTCATATAGTAGTTAGCTCTTTACTATTAAATACACGACCTATCACAAAGTTTTTTGGTTTTTATATATTAGTTGGATGTAAGCTTATAACTCACTTTACTTCTCCCTCTCCTTCTCTTTCTTCTACCCTAGCATTGAGTCCACCTACATTCTACTATTATACTTGCTCTTAGGTGCAAATTGCTTTGTTTCAAAGAATTCTCCTCCTCCTCTTCTATTTCTCTTCATTTTCTCATGTCCATATTTACTGGATGATGTTGTCCTCTCTTTCTCTTCCGTCTCCCACTCATCGGAGCTAGACAGTCAGCTTGATTAGGTTCTGGCTAATAAGATGGAATCCACATATGTTGGAGTGCATCCAAACAAGATTTTTTGGATACTCTTGTATCCATCTTAATCAACATATGTTGGATTACAGTGAAAATTAGTTTAATTTCTATATCCAATTTCATGTCAATACATCTAGATTGAGGTGGATACGAGAGTAGCAAACAAACCTTAAGTAGTTTTGCGTCTTCTGATATGAGGTCAGCCTAAATTAATGGATGTATCTCCATTTAAAAAAAAAAAATCTTCCACTCCCATGTGGCCAAGTAGCGCCATGAAGTCACTCCTCGTGACTTAGGAGCATCTTTTGCTGTCATGTTTAGACCAGTTTAGTGGATGTTTTATAAAAGATTTATAGATATTGAATAAATTGAAATGACATAGTATAAATGAAGTGAGACGATAAAAGTTTCACAAGATGAAATGAAGGATAAAATTTATTCACACTTCTTTCAATATATATTGGAGTATTAAAAAACTAAGATTAACATTATGATACATAGTTGAGACAAAGTGCATGGACCAAACAATGAATCAAGTAGGCTGTGGGAATCACGGGTACGGTGCCCTTTTCAATCGGACCAGACAATTAACAAATGGCCCGGTTGCGGTTGCTACTTTTGACTAGCAGTAAGGCATTGTATGTGCTTGTACAACGCATAAAAAATTAATAAATGCCCTTTTCAATAATCTAGGATGGCTGTCCGAATCCTGTGTGCATAACGTACACGCATTCGCCTCGCAACCAGTTGTGTATTTGATAATTGCATTGCAGTACCTTTTTGTTTGCGAGGTGCTACTTGCAGTACTTTTATGATCAACCAGTCCCAGCCTGCCTAATCGAACATTTCAGGCTTGTTTCTTTCGACAAGCAGTTTCAACACGACAATACGAGTCTATTCCCATTCGAGTCAAGCTTAGCTTTTGGTCAGGTCGTATTGAAAATAAGTGCGAGAGCGCATGCAAAGAACATTCACTATGCGATAGCGATAGCGATAGCAATGGCCAGATTTAACTGCAACCAAGTACGTACTAGAATACCTAGCGCACCGAACACAATCACTCCATAGGGTAGGGTAGCAAAACCAAATACACGGCCGTAGGTGCATGCACGTGCAGACAGGCTCTGGCTAGCCAGTCTCTACCGAGTTCAACCAAGCCCGACGTATGCGATATACTTATGTACAAATATAATTAGATTTAAGTCATTCTTTAAAAACTTTTATTGATAAAACAAGTCATGATAAAAAATAATATTTTATAAAAAAAATTAAATAAGATGGATTGTCAAATCTCGGGTCTAGAAAGTCAAACGTCGTATAATTGAGATGGAGAAAGTACCAATCACGTCCTGCATGTCTTTGAAACTTATACCAATACCCGGTCTACCCTTCATTGAGATGGCAATCAAACACTTGGCATGCATATTCAATCAATTAAAGAAAAGTTAAATTGTGGAAAACAGCCAGACCCTATTTCCACTCCCTCATCTGTAAAAAGACACAATTCTAAAATAGAATGAAGTCGAATAATTTAAAGTTTAACTAAATATATAAAAGATACTAATATTTGCTATACTAAATAACTATTATTAGATTTATAATAAAACATATTTTTTAATATGTATCTATTTACTATCAATATATTCATAATATTTTCTATGAGAAAATTTTTAGTTAGACTTAAATAGTACTAACTTTGTTCTAAATTATAATTTGTTTGACTTTTTTTACTATAAATTTGTCCACTCATCTTATTTTTAAAAAATTATGCAAAATATTAAATCCTTTGTTGTGACTTGCTTTATTAATAAAAATTCTTTGAGAATAACTTAAATTTCACTTTATTGTATAATTTTTTTTAATAAGACGAACAATCAAATTTAAAGTAAAAAACCCAAACGAATTAAAATTTAGAAGGGGGAGTAGTATAGTTTTGATGTCGTCCACGGAGGAGTTAGTACACATCATAAGACGCACCTTCCATACCTTCCCGTTCATCCTTAATTATCATCGACGTTCCTTCCACAAAGGGGCACCAAAACTGTTCAATTTGGCTATCGTGCGCACTGGACGTTGCAAATTGGCGATAGTGCGCAGTGGAGTAATGGACCAAGCTATATAGTCAATCTAGCGTACATCACACGCCCTTGCTTCACGACAAATATACTACCTAGTCACTCGAATTTCCTGGAATTAAGGGATTCTACTACAACCACATACTCTGGTGTATGTACGTATGAACGACGTGATTCGATGTGTTCGACTGGTCATATAAACTACGGATAAGACAAGTCGGCTGGTTCGATGATAAACTGGCCGATAGAAAACTAACGCTAGCATCGCGACGTGTCGAAAGGTATGCATGTGCCCATAAAATTAAATACATGAATACACGACTGGACGGCCAAGACGTAGACCTCCATGACCACCGCACCTGAATCTGAACATATAAATCTCTTAAACTACACGCGGCGCTCGCATCACTTGTCCGTCCGTCGAGATTTATATAAGTATGTGGATATGGAGTTTCGTTAGGAACAAAGAGTACGTTCCAAATCAAATGGCTGACATACTGCTGCCATTTGTTTGCATGCCAGCAAAACAGTGTAGAATGCTGCGAAAAAACCCCCGTCTAGCCTTCCTGATTTCTCTGCTTTCTCTTCTGCTGCGCTCGTCGGCGTCGGCGTCGGCGTCCGCACCGGCGCAGCACACGCTGGGCACGGGCTCCTTCCTATCCGTGGAAGACCACGCGCGGCCGTTCCTGGTGTCCCCCGACGCCACCTTCTCCTGCGGCTTCCTGGAGGCCGGCAACAACGCCTTCTCCTTCTCGGTCTGGTACACCGACGCGGCGAACAAGACCGCCGTCTGGACGGCGAACCCCGGCAACGCGGCCGTGAACGGCAGGGGATCCAGGATCTCGTTCCGCCGCGACGGCAACCTGGCTCTCTCCGGCGCCAACGGGACGACGGTTTGGGAGAGCAAGACCAGCGGCGCGGGTCTCTCCGTCTCCCTCCTCGACTCCGGGAACCTCGTCATCTCGGACTCGGACCCGTCGAGCGACGGCGGCGGCGGCGGTGGCCGCACCCTGTGGCAAAGCTTCGACTGGCCGGGGGACACGCTGGTCCCGTCGCAGCGGCTCACCAAGGACACCACGCTGGTAGCCAGGTACTTCTTCCTCTACTTCGACGACAACAACGTGCTGCGGCTCCGTTACGACGGCCCCGACACCTCGAGCATCTACTGGCCGAACCCGGACTACGACGTGTTCCGCAACGGCCGGACGCCCTACAACAGCTCCAGGATCGCCGTCCTCGACGACACCGGCGTCTTCCTGTCCAGCGACAACCTGCGAGTCGTCGCCTCCGACTCCGACCTGGGCCGCCCGGTCAAGAGACGGCTGACCATCGACCTGGACGGCAACCTGAGAATCTACAGCCTTGACCCGTCGACCGGGGGCTGGACAGTGACATGGGCGGCCATGGCGCAGGCGTGCTCCGCACACGGGCTGTGCGGCCGGAACGCGATGTGCGTGTACCAGCCGCGCCTCAGGTGCCTGTGCGTGCCCGGTCACGAGATGGTCGACCGGCACGACTGGCGACAAGGTTGCAAGCCCATGTTCAGCGTCACCGACAACTGCAGCCAGGCGGCGGCGGCGCCGCCGCCGGAGCAGCGGTTCAAGTTCGTCGAGGTGCCGCAAACCGACTTCTACGGCTACGACGCGGGCTACAACACCTCTGTCACGTTTGAGGACTGCAAGAAGCTATGCCTGAAGATGTGCTCGTGCGCCGCCTTCTCCTACCGTCCGTTCGAAGGCCATGGCGTCTGCTACCCGAAAGGCTTCCTCTACAACGGCTACACGTCTCCAAACTTCCCGGGGAACATCTACCTCAAAGTGCCGATCGGTTTCGATGCCTCGGCGCACTCAGTCTCTGCACGTACCAGCTCCGAAGGCCTTGCCTGCAATCCTGACGGTCCCGAGATCGTCCAAGGAACTCCGGACACGTTCCGGACATCCAGGAACAACGACAAATGGTCGTACCTGTTTGCGTTCGCCGGAGTTCTGGGAGTTCTTGATATCATCTTCATTGCGACAAGCTGGTGGTTCCTCTCCAGCAAGCAGAGCATACCCAGCTCACTGGAAGCCGGGTACAGGATGGTCACGGGCCAGTTCAGGAGGTTCACGTACAGGGAGCTCAAGGACGCGACGGGCAACTTCAAGGAGGAGCTCGGCCGTGGCGGCTCCGGCGTCGTGTTCCGCGGCGTGCTCGACAAAGGGAAGGTGGTGGCCGTGAAGAAGCTGACGAACGTGGCGGGGGGCGACGAGGAGTTCTGGGCGGAGATGACGGTGATCGGGCGGATCAACCACATCAATCTCGTCAGGATCTGGGGGTTCTGCTCCCAGGGCAAGCACAAGCTGCTGGTGTACGAGTACGTGGAGAACGAGTCGCTGGACAGGCACCTGTTCGACACGGACAGGACGCCGCTGCCGTGGCGCGAGCGGTTCAGGATCGCGCTGGGCACGGCGAGGGGCCTCGCCTACCTTCACCACGAGTGCCTCGAGTGGGTCATCCACTGCGACGTGAAGCCGGAGAACATCCTGCTGACGCGCGACTTCGACGCCAAGATCGCCGACTTCGGGCTGGCCAAGCTCTCCAAGAGGGAGGCCGGCGCCGGCGCCGGCGACAGCATGCGGCTCTCGCAGATGAGAGGGACAACGGGTTACATGGCGCCGGAGTGGGCGCTCAACGTTCCCATCAACGCCAAGGTGGACGTGTACAGCTACGGAGTCGTGCTGCTGGAATTGGTTATGGGGTGCAGGGTGTGTGACCAGATGACGGCGGGCGGGGAGCGCCTGGAGATGTCGCAGATCGCTCAGGTGTTGAGGCAGGTGGTGGCTTCCGGCAACGTCGTGCCCTTGGTGGATGGTAGGTTGCAGGGTCAGTTTCATCCCCGGCAGGCCCTGGAAATGGTGCGGATTTCCTTATCGTGTATGGAGGACAGGAGCAACCGGCCGACAATGGACGATGTTGCCAAGGCTCTCACAGCCTGCGACGACGAGGATGAGCATCCCGCATACAATTAGAGCCCATACAATTAGAGCCATGAGCAAGATAGGCTATTGTGTTACTGTACAGGGGCGGAGCTACAAGGTGGTCTATGTGCCCGTTATGAAGGCTTGTGTTGGTTTGTTTTTTTTTTCTTGCTGTTGTGGCATTCCTTTCCCTTTTAATTTGTCTCAAATCATTATGGTTCTAAATAAGCTTTGCAGCTGCAGGTTAGAGGAAGGTGGAGAGAGAGTCCCTCTTGTTCTTGAGATATTTATCATCTTAGCTTTGTAATCCAGCATCTTGAGCTAATCCAAGGATCATATTGGTAATACCCTCATTTTTTACTATTTAGCTCTTTTTTAGAACTAAATTTACATTTGGACCTCTGGAAAACTTAATTCCATTTTTGGACCCTGAGCTCGGCGCCGTAACGTACGACGCCGAGGTAACACGTCTCGGCGCCATAAGTCATGGCGCCGAGCCTTGAGGCCGGATAGTGACATGGCGATGATATGGCGCTGCCGTGGCGTTGATGTGGCATCTCGGCACCGTGCTTCGTGGCGCCGAGGTTGGCGCCACAGATCTTGGCGCCAAGCTGCATGCGTCGGACGTACACCAGCCGGGAGGCAGGCCACCGCAGCGGCTGCGTGGGCGTGGCAGCGTGTGTCGGCGATATCTGGTCGGCGACCTACCTTGGGGGTGCCCGAGGTAGTAGATTAGATGATGGTGGTGGGGTGCACGAGATCAAGAACGAGATGGTAACCCAAACACAAGCACGTAGACACAGATTTATACGGGTTCCGGCCGTCGGTGTGACGTAATACCGTACATCCTGTGTTCTATCTTGTATTTGAGTTAATTATAGGGGTACCCCCTGTCCCTCCTTATATAGTCTGGGGGGACAGGTTTACAAATAAAATGCCGAGTTGGTACTAATCTAGATTACAACATCTGTCATATCTCATGGGCCGATCCGCTGATGGCGCGGCCCATATATCATCTTGAGCATACCGGGGGGCTATACCCCCACAGCTAGTCCCCGAGCGCCTTGTATCCTTTGAGCAGCGCCGTCTTGAATTAGTCCGAGTAGCTAAACCTGAAGCCGAGCGGTTTGAGCGAAGAATCCGACCAGTTCAACTGATCGGCAATGGAGTCCGAAAGTGCCGGCTGGTCGGCGATGAAGTCGCGCGCCTTTGGGGTGGCGATGAAGCTCGAGCAAGCTGGTCGGCGGCGAGTCCAGGCGTGAGCTGGTCGGTGACCTCGGGCTTACTCGGATAAGGCTTGCAAAAAGGATGCAAGGGGCTCAAAATTAAATTTAAAATTTCTTTATGTCCAGAGGCGTGTACACCCGTCAAGTCACCGTGAGGTGGCGTGTACACCAGTAGTCCCCGAGCCTCTTTGGAAGATAGCGAAGCATCTTGTAGCGAGGTCAAAGAATAGAAGATTTCCAATATTCGAGACGAATAAACAGTCGGTCCCAGCTTAGGCGGTCATGTGTGTATCAAGACCCCCGAAGGCCGCATGGATCAGCACCCTGAACCGAACAGCATGGAGAAACTTGATAGTACACTAGCAGAGCTAACGACTTTTGTATGAACAAAGTGATGAGTGACGAGCGGCGAAGCGATAACGAACGGCGAGCGATGACGAACGGCGAGCGGAGACGAATGGTGAGTGAGCGAGTGGCGCCCGAAGCGCCGAGCGGTGATGAGCGGCGAATCGACGATGAGCACCGAGTGGAGACGAAGCGATGAGCAGCGATCGACGGTGATTTAACACCGAGCGGAGATGAACGGCGAGTGGCGGTCGGCAATGAGCGCCGAGTGGAGATGAGCGGCGATCGGGCGACGAAGTCTCGAAGCGGAGATGAACGGCGATCGGTGATCGGCGAGGAGCCTCGAGCGATGAGGGGTGATCGGGCGATGAGCACCGAGCGGAGACAACCGGCAAGTGGCGATGAGCGCCGAATGGTTGGAGCAACTGGTCGGTGATAAAATCCGAGCAGCGAGTAGTCCAACCAACTAGTCGGCGGCGAAATCCGAGCGCCAGTGTTGTAACCACCTGGTTGGCGATAATCTTGATGACCTTCTAGACGATCCGGTCCCCGAGCGTAGAGAATAAGCTCGATGACCAAACCAGGCCCCCGCAATAAATATGGAGAATCGGTAGTACATGATGTAAAAATAAATATAAATATTGGTGTAAACCAGAATTGATAATATCGGCGATATTATATTCGTTTTTAGCGAAAAAATATTGATATAAGTGGAGTACAACCAGTTGGTTCTTTATCGTGTTATTACCAGCCCCGACTAGTCCATATCCCATAGCGCTTAGCGTGGAAGCCGTATGCACGCGTAGGAATACAGGCGTCGTCGAAGAGCCGCCTGTCGACCGACCCTTAACGCAGAGCGCGGAGCTGCATGCACGTCTTCGGGATTAAGCCGAGAAACAGAGCCGTCTCGGATAACGCAAAATCAGAACGTGGCGGGTCGGCAACCCGAATGGTGAAAATATGAGTAGTGCCCTGCAGGTGTAGCTTTGTATCTTGTTACCTAGCCCCACTATCTCATACCCCATAGCGCGGAGGAGCTCATGCCTCATGTACGCCGTAGGAGCACAAGAGTCGCTAAGAAACCGGCTGGCCGACCGACCGTAACGTAGAGCGCGGAGCTGCATGCACGTAGGTCAAGGTCGAGGACAGGTCGTTTCGGGTAAGTCGAGTAAAAAAGCGTGGCTGGGCGGCCGGTCGGCGGATAAAAATTTATTGCGTGTATGCATTGATATGGAGAAAAACAATTTGGAGAAATATATGGAGATATATATAGATTGGAGAATATATATATATATAGATCGGAGAATATTTATAATAAAAATATTAAAAATATGACTTAGCTTGTTAGGTGAAGAAAGTCGCCGTGGCCGAGTAGAGTAGTCGACACGTCGAGTAGGGAAGTTGGTGCGCCCGAGCGGTGAAGTCAGCAGATCGAGCAGGTAATGGGCGGCCGAAATGGAGAGGGCGACCCGGCGTACTGCATGGAGAGATCGGTGGCCGAGTGGAGACGTTGGCATCCGAGCGAAGGAATTGGCGGATCGATCGGAGTAGTCGGTGGCCGAGTGGAGGAGTCGGCGTCCAAGGGGAGGGATGGCGAATGCCTCGGACAGCTTGCTTGAGATGGCGTGCCGATGCATCAGTTTTATGTAATCATGGCCGAGCATTCGTCGGGTCATGCAAGTGCAGATTGAACGGCAAAGAAAATTTCTTTGCATGCTTTGCCGATGCGTAAGTGCAGATATGAAAATATCTTGATTGTTTTAATTAAATTGCATGGCTGTTTGTACTTAGCTTGCATTGCATGGGCGTGTAGATCAGATCGTGGCGCTGCTTGCTTGCTTTGGCTCGATCGCTGAAGACACGGCGTTGTTCCAGGTTGCGGTGAACGACGAGTCAACGATATGATGACTTGAGGATGATTGTGCGGATCGCGTCCTTGTTTGCTATCGGTGGTGGTCGGAGAAGGCGATCCGCTGTTTGGCCGTGCCGGCTCCCGCCGCTCTTCGGCGAGTAGCAGGCCGATGGTGGCCCGAATTCGAGGGATCGGCGACGGTTTCGGCAAACAGACGAGTAGGCGATGGGATCAATGGCGGGGACAGGGGCTGCCGTAGTAGATTGATGGTAAGCCCGCCGATCTCGTGTTGGAGTTGGAGTTCGTGCTGCAGGATGAGATCCGATCGGCGTGGCGTATGAGTGTCCGGGTTTGGACGTCGTAATGAGATCTGATCGGCATGTTGCCGCCAGCAAAGCTGCGTGCGCGATGAGTTGCAGCATTGCCGACGAAGCGCCGACGAGAGCCACGGCTAATCGCCGATGACGACCGACGAGAACCGCGGCAAGAAACCTAATCCTGGAATCTCGCAAGGAGACTACAAGATCGGATTTGCCATCTCGCTCAACGACGGATCTGGAGCACTCCCCTACTCGGCGCGCGCCCTGTCGACGATATCTGTCGGCAGCCTACCTTGGGGTGCCCGAGGTAGTAGATTAGATGATGGTGGTGGGGTGCACGAGATCAAGAACGAGATGGTAACCCAAACACAAGCACGTAGACACAGATTTATACGAGTTTTCGGCCGTCGGTGTGACGTAATACCGTACATCCCGTGTTCTATACTGTATTTGAGTTAATTATAGGGGTACCCCCGTCCCTCCTTATATAGTCCGGAGGGGACAGGTTTACAAATAAAAAATAACCGAGTTGGTACTAATCTAGATTACAACATCTGTCATATCTCATGGGCGATCCGGCGATGGCGCGGCCCATATATCATCTTGAGCATACCGGGGGGCTATACCCCCACAGCGTGGGGCACCCTGCCAGCCGCAGCCGCAGCCGCGCCGTGCCTAGCTACTGCAACTACATAACTGGGTCGGCCGTAGGCCTAGCTAGAGCCTACTAGCTAGCTTGCACTGGGCGCGGTCAGCAGCAGCGGTGGCAGCGTGAGTGCAGCGGGCAGCAGTCAAATCGGTCTGCAGTATGGAGTACTAGTAAGTGCATGCGTGAGTGTGCGTGTGTGGTATGTGTGGCGTGTGTGCCTCAGTGTGTGGCGTGTGTGTTTTTTGTTTTCCAATTTATTTTCTTTCTTTTACAAACACATAAACAACCATTTATATATAAACACCTATTTAAATTTATTAAAAACTAGATTAAAAGATCTTTTCAATCATATTAATTTTGTACAATAAATATTAATACTTTTATATATATTTAGTCAAAGCTAATTCTCGAAAAATAAAAACGATAGTATTTTAGGCGAAGGGAGTAGACCATCAGCTCGTTAAACTTCAAACTAAAAAAACCGTTTCACTTATAAACCAACGGTATTTTCTTTTCACAAAAAATCAGCTATTTCTACAAAGCGTTTTGGCTTATCACCGGCTTATAAATTCTGCAGAATAGCTTCTATATTTTACTATAGCCTTATTTAGATTGAGACGAAATTCTATATTTTTTTCACTCTCTCTCTCCATCACATCAATTTATCTCGCGGTTTTTTCACGAGTTCTGTAATTTATTTTTTATTAATATCCAAAAATAAATTGGATGAGGGGCCTCTTCTGCACCCGCCCCAAGAGAGATAGCCGGCCCGCGGCGCAAGTGCCAGTGAGCGGCTGCTAATCGTCCACACTGTATTTTATAATAAAGATCTGCACTTGAGAACTCTACTAGTACTAAGGCGTGGTGACAAAATAGACACTGTGCACCGAGCAGGTTTAGGTGCATGCATGGCGTGTTGTGGTGTGGTAGACCAGAGCAGGGATAGCTATTTAAGTGGGAACCGGAAGATTACATCTTATTTAACCATATTTTACTACTTCTATTTAAGTGTAAGTTTTGTATTTAATCGGTGTAAATTGGTTGTTCGTAAATTAGAATGATTATTTTTTATTTTTTTTATGTTTTATTTGGTTCTCTTTGAAATTTTTTTAATTTGACTTCCATAATACTAATCTGGCTATTTTTTTGTTTGTTTAATATTTTGCGTGTGCACAGGTCACCTAACTCGGCGCATGAATCTCAAAATAAATACACATCTCATTTTCCAAAAATAAAAAATACTTTAATCTTTTTCTATCAAGTATTCACTCGGTTCCAAATTATAAGTCGCTTTCACTCTTTTGGTATATAAATTTTTATATCTAGATTTGCTATGTAAATAGATATTTTTATTTGCATATATATATATATATATATATATATATATATATATATATATATACATACATATAAATACTACAGTAAAAAATTAAAGGAGAAGTCTAAAAGTAAAAAAACATTACCGCAGGGAGTAGCTATCTACTATAGCCACTACACTGCCACCACAGGTCTACAGCTATGAACTAGCATGAGCTGTCCCGCCCTACATCTGCATGCAGCCGAGTCAAGGGTGCCGGTGTGATCACACTCGTCTATCTATGCACCTACGCCACTATTTCAACGATTGAGACAGGAAGCATGCCGGCCATATTTTTAGCTCTCGGCGCCAAGATCTACGGCGCCGAGATGCCGGCGCCATATTTTGTGGCGCCGAGCTATGCCACGTCGAAGCCATATCATCGCCATGTCACTATCCGGCCTCAAGGCTCGGCGCCATGACTTATGGCGCCGAGACGTGTTACCTCGGCGTCGTACGTCACGGCGCCGAGCTCAGGGTCCAAAAACGAAATTAAGTTTTCTAGGGGTCCAAATGTAAATTTAGTTCCAAAAAGGGGCTAAATAGTAAAAAACTATTTAGCTCTTTTTTAGAACTAAATTTACATTTGGACCTCTGGAAAACTTAATTCCATTTTTGGACCCTGAGTGGTAATACACCGGTTCCTCTCTCCAAAGCTGATTTAGAGTTAAATGTATCAGAAGTCCATTAACTTGTGAGAAAGGTTCAGTTTGTTTCATCAACTTAGAAAGTGGCATTCTAGATCCATTAACTTGTGAGAAGTTTTAGTTAGATCCATCAACTTATAAAATGGCTTTTTAGGTCCATTAACTTTGTATACTATATCACTTAGATTCATATCCCTCCATGTGAGCTTCCTGGCACTGATAGTTGTTCACCTCCATTTCATCAAGCACATAATGGGCACTCGAGCAGGCACCACCTTCACCGATACGGGCGCGAAAACGAGCTGTCGTCGTGGCCAAACGGGTGCACAGGCACGCGAGTAGGCGTCTTTGTGGCCCTGCAGCGAACGCCATTTTCCACCGCGGCCCCCACAACGCGCGTGCAGGCCACCACAGCCATACCAGCATGCAAATAGGGCACCGCCATTGCCATGGGGCCATCCTATGCACATGGGTGGGCCGGTGTTCCTTAATGCTCGCGTTTGTCGTGAATTCTGAGTAGAGGACGGCACGTGACCGTCCACCAGTCCTTGTGCTCGTGGCGGCCTGCTCGCGCGCCCATGTGGACTTGGCGGTGGTAGTGCTCACCAGCGTGCCTCGTGGTTGTAGCGTGGAGGCAATGCTCGCCGGTGCAGCCGAGGCAGCCTACTCGCGCTTCCTTATTGCGCTTGCCCGCGACCGTGTGTCTGCGGCGGCTCGCTCATGCTCCCGCATCGGTGGAAGCGGCGCTTACTTGCTCGCTCACAACATATTTAACAAAATGAAGAGTCAACAACTACTTCAGATAGATAAATTAGCGGGCCACGTCAGCGCAAGAAATCCACGTGGAGGGATATAAAACTATGTGATGCATCATACAAAGTTTATGGACCTAAAAAGTTACTTTCAAAGTTGATGAACCTAACTTTCGAAGTTGATGAATTTAACTGGAACCAGCTTATAAGTTGATAGACTAAAAAACTACTTTCTAAGTTAATAGATCTAATTAAAATTTGCTCACAAATTAATAAAGCTCTGGTGCATTTAACTTGTTGATTTATATGTTTGTCATTTTGGAGCTATTTTTGGGAATTTTTCGTTCTTCGATTTGAGCAACGATTTTTGGGTAGGGTTTCTGTGGGAAATTGATACTAAAGATATATATGAGCAAGCTCTAGGTGATCCTCTATGAAATCCCTCACTTGAGCATGCCGAATCTGAATTTTCCCTAAGTTTCCATCTTTTCTAGGTTTTCCCCATTTTCTGGAATTCGCATGAAAGGCTCAATATTTTTTAATGGATCCAGTTGGGATAGCATTCCCATGATGATGTGAGGCCGTGCTCCGAATTTCAGTTGTTTCGGTTTTGATTTGATTCGTTTTTTTAAATCGTTTTTGAAAATTCCTAGAGGTGATGATGTTCTGTGTTGTTTCTGAAACCGACCGGAGTTTGTGCAGTTTCTGTAACTTCGATTTTCAGTAACAGCAAAACTAAAGCTACTTTTGCTTCAACAACAGTGGTTCCTATCCAGCAACTTCAGCTGCAGATCGTACTCTCTTCTGCATTACCTTTCTGGTCTTGTTAAATTCCTTTTGGTGAATCCAGGTACTGTCCTGTTTGCTCTCTGCATACTGCACTTTCTCATTTCAGAACCGGCATCAACATTGGCATCTTTCAGCAAGGTTTATTTAGGTTATCAGCTGTTTTATTTTGCTTCTATGTTCAATCACCAGGTACTTAAGGCCATGTTTAGCTATTGGATGATAGGGGCTCGTGGTTTTGGTTGGACAGCAAAGTAGCAGCTGACCACTGGTTAAGTTTCAGACAATGGTTCAATAGCAATAGCTGACCACTGTTTGAGTTTCAGACAATGGTTCAATAGCAATAGCAGTTTCAGTATACAGATAGTTCAGAGAACTTTTTGTGCACATCGTTGGTACATCAGCTTGCCATGTTCTCCTGCGTTCTTTGCAGCAGCTTGGTCTCTGAATCAATTTATTTGTCCTTTGCTTAACCTCCTCACTCTTCAAGTGATCGGCAGCTTTGCATGCGCATAAATAGTTCAGCAGGAGAAAACAGCTATCCAAACTGCAGCGTTGCCTCGACAGTAAGTTCAGGTTTGCAGTATAGCAGTAGTGCATGGACGTCAATCTTCTTGGCTTTGCAACATCACTTTCATGCTACAGTAGGTTTTCTTTGATAAATCATTCTGTAGGATTTGAACGGCAGTAGCTTTCTTTATTAGTCTGTTCTTTGCTCACTTAACAACTTTTTTTGATGAAACTGCTCACTTAACAACTGCAGCTAGGACTTTTCAGTTGTGCAGCATTTCAGTACTTAGCTTTGCCCAGTAGCTTTGTTAACCTGTAGCTCAGAGCTTCGACTTAAAATCTATCAAGTAAGTTTTGTGTAATGTCTCGCATGATTAGTTAGGTCTCTTTTAAGCTAGTTTTTGATAAGGTGGTCAGTTCATGCTTTTCCGTTGTGCTTCTATGATGCCTTTAGAAATTACTAATTGTTAAAAGACATATCACCCGTTGCTGCGGGTGACCTCGGCAGTTAAAAGAGAAGGGTATTTTGGTTATAATCGGCACATATGCCAATATTTTCTTAGCGAAGAATTTTAATTGGCTTCCATTCACCGTTCCCCCTGGTCACCATTTTGATCCTACGTATCGCCACGGGTCCTTTTCCTCTAAGGCTGTGACATCAGATGAATATAGAACTAGAGAAGGAGCAAGGTAAAGAGGTTAGTAAAGATGTTTCAACGGTTATATGCGGGGTTTTATTGCTAGCAGGGCAAACAACGTTTCTCAAAAAAAAAAAAAAAAAAAAAAAAAAAAAAAGAAGAGTTGGCCAAACAACGATGCTGCTTCTTCGCATTGCTGTTGCGCCGGCCGGTCATACATGACGAAGGATTTTCCTCTGTTTGTCCTCGGCGCCAGCAAGAAAACTCCAAATCACTCCTTGCCACATTCTCAAATAATTAACTAGGTTATCTTATTAAGTTAGACTTTTATAAATTTAATCAAATATATTAGAAACATTAACGGCTCATTTGGGTCCTTTAAAGTGGAATTCCACATTGCTCATGGTGTCGTGGTTCTTTTATTACAAACACCTGCTACTTCGGAAGCCTGATCCATTCGGTGGGGAAACTCATTGCCAAGGGCCTCGCTCTCCGCCTTGCACCGTTCATGCCTCGTCTTGTTTGCAACAACCAGTCGGCCTTCATCAAGGGACGACTGATTCATGAGAACTTCCGAACGGTCCAGCTGACATGCCGATGGCTACACGCCCGCAGGCACCCGACCGTCCTCCTTAAGGTCGACTTAGCGAAGGCATTTGACTCGGTGGCATGGCCCTTCCTCCTCGAAGTTCTTGTGCACCTAGGGTTCCCTCTCCGGTGGCGTGACTGGATTTCGGCCCTGCTAGGCACGGCAAGTACCAAGGTACTCATCAACGGCCGGCCAGGACGCCGTATCTGTCATGCACGCGGGCTGCGCCAGGGCGACCCCCTATCACCGTTCCTCTTCGTCCTGGTCATGGACGTTCTCAATGCACTCATCTCTGAAGCTGACCGTCGACTGGAACTAACGCCGCTGCCGAGTGCCATCAAGCAACGCGTCTCGGTCTATGCAGACGACCTCGTCGTCTTCCTAACACCCTCGCGCCATGACTTCTCCTGCATTAGACACATCCTCGACCTCTTCGCTGGAGCCTCTGGGTTATCTTGCAACCTGTCTAAGTGCGCGATCACGCCGATCCGCTATTCCACCGATGACATCCAGGAGGTACTCTCCGTGTTCCCCTGCTCGGTCTCTGATTTCCCCACCAAATACCTTGGGGCGCCGCTGTCACTCTCCAGACTCGCCCGGGGGCATGAGCAAGCCATCGTCGATCGCGTGGTCGCCAGGCTGCCCACATGGAAGGCGGGGCTCCTCACTACCATGGGTCGCGCTACGCTCACCCAAACCACCCTATCCGCCATTCCGACACATGTTGCCATCTGCTGCAGCCTGTCTCCCTGGGCGATTGAGGAGATCGACAAACGCCGCCGGGCCTTCCTTTGGGCCGGCACGGACACGGTGTCTGGGGGCAGATGCAAGGTAGCCTGGCCGGTGGTCTGCTCCCCCAGAGACCTAGGTGGCCTCGGCCTCCCGGACTTGAGGTTCTTCGGCTTTGCGCTCCGCTTGCGCTGGGAGTGGCTGCGCCGCTCGCGCCCAGAATCGGCCTGGGCAACACTGCCTCAGAACTGTGAGCGCGTCATCGATCGCATGTTCCAAGCTTCGGTGTCTATCCTCATTGGCGATGGCTGCTCGACGCGCTTCTGGACTGACTCGTGGTTGCCGAACGGCCCCATCCGCCGCTCCGCTCCCAACCTGTTTGGGGCCATCTCACGCACTGGCCGCGCCCGGTACGTCCACGACGCACTAGACGGTCGCCGCTGGGTCCGGGATATTTCAGGGGCCCTTGCTACGGTGGTGCTTGTCGAATACGTCACGCTCTGGCACACGCTGGAAGCCATTGTTCTTCATCCGGGAGTGCCTGACCGCTTCATCTGGAAATGGTCCGTCGATGGGGAATACTCGGCCTCCTCGGCATACCGTGCCTTCTTCATTGGCAGGATTCCGCTACCAGGTGCCAGGCCGCTCTGGGGGGCGGCGGTCCCGCCAAAGATCAAATTCTTCTTCTGGTTAGCCTTGCACGGCCGCCTGTGGACTGCTAACCGTCGCCGACGCCATGGACTGCAGCAAGACGACTGCTGTGCTCTCTGCGATCAAGAGCCTGAAACCGCTGATCACCTCCTCACCGCATGCATCTTCACGTGCGAAATCTGGGCTCGGATCCTGGCCAAGGCCGGTTTCCTTCACCTGGCCCCAGGCTCTAACGACACCCTTCAGTCCTGGTGGTTGTCCGCCCGCTTGCAAATCCCGGGCGGTCTCAGGCGGCCTTTCGATTCGCTTGTTCTCCTCGTCACCTGGATCATCTGGAAAGAACGCAACCATCGAACGTTTGATGGCGTTTCAAGGCCCGTCGCGCAGGTCCTCGTTGAGGTTTGCGACGAGATTAGCACCTGTGTCAGTGCTGGTTTCAGGTGTCTCTCGCTGCTCCTCGCTGTGCTCTAGCCGCTCTTAAACTCCAGTCGCAGAGTTAGTTTCCTCCTTTAGCTAGAACTTGCTGCTCCGCCGTTCAAGCCGGCGCCTTTTGTTGTGTCTGGGTGTCTGGGCCTTGGCATCTCGCCGTTGCATGGCACCTATGTAACTCTATCTGTTGTACTCCCACTTCTCTCTTAATGCAAAACGTGCAGCGCACGATTTTGAAAAAAAAAAATTAACGTAGTTGTTGCGGATTTCACAGGAATTAGTTCGAATCGTTGTTTCTATCAAAATAGGCTACGCAAACAATAAGATTCTAATTTAATCAAAATCTATACATCCAAAGGGGCACTAATATTTATGATAATGAACGATCATACTCTAAACTATATTTATGGTGCATTTATGTTTTACAAAGCTCAATACACAAACACTTATTACATACACGCACACATTCACTCCTATGAACATGCTTAAATTTGCACTTGTACTTCTTTAAGCATCTTTAAGTGACGGAGCTGGACCCAGTCTGAATTACTAATTTGATGTTATAAATATATTGATGGAACTTAAATAATTTTGGGCATTGGTTTAGTTAGAGACGTAGAGAGGCATTGGTTTAGTTAGAGACGTAGAGAGTACACTTATGACGTACAGATAGTTGAGTCAACCTAGCTACCACAACCAAAAATCTATTTCTCCTAATGATACGTATTCTTCTAATATTTTAAAATTCAACATTTAGCACGCAGTATAGTTTTTCTACCAAATACCTCAATACCTTCTAGTGAGAATTTTCTATGTACTACGACTAGCTAGTGATAATCTTTTATTACTACTTTTTTTGACAATGATTTTATTACTACTTAAAACACTAGAAAAACTCTACGACCATTTTTAGTAGTGTACAACATCTTCGTTGTCATGCTCATGCATACCAGCATATGCCATCGTCCAGTTGTGCCAATCAAAGTGTACTACTGAAAATTACGTTCTCATGCGACTTTCTGACTAGCTTTGGACACACGTGGCAAATGTCCGATTGTTTACGACGAGTAACAATGATACAACGCATCTGCACAATGCATACAAGATGGAAATAGTATATGTGCAGGATGGCCGATCAATTCATGATCTTCTGTAGTCTAATTCCACATCATGAGTCCATACACGCATTTACCTTGTAAATTGCACTTCTTTTTTATTTGCCAATTCACAGATTCTTCACCTGTTGCGCGTCTGATGGACAATTATTGGACGCGAGCCAATGTAAATCCTAATGTACGCCACCCCACTTGTATATTTTTATGCATGGCCAACTACCGGTTGAAAAAAACGAATGATATTTGGTGTACGTATTCAAGGTTAGCTTATTATATAGTAGTAGTACTCATATGTAGTACTCTGTACTCATATATGATCCCATATACCGAGTCTAATCGCTAAACCTAATCGATCGAAGGCGTCAAGTCCTTCAAATGCAAGTCGATTCCCAATTTCCATTCCTAGTCGCGGTCAAGCTTACAAATTACTGGTCACATTTCGTATACATCGTGTGGAAATGTTTGTTCAACACAGGCCGACGGCGGCGTTACCATCTTCATAGCAAAGTTAGAGGAAATAAAATTAAGGACACGAGAGACCATTTCATGGAGTCTGCGAGCACCATTTGGCAGAATATGGACAACGTAGATACCGTGAATAAAGCGGTCATCCAAGTCTAGAAGATAGTCAATCGAATCAACAGCTCCACTTCTTTTTTGAAAGAGATCAAGTTAAGATATGTTTTTGTTCTGCTTTATAATTTTTAATAATGAGTGCTTACCACATATGTTGAAAGGTTCGGACTTTGGAGCTTTAGGTGAATAGCATGTTGCATGCGTGCGTTGTGCAAGATTATCCTTCGACAAACATGAATGTATTGGAGAGTTTGGGCCATTAATTATGTGTAACTAGGTGATGCCTCGTGATGGCCAATGCTGAGCAATCACAACTAGAATCTCCAGTTTTTTTTTCTAGTGACGTAAGGTTCTGTTTATCATTTAACATTTAATATACTCCCTTCATGTTGAAAATAGAAGTCGTTTAGGACAACGACACGGTCTCTAAAGTATAACTTTGACTTCATATTTCTATAAAAATATTCATCATAAAATAATATATTTATACTTTTATGAAAGTATTTTTCAAGATAAATCTATTCATATGGTTTTTATATTTTCAAACTTAACAACTTAAAAGTTATTCATGATTTATGTTTCCAATATTTGACCCAAACCTTATCCAAAACGACTTCTATTTCCTATACGAGAGAGTATAAGCATTTTCCTTTCAAATACCGTTTAGGGAGGATTTCCATGTGCTAAGGGTAGTGCACTAAAAGAACACCATTTTGTTAGTGAATTAAGGGTAGGACAGGCTTAGGTCGGTGGACCACGTCGGTGTACATTAAACCACAATTCCTGCTGGCCAATCACTATAAAAAAACATTAAAACTAGAATTGATAAGGGCCACAACCGGTTCATAAGTAAAGAAATGTATATTAATATCGAATTTGAAAAACAATCACTACTGATAAATAATTATAACAACCAGCTGATGATAATACAACCTGTCAATATAGGATAGTATTACTAACCATGACTGATTCTTAATTTTAAGACCCGATATATTTATTCAACAGTTCAACAAACTTGCAGGTTCACATCTGCATAGCCTCACCCTCTCTCTTCCTCCTTCCTATTCATATCTCTCTAGGCTTTATCTTCTCGATCTCCTCCTACGTCCACTCCCCTCCCACTTTCCCGCACCCAAGCATGGGCAACACTCCCCGAACCTAGCCCTAGGATGGGCGCGGGGTCACGACAAAAGGCAGGGGACATAGGCATCGTTTTTATTTATTATTTTGTTTTATGAAAATGGGCACTGCTATCAACTGTCCTCTGCCGAATCTAATTCTGACAGTGATGCTAGGTTTAGACCTAACAGTGATCCATGGATTACTACTGGTAAGACAACTTAGGGCCTATGGACCATTTGTGGTGAAGGCGAATTGAGGCTTGGCAGTTGGCACTGATGGGCTAATTCGTTCTGAGTGGCCACCATGGGCTTACATGGCTCACATGGAGGGTGCAAGAAGACATAAGGACAAGAGCATGCTGAAGATGGCATTGGCCAAGTTGAGGTGGACAATAGTTTGGTGGCACTTGGTGGAGGACAAAGATGTGTGTTTATCGAGATGATGAAGATGGTGTTGGTTAAGTCGAGGAAGAAGGTGAAGGCAACGAGGCCTTGGTGAGGATCATATATGCATCGACATCAATGAGCCACACATTGTGGGTTGTGCAAGCAAGACGCTAGTTTGGGTCTCAAAACAGGTATACGGTTTGGCAGTTTTGATTGGAAAACCACGGGTGAGGATTCTAGCCAATTTGTATCTCAAAACTACAGTGCTATTGGAGGATATGTGGCAACATTATGAAGCTTGCACCAAGGAAGGTGCAGTGTAGTCATGAAGACACCGGGTCTGTCCAATGCATCGACAAAAATAAGGACAATTTTACCCCTAGGGGGTATTGTTGGATTGAGTGCATCATGTATGGACAATTTGGAAAAGGAAATGGCTAGTTGTGGAGAACATAACTTGGATACTAGGCTCTCATATGAGTGGTAGAGTTTTGCTTCAGGTTAGAGAGATGAATAGAGTGAGAGGCTCATGTTCTTATGTCTTTTGCCATCTAGAGCTCTGATTTGCTAACATATAGAGCTAATAATCCAAGATTTAATTTCATGCTTCAGTCTCTATCCCATTCATTAAACTCTTATTATTTTTAGGATTTTTGGAGCTATTTATTAGAGATGTTTTTATATGCTACTTTGACTGAGTTTTCAAGTGGTTTAAGTGTCCTTCAAATGTGGTTAATTCATCGCTTTGGAACGCCGAGCACAAGGACAAAGGCCTTAAACTGGGAGGAATTGGGATATGAAAGACATGACCTTGACGAACTTGACGACCCCTTCACAGAAGAAGAAATTGAGTCGGTTATCAAAGAAATGCCTTCGGAAAAGGCACCGGGACCAGATGGTTTCATAGGGGTGTTCTACAAAAGATGTTGGACAATTATTAAAGAAGATTTGTTACAAGCTATCATGGCCTTTTTAGCCATCGAACGCAAGATTGGGAATAATTAACGAGGCCAATATTGTTCTACTTCCAAAATCCCCGGATGCTACCTCTTTGTCGGACTATAGGCCGATTAGTTTGATCAACAGCCTCATTAAGATTGTTACGAAAATTCTAGCAAATAGATTGGCACCACACATGAATTCTACGGTGTCCAATGCACGTAATGCATTTATCAAAAAGAGATGCATACACGACAATTTCATCTATGCACAAAGAGTGATCCAACTTTTACACAAGAAAAGGAGACCGGCCTTATTCATCAAACTTGATATCTCAAAGGCCTTTGACTCCCTAGGATGGAGTTTTTTGTTGGAGGTACTAGAGAATTTAGGCTTCAATATGAAGTGGAGAGATTGGATATCAGATCTTTTAGGAACAACATCTTCGAGAGTCTTGATCAAAACTGAGGTGATTAGGCATGAGCGTGGGCTAAGGCAAGGAGATCCATTATCACCTCTGTTGTTCATTTTAGCTATCGACCCCTTACAACGCATCATCGAAGTAGCTGCTAACAAAGGAGTCCTAAAACCGATTCTACCACAAGCAGCCAGGTTGCGCTGCTCTCTGTACGCAGATGACGCGGCAATTTTTGCACACCCAAGCAGGGAAGAGATTCAACACCTGCACGGCATCCTTAATTTTTTTGGGGAATGTTCAGGACTCAAAGTTAACATCTCCAAGATAGAAATATTTCCAATCAGGGTGGATGATAATGAGATCAGCCTATTGTTGCAGAATTTCCCTGGCAAGATATGCAAATTTCCAGGAAAATATCTAGGTCTGCCATTACATATTAGGAAGTTGAGGAAAGTTGAGGTACAGCCTTTGCTTGATAAAATTGGAGCCAGACTACCCGGCTGGAAAGGAAGGTTTTTGTCAACAGCAGGGAGAGAGACCTTGGTCAAAACGGTGCTGTCGTCTCAACCAATCTACCATTTAACGGCTTTCCCAGAACAAAAATGGTTAATCAATAGAATTGATCGGCTTCGCCGGAGCTTCCTTTGGAGGGGTGAAACACCAGATAAGGTCTATGGGGGCCACTCCATTGTCATTTGGCCAACAACTTGTCTTCCCAAAGCTAAAGGAGGAGTTGGGATTACGGACCTTGAACGGTTTGCAAAGGGGCACTGCGTTTCTTATTTTGGGCGTGGTTTCAAAGTGGCATCAAAGTGATAGAGCTTGGTGCAAACTAGAACTGCCTTGTGACAAGAAAGATAAGGATCTGTTTGCGACTTCCATCCACCGTGGTTACAATCGGCAACGGCAACACGGCCGGTTTCTGGGCGTCATCGTGGGCACGGGGAGAACCCCCAAAAGCATCGCACCATCCTTGTTTCTGAGAGCTAAAAGGAAGAATATCACGTTCAGAGTAGTAGTTGAAGGAAATAAATGGATACAGCACATCCTCCCCATTCTAACACCGCAGGAACTTCAAGAGTATGTATCTTTGTGGGAACTAATACAGCAGGTTCAACTAGATGACAGCTTGGAAGACACTATAACCTGGCATTGGACGGAAGATGGGCAGTATACAACTCAAAGTGCATACAAAATCCAATTCCAAGGAACGTTCAAGAAACTAAAACTAACGCCGATATGGAAAGCGAAGGCGTAACCCAAATGCCGTTTTTTCGTGTGGACATTATTGCATAAGAAGATTCTGACGGAAAACAATCTGATGAAGCGCCATTGGCCAAATGACCCAATATGCAAACTCTGTGGGAATGAACCTGAGACCCCTACGCACCTATGCAAGGACTGTGTTTTCTCACAGCAAGTATGGTCAATCCTAAGACAGTGGCTTGGCCTTTCAGTAATTGACACAGTTGGAATGAATGGTTCACTGCACAAGTATTGGCGGAGATGTCGTACCAAGATAGACAAAGAACAGAGGAAGGTGTTTGACGGCATTATGATCTATTTCTGGTGGAGTATTTGGAAGGAGCGTAACAGAAGAGTCTTCCAAAACAAGAGCTTACAACCAAGACAAGTGGCTATGCTATGTAAAGAGGAAGTGGAGCAGTATCGGTTGGCCACAAGGAACAATGTTCAGTCGGAGTAGTAGACTTGGTGTTATTTCTCGGCTTTTGTTTTCCCCCCGGTTTTTCTAGTTTTGTTGCAAGTTGTTTTCTCCTTGTGTAGGAATGCTTTCGTTTAGAAGTGTACACAGTTGAGTAGTAGTTTTTGGGGTCTCGCTAAGTAGTCTTGTCGGCCATTCAATCTGTAATCTTATATTTCTGTGTTTGTTTTTTTTTTTTTTTACCCGTCTAATAAAAATCCGCAAAGCTTTTTGCCGTCTTTCGAAAAAAAGCCTGTCACTATCTCCGTCCCAAGTTCTACCCTTGAATATATATTCAACTTTCTATCTAATGATACAAATTATGTATTATAAATATTAATATTTTTAGATATAATTGATTAAAGTTGAAATCTATTTACTTCCCGGGAAAACGAGAACGTCTTCTGTTTTTGGACGGAAGGACCAAGGACACCGAACAACTTGGCAAACATGCCTAATTCCATTGATCTATCAGACAGCGACGTGGACCACATTTTTGTTCATTTATTACCTAGTGTGTCACAGCTTCTGTACTTATATCCCAGTCACTTTCATCGTCAACTAATCAAAATTTCAATTCCCTGGAATCGATGTAGTTGATCTACGTTAACTATACGGCACACGATGTAAGACCTTTCTCGAGATCGACCGGGATCTCGACCGCACGAATGCGTTCATACTGTTGAGCCTGGAGACAGCTTGTCCACCTATCTAGCACGACTGACTGCATGGGCAGATCTGTGGCCATTATTCAACTATCTAGATAGCACGCTCCGGTTTGCCCTCTGCATTCGTGCACAGGCGCAACAACGTGGAACGATGGCAAGATATGGAACCTGTCTGGCCTTCGTCTTGCTGCTCGCCGTCGTCGTGCCGTGTCCGTCATCGTCGTCAGCGCCAGAGCCAGCACAGCACACGCTGGGCACCGGCTCCTCTCTGTCGGTGGAAGACCACTGGCGGCCGCTCCTGACATCCCCCGACGGCACTTTCTCGTGCGGCTTCCAGGACGCCGGCGAGAACGCCTTCTCGTTCTCCGTCTGGTACACCAACGCAGCTGAGAAGACCGCCATCTGGACGGCGAACCCCGGCGCCCCCGTGAACGGCCGGGGCTCTAGGATCTCGTTCCGCCGCGACGGGGACCTAGCCCTCGACGACGCCAACGGCACCACGGTGTGGGAGAGCAAGACCAGTGGCGGCGGGGCCGCCCTGACCATATCCCTCCTCGACACCGGCAACCTCCTCATCTCGGACCCGTCCGCCGGCGCCGGCGGCCGCACCTTGTGGCAGAGCTTCGATTGGCCGACGGACACACTGGTCCCGTCGCAGCAGCTCACCAAGGACAAGAAGCTGGTCGCGGGCTACTTCAGCCTCTACTACGACAATGACAACGTGCTGCGGCTCCTGTACGACAGCCCCGACATATCGAGCATCTACTGGCCAAATAATCCGATCAACGATCCGTTCCAGAACGGCCGGACAACATACAACAGCTTCAGGATCGGCGTCCTCGACGACGACGGCGTGTTCCTGTCGAGCGACAACCTGGGAGTCCAGGCCTCCGACCTCGGCCCCGGCGTCAAGAGGCGGCTGACCATGGATCAGGACGGCAACGTGAGAATCTACAGCATGGACGCGTCCACGGGGCGCTGGGCGGTGACATGGGCGGCGCTGGGGCAGCCGTGCTCCACGCACGGGCTGTGCGGCGAGAACGCGATCTGCGAGTACCAGCCGCGCCTGAGGTGCTCGTGCGCGCCGGCGTACGAGATGGTGGATCCGCAGGACTGGCGGAAAGGCTGCAAGCCCATGTTCAGGGCCACCAACTGCAGCCAGAACCAGACGCCGTCGCCGGAGCAGCAGTTTAAATTCCTCAAGATGCCGCACACCGACTTCTACGGCTACGACCTGCAGTTCAACAAATCCGTCACGTTCGAGTACTGCAAGAAGCTCTGCTTGAAGATGTGCTTGTGCGCCGGCTTCTCCTACAGGCTTGAAGGCCAAGGCGCCTGCTACCCAAAAAGCATTCTGTTCAACGGCTTCACGTCTTCAGCCTTCTCTGGGACCATCTACCTGAAAGTTCCGATCGATTTCGATGCCTCGACGCCTGCCGTCACTGCACGGAGCACCGCAGGCCTCGCCTGCAGCCCTAACATTTCCGTGATCGTCCAAAGATCAGAAGGCACATTCAGTTCAACAAGAAACGGCGGGGCGAAGTGGCCGTACCTGTTTGCGTTCGCCGGAGTGCTGGGAGTTCTTGACATCATATTGATTGCAACAAGCTGGTGGTTCCTCTCCAGCAAGCAGAGCATACCCAGCTCGCTAGAGGCAGGCTACAGGATGGTGACGGGCCAGTTCAGGAGGTTCACGTACCGGGAGCTCAAGGACGCGACGGGGAACTTCAAGGAGGAGCTTGGCCGTGGCGGCTCCGGTGTCGTGTACCGCGGCGTGCTGGACAGAGGGAAGGTAGTGGCCGTGAAGAAGCTGACGAACGTGGTGGGCGGAGACGAGGAGTTCTGGGCGGAGATGACCCTGATCGGGCGGATCAACCACATCAATCTCGTCAGGATCTGGGGGTTCTGCTCCCAGGGCAAGCACAAGCTGCTGGTGTACGAGTACGTGGAGAACGAGTCGCTGGACAGGCACCTGTTCGACACGGACAGGACGCCGCTACCGTGGCGCGAGCGGTTCAGGATCGCGCTGGGCACGGCCAGGGGCCTCGCCTACCTTCACCACGAGTGCCTCGAGTGGGTCATCCACTGCGACGTGAAGCCGGAGAACATCCTGCTGACGCGCGACTTCGACGCCAAGATCGCCGACTTCGGGCTGGCCAAGCTCTCCAAGAGGGACGCCGGCGACGGCATGCCGCTCTCGCACATGAGAGGGACGACGGGGTACATGGCGCCGGAGTGGGCGCTCAACGTTCCCATCAACGCCAAGGTGGACGTGTACAGCTACGGGGTCGTGCTGCTGGAATTGGTTATGGGGTGCAGGGTGTGTGACCAGACGACGGTGGGCGGGGAGCGCCTGGAGATGTCGCAGATCGCTCAGGCGTTGAGTCAGGTCGTGGCTTCCGGCAACGTCGTGCCCTTGGTGGATGGTAGGTTGCAGGGGCAGTTTCATCCCCGGCAGGCTATGGAAATGGTGCGGATTTCCTTATCGTGTATGGAGGACAGGAGCAACCGGCCGACAATGGACGACGTTGCCAAGGCTCTCACAGCCTGCGACGACGAGGACGAGCATCCTGCATACAGGTAGAGCCATGAGCAAGATAGGCTGGTGTGTTACTGTTCGGATCAGCAGATACAATTGTTTTTCTTTGTCTGACAGGATAGAATTGGAGGGTTAGGAACTTAGGATCCTGTCAAAGTTTACAAAGTATATATATTTTATATAGGATTTGTAATGTATGTTTTAAAAACCCAAGCACATGATGATGACTTTGATATATTGAATTGATCTTTTTATACAGTATTCGCGTTGTTTTTCCTTCCAACTTAATTTTAAGTAATACTTGGTTACAATAGCTCAATTATTTTAATGTTCACAAGTACAAATTATTACATTGTTTAAGGCCGATCTTAGTGGGTGTTTCATGTTGGGGTTTGTTCTGATTTCATCCTAGGATGAAACTCATCCATTACATTTTCCTCTTCCAACACAATAAAATGCAATGAAACCTCGTTCAAGATCGATTTGTTTCATTTTTCATGTATGCTCTTGCTTTTGCGCGAGATAAGCGTAGAACTGTATTGCAAGGCAACGAGACCTTAAACAATTAAGTAATATGGCTAGCTAAATTTGTGTTATACAACAAATTGATATATGCTACAGTTGATCATAGCATTATACAACAATTAAATAATATGGCTAGCTAAATTTGTGTTATGAAACCGTGTAGTGGACTATTTCATTCACTTGTAAAGCTAATCTAGCACTCTTGGTAACGAGCCTGTTCGGCAGAACTTATAAATCGGTGATAAGCCAAAACACTGAAAAATAGCTGATTTTTTGTAAGAATAAAATACTGTTGATTGATAAACTGAAACGGCTTTTTAGCTGAAGCGACCAGGGCCAACAACATTAAAATGCTGCATTGAGATTAGCCTACTGTATCACAATGTGTAAATTAAAAGTGTTAAATGACAAATCAAATTTCCCATTCAAGACATGATTTTAGATGTTGATAAAAGTTTTTTTTGTTAGAATGACAATTCTATTTAGGATATGGTGTCGTGAGATCATACCAAACTCTCATGTACTATTAGGATATTGCAAATTTAAGGTATACTCCCTCCATCTGAAATTATAAGTCATTTTGTTAGTCAAGCATCTTGAGTTTGATCAAATTTGTATAATAAAATAATAACATTTATGACACCAAATAAGTATCATTAGATTTTTTATTATTAGTTATATTTCTATATATTATACTTATTTGATGTCATAAAATTTTGTAACCTTCTTCATAATTTTGGTCAAACATAAGATATTTGACTCTCCAAAAAAAAAGTTGAAATGACTTGTAATTTAAAACAGAGATTATTAGAAACTAACATGTGGCAGCTCTGCATGGCAACTCCGACCCCAGGTCCAACGTGAACTGCACACATTTGACCATGGAGGACCTGCTTGAGTGTTTGGTTTGAGCAGAGGCAGAGTTTTTTCTTTAAAAAAAATGAAGCCGAGGCAAAGCTGTCGGCCTAGATATGAATCCCAAATGTTTAATTTTACAGGCCTAAAACTGTGATTGCTATATGGGCTGGCCGCTTGGGGTTGTCTAGCAGGCCTCCGACCAAAGAGGCCCGAGTTTTCGTGGTTTCGTCGAGCTCGTGCAACACGTACGCAGGCCCGGGCGCAGCATTTCAGAGTTCTGACATTTTTTTTCGAGATCGTGCGCTGCACGTATTTCATTAAGAAGAAGAGAATTTGGATTACAGGGAGGAGGCTGCAGAAGGTAACGAGGATTAACATCCGACAACCTCAGATAAAACGAAAAGCAGGAACATGAAGGGGTGGGGGACCCTCCACCTAACAACCCCAAACCACTGAGCCTAATACAAAATAAACCTCAACACCTTGGTAGCCAGTAGTGATCGGAGCCGTAGACGACAGCAGCGGCAAAGTATCCGCTAGAACTCCTCGGTGGCAAAGCATCCACCGGAATCACCTCGGCGGCAAAGCATCCGCCGGAAACGCGACCACGGCGGCAAAGCACGCGCCGGAAACGCGACCTCAAACTCCCTCGGCGGCAAAGCATCCGCCGGAAACACCTCGGCGGCAAAGCATCCATCGGAAACTCCACGGCGGCAAAGCATCCGCCGGAACGACCACAGCTACGGCTACAACAAACACCAACTAGACGAACCAAGGTGAGGAGAAACAGGAGACCCAATTAGGCACAGCTGAACCATCGATGACGACCAAGCGCATCCGCCGAAGAGGAAGACAGCCCCGACACGCCATGGCTTGAACTTCGTGAGGCAACGCCTTCAAGAAGGATCGCGACGCCTTGGCGCCACGCCGCCGGCCGCCCAAAGGGCCAGTTTTCACCTCGAAGCTCCACGCCCTCGGAGAGGGGCACAACGACGATGCCTCCAAGGAGGAAAACGGGCGCCAAGAAGGCGCCGCCATCGCCGGCCAACAAAGGCTTTTCGCCCGGCGCCACCCTCCCCGGCGCGGACCACGCCAAAGCGACGCCATCCCCGAATGCCGACGAACCGGGGGCACGAGTGCCGAAGGGACTACATCCACGCCACCACGGCGTCGAAGATGCATCGCAAGCACAGCTGCCCACACCACCACGATGCAAAGCGGGGCCGGGATGTTGCAACCTCGGCACCCACACCCCTTCGCCCACAAGAAGAGGTGTCGGCCTGTCGGAAAGGGGACGCAGTCGATGGGGCCCACATCAGCCACCGGAGAGTCAAGCAGTACAGACGCAAAGACCCACCGGGCCGGGGGGGGGGGAGCGGGAGGCCAGATCCGGGGCCCAGGGGCCCGGATCCGCCGACCCCCCCCGCCCGCCTGCCTCCGGCCGCGAGGCCCCAGAATCCCGGCCGCCGGGCCGGGAGGACGCCGGAGGGCTCTGCGTGTGCAGCCACCGTGGCCTCGGCGCCGCTGCCGCCCACCGCAGGGACGCCCGGAACCCGCCGCCCGCGCCAGACGCTACATGCGGCCCCTGGGCGGATCCGGCCGGCAACCGGCCTGGGCAGCCGCCACACACGGCCCCGACACCGCCGCCACCCGCCGGCGGCGACGGACCCGCCCGCCTATACGCCGCCAAAGCGCGATCCGGCCCCAGGGGGCGGATCCGGCCGGCCGCCGCCGTTGGCCGCCGGAGGTGAAGAGGGTGGAGGCGGGTGGAAGAGGAGCGGGGGGGGGAGGGGGGGAGTGCGAACGGCTCCCATTTTGGGAGACCGCCGGCCGCCACCGCCGCCGCACACCCGGGGCGGCGACGGCGGCCGGAGGGAGGCGCCGACGGGGGGCGGTCGCCCCGAAGTCCCGGTCGGCGGCTCCGGCCTCCGCGGGGTTCTACTCGACCACACCACATAGCTGCTGGGGAGAAGGGACCACTCTAGTCTGCGCGCTGCCGCCGGACGTCCGACCTCCCGTGCAACGTGCAGCGTGCTGCCAGTCGTTCTGGAGCCAACAGCCGAGCCCTCGTGGATCCCGCGCCACTCCACACAGCACCGGCAGCAGTTCCCTCAGGCCACCACCGCCGGCCCCAACCAACCTCTCCGCTGGGCTGCGGCACCGGTAGGCTCGTCCCGCAGGTGAGGCTTACCAGCTTGCTCCAATATCCTTTTGCTGCAGTTTATAGTGATTAATGCCTCTGGCATTCTGACGAACACCCTGTGGGCATTGACGAGCTTGCTTTGTTTCCATTAACTGATATTTAGCGCTAGGGTAATCCGGTATTCCTGTAATGGATCGCTTGGCTGTTGGCTCAATTTTATGATACTGACTCTGTCAACTGGTAATTTTGCCACACGTTAATGCTGCAAGCCTAATGCTTGTTAATTGGTTATAGAGCTGGTTTATTCAGATACTTATGTATGCTGCAACTTGCTTCTTTTCTGAAGAGAGAAAAAAATAAGATCAGATGGCAGATGGTGTTTTGGCTAGCGTGTTTGCTTTTGAATTCGAGGGCACAACTTTCGGATTATTAAATTCGTGAAAATTTTAATGCACCATAGTGCTTCCAACTATAGTCACCCCTCCCTCGTGTAGGCATGATGGGTGGCCTCTCCTGGATGCAAAGTTGTGTTCTCGGTTCACAAAAGGTAGACTAAAATTTTGGACACTATTCTGTGGTGATGTTATGCAGCAGGAGATCTAAGAGCAATGCAAACAGAATTCTTTATATGTACATGAAACCAAATATGTTAAAAATAAGTGAATTAGAAGGCTTATAAACAAAGTAACGTCTTCATAGTTTAATGCATCGAGATATACTAATTTACTACAAGAATATTTACCACAACTGGCTTTGGTCTTTCACTGATCCTTTTTAATCACAAGCAATTTGGATATCGGTTAGAGAAGAAAACCAGATCAACGAAGATTAAAATTGGTTAGAGCTGTACCTAGTAGCGAGAAGCTCTTCATAGGAGGGGATCTTAATGGTCATGTAGGTACATCAAGGGTAGATTATGAAGCGGTACATAGAGAATTCGGTTTTGGCAGTAGAAATCAGGAGTGAGAGGAAGTCTTAGACTTTGCTATAGCTTTTGATCTGATGTTAGCCAACACCTTCTTTAGAAAGAAGCAGTCTCATCTAGTGACCTTTAGTAGCGGCCAACACTCTAGCCAGATTGACTTTGTCCTTACAAGAAGGAGGGATAAACAGACATGCTTTGATTGTAAGGCATTACCTGGAGAGTGTGTGGTTTCTCAACACAAGTTGTTGGTGCTGATTTCCGCTTTCTGGTGCAAGCTCGTGGGGTTAAACATCCGAGGATTGCAAGAACAAAGTGGTGGAAATTGGAAGGGGAGACAACAAAAGTCTTCAAGGAAAGAGTTATTGAAGAAGGCCCCTGGCAGGATGAAGGGGATGCAAATGTCATGTGGGAGAAGATGGCAACATGCGTTCGGAAGATTGCTTCAGAGGTGCTTGGAGTGACCAAAGGGGGTGGATGCGATTCGAAAGACACTTGGTGGTGGAATGAAGATGTGTAGAATGCTATTAAGGGAAAGAAGGAATGCTACAAGCGCTTGTACTATGACAGGTGTGCCGGCAACATAGAGAAGTACAAGGTGGCAAAGAAGACTGCAAAACGGGCGGTGAGTGAGGCAAAGGGCTACGAGGATTTGTACCAACAATTGAGTACGAAGGAAGGAGAGAGGGACATCTATAGGATGGCTAGGACTCGTGATAGGAAGACAAGGGACTTCAACCAGGTCAAGTGCATTAAAGATGAGAGGGAGCAACTCTTGGTGAAGGAGGACGAGATTAGACATAGATGGAGAGAGTATTTCGATAAGCTGTTTAATGGTGAGAATGAGAACACCATCGTTCAGTTGGACGACTCGTTTGATGACACCAATAGGCGCTTTGTGTGGAGGATTCAAGAATCGGAGGTTAGAGAAGCATTAAAAAGGATGAAAGGGAATAAGGCAATGGGCCGTGATGGTATTCCAATAAAGGTGTGGAGATGTCTCGGCGATATAGCCATAGTATGGCTAACCATGCTGTTCAACAATATCTACCGATCGAACACGATGCCTGAGGAGTGGAGAAGAAGCATATTGGTACCAATCTACAAGAACAAGGGAAACATCCAAAGTTGTACTAATTATCGGGGAATCAAGTTAATGAGCCACACCATGAAGCTATGGGAGAGAGTCATAGAGCAGTGCCTGCGAGGAACAACGCGGATATCTATGAACCAATTTGGTTTCATGCCCGGAAGGTCAACCATAGAAGCAATTTTCTTAATAAGACAAGTTATGGAGCGGTTTAGGGAACAGAAGAAGGACCTGCACATGGTTTTTACTGATTTGGAGAAGGCTTATGACAAGATACCAAGGAATGTGATGTGGTGGGCTTTGGACAAGCATAAAGTCCCAACAAAGTATGTTACCCTCATCAAGGACATGTATGATAATGCGGTGACTAGTGTTCGAACAAACGATAGTAACACAGATTACTTCCCGATTAAGATAGGGCTTCATCAAGGGTCAGCCTTGAGCCCATATCTCTTTGCCTTAGTAATGGATGAGGTTACAAGAGACATTCAAGGGGATATCCCTTGGTGTATGTTGTTCGCCGATGATGTAGTGTTAGTTGATGAAAGCCGAGCGGGAGTAAATAGGAAACTAGAGTTATGGCGGCAGACCCTTGAGTCTAAAGGTTTTAGAGTAAGCAGAACTTAAAACCGAATACATGAGATGTGACTTTGGCACGGCTGCTCAGGAGGAGGGGGACGTGAGTTTGGAAGGTCAAGTAGTGCCTAGGAAAGACACCTTTCGATATTTGGGATCGATGCTTCAGAGGGATGGAGATATTGATGCGGACGTTAGCCACAGAATCAAAGCAGGTTGGATGAAGTGGCGCCAAGCTTCTGGCATTCTCTGTGACAAGAGAGTACCACAAAAGCTAAAAGGCAAGTTCTATAGAACAGCGATTAGACCCGCTATGCTGTATGGAGCAGAATGTTGACTACAAAGAAAAGGCATGTTCAATAACTGAGTGTTTCAGAAATGCGTATGTTGCGCTGGATTTGTGGTCACACAAGAATGGACAGAGTGCGGCATGATGATATTTGTGATCGTCTAGGGGTAGCACCCATCGAAGAAAAGCTTGTCCAACACCGGTTGAGGTGGTTTGGCCATGTTCAAAGGAAACCTTCAGAGGCACCAGTGCATTGTGGAGTACTAAGTCAAGATAATAATGTGAGGAGAGGCAGAGGAAGACCGAAGTTGACATGGGGGGAGGCAATCAAAAGAGATTTGAGAAATTGGGATATACCTAGAGATCTGTGTCTGAATAGGAGTGCTTGGAAAATGGCTATCGACGTGCCTGAACCATGACTGAGGGTGCTTGTTGGGTCTCAACTCCAGCCTACTCCAACTTGTTTGGGACTGACAGGCTTGGTTGTTGTTGTTGTTGTTGTTGTTGTTATATACTCTTTCCATTAAAAAATATAGGTCGTTTAGTTTTGCCTAATCAAACTTGTCAAACTTTGTCAAGTTATAGAAAATTCACTAAGATTTACAATGTCAAGTTTCATTAAACTTACCACGAAATATGCCATGATAATGCATTCATTTGGTATCATAAATGTTTAATATATTTTCTGCAACTTGGGTCCAAGTTAAATAAGTTTGAATTAGGACAAAACTTAAACAACTTACATTTTGGATTGGAGTGGAATAGTAGAATATAAAAAATGAACAGTGCAAGCGTCTAGCTCATGGTTGGGCAGAGACTGCTGAAGTGCTGATGTAACACACTTCTATCTAGGGATAGCTCTCTTGGTATATTCCACGCAATAAAGTCCTTTACCACTTCTCTCATGTTAGATTTATCTATACCTTTTCTTTAGTTCATGTATCATTTTTTGCCTTTAGGAATCCACTATGAATTGGTGCCTCTAGGTCTAGGGACCTATGTTGGATATGTCCAAACCATCTCAAAGAAATGGCCGTCATGCGTAGGCTTAGCGTATTTCATGGGTATTAAGCTGAATGGACATTATTTTTGCCAAAAGAACTGAGTATATAGTATATACACCTGCATGTGAAAAAAATAAAAAATAGCACAAAATTCACCTAAAAGCAGGGGGGCACATGTTGACGATAAAATATGACCGGGAAGCTAAGCGAGGAGAGAAGATATAAATAACAAATAAAGACAAATAAAAGAGGAAAAACTAAAAGCAAAATAGATAGGTATTATAGATATATCAATTTAATAATCATGAGAATCTGGTTCATCAATTTTTTTTCTTTTTTTTGAAAGGTACGAAATATTTTTCTAACTAAATAAGTCTTGATGAAAGGACTGTTAATATGAGGGCTAAGCAAGCAGAGCCCTGTCTGACCACCACCAGGGCTCCATAGAGTGGCCTGCCAGCCCATGCACCGGAAGCAGTTCCTCATTGGCACACTGCAGAGAGAGATAAATGGGTTGCTCTTCAGCCGTCTTTGGTTGGAACTCTCCTTGGAAAACTGGAATTCCTTTTCTGCTCTGCTCCACTTCGCCACAGTACGGACTCTCGTCCCGGCGCTAGTTCAGCGTTAGTTTGGCACAAGGGAGGCCTATCTTCCCACGCTGCCACCGACTAATTCCTTTTGGGAATTCTACCAAACAACATGAAGTCAGGGATGGATAGCCTTGCCCTCAATGTTTACGACCGTGTTTTGTGTGTGTGTGTGTGTGTTGGGGGGGGGGGGGGTGTGGGTGTGGGGTGGTGGGGGTGGGATGAATCTTGGTTCAGTTTGGTCATATTCTATTGATCTTAACACAAAGTTTAATGTCTCGACTTGCATTTTCTGCTGATAGCTTGGGTTTGACCAGATGTTTGCATTGAATTCGTGGGCACAGTTTTTATAAAGGACTATCCAAAAGAGGGCTAAATGTACGGGCTGAACAATGGCCATTTTTTGAGCTTATATTACACTAAGAATATCTAAGTATTAAGCGCAATGCAAACTAAACTGTTCTTATTCTTCCGTGGAAAAAATTGCAGCAGTTGTGTCGAACCCTTGTACTTAAAAAGTTTGTCACCACTCACCAGGACCAGGAGGTATATAATCAAATTAAATTTGAAGCTTCATGCATAAAGACCAACTGATCATTGATCAACCAAATCCACAGATGCATTGCAATTAAAGGATCTGGATTTGTCCATAGAAGTATTCGTACAACAAGAGGACTGACTCATTTTCTCTAGCAAATACTCCTTAATTTAAATATTATTTGAGAATTCAGTTCTTCATTTTGAAACCAAGCAAATACTCCTTAATTTAAATATTATTCGAGAATTCAGTTCTTCATATTGAAACCAAATCAGGATTGCTTATTGCAACTCACCATGAGTAGGCAGGGTGATCATCTTGGTCAGCACATGCCAAGAGCTCTATTACAATATCGTTCATTGTAGGCCTGCTGTTTCTTTCTTCAAGACAAGCCATAGCAACTTGTAACATTACCATTGCTTGTTCAGGATTGAAGTGACCTTGCAGTCTATGATCAACTATATCCTTCACATCTCCACTCTCAAGAAATTGCTTCAAGACCTGTACAAACTGCCTAAGCTCGATTTCCATCCCATCAACAGTTATCCCACTTGATATCCTCGTACCTGTCAAAATCTCAAGAAGGACAACACCATAACTGTAGACATCAACTTTTGCGTTGATCGGCAAGTTTAACGCCCACTCTGGTGCCATGTACCCCATTGTTCCTCTCATGTGTGTAAGGTTGAAACTAGAGCTGCCTCTCTTTGAGAGTTTGGCTAGTCCAAAGTCTGCTATCTTAGCTTCAAAATCTCGGGTCAGGAGTATGTTCTCTGGTTTTACATCACAGTGGATCACCCACTCAAGGCACTCATGATGGAGGTAGGCCAAGCCTCTTGCTGTTCCCAATGCTATTTTGAATCGTTGGCTCCATGCAATTAGTCTCTCACTGCTTACATTACCAAATAGATACCTGTCAAGTGATTCGTTCTCCACATACTCATATACTAGTAGTTTATGTTGACCCTCAGAGCAGAAACCCCACATCCTTACCAAATTCATGTGGTTGATCCGTCCGATTATACTCATTTCTGCCCACAATTCCTCCTCGCTGTGTGAGAAGTTGGTTAGCTTCTTCACTGCCACTACTCGCTTATCTTCGAGCACTCCTCTGTAAACAATCCCAGAGCCCCCTCTTCCAATCTCCTCCTTGAACTTCCCAGTTGCTTCCCTTAACTCTCGGTGTGTGAACATCCTGAATTGGCTTGTTACCATCCTGTAGCCTGTCTCCATTGACTTTGGAATGTTTTGCTTGCTGGAAAGAAACCACCATCCTGTACCAGTAAATAGCAGTACTAGGGCTCCTAATATTGCTGCAAACAGATAATAAGTCGTCCAATTTTTATTGACACTGTTCATGCCATACATACTTGAAGATCCTTCTACAATCTCAGGAATATGCTGGTTGCACATGAGATGAGACTTTCTGGAGGCTATGGATGTTGATGTACCCAATTTTTTGGGTAGTTTTATATAGTGGTCACCAGGAAAATTTGGGTAGCTGTAGCCATTGAAGAGAGTAATTTTGGTGAAGCAAAGTCCAGGTCCCTTTTTGTATGTGAAACCAGAGCAGGAGCAAATCTTCAAGCAAATCTTCTTACACTCTTCTAGTGAGATGGACTGGTTATAGGTCCGATCAAAGCCATAAAAATCAGTACGTGGGAGCTTGATGAACTCAAAATCTTCCTCTTTGTAACTTATGTTGCAGCTTTTGACAAATTTTGGCCGACAACCTTTTTTCCAATTCCGTTGGTCAATCATCTCATATCCCGGTGGGCATGAGCAATGAGGACTTGGCAAGTACTTACATATCCCATTCTGTCCACATAGACCGTGCACATCACATATTTTTGCTATAGCCTCCCATGTGACTATCCAACTCCCACTTGATGCATTCAAGCTGTATATTCTGAGGTTTCCATCATAATCTATTGTTAGTCTTCTCTTGCTTACAGTGCCCCAATCAGAAGACTTTGCTTTAAGCAAATCACTGGACCGGAAATAACCTTCAGCATCAAGGACTGCAATTCTGGAGCTATTGTAGTTTGTCCGCAGATTTTGAAACACAGTGTATTCTGCACTTGGCCAATAGATGCTTGATATATCTGGCCCATCATACATGAGGCGTAGCACATTGTCATTGTCAAAATAGAGGCTATTGTAACCAGAGACTAATCTTGTTCCTTTAGTGAGTGGCTGAAAAGGAAGCAATGTGTCAGTTGGTGAAGAGAAACTTCCCCACATAATTTTTCCATTGGCATCTTTTATGACAAGGTTGCCGATGTCGAGAAGGACAAGTGTGGTGCCCTTGCCAGAGCTTGTCTTACTGTCCCATATGATGGTGCCATTGACATCAACCAGGACCAAGTTGCCCCCATGGTTCAGCAAAACCATGGAGCCCCGACCATTTACAGGGAATTGGGATTTGCAGACCACACAATGGTCTTATCAACGGTGTTGGTGAACCAGATGGAGAAGGAAAAAGCATTCCTTCCAACTTCATAGAAGCCACATGAGAAATCACCATTTGGTGAGGTAAGGAAGGTTTGTCTGTACTCTTCTACCAATAAGGATGAGCCAGTACTTAGCATCAGCTGGGGTGAAGCATCTGAGCATGAAAGAATGGTGAGCACTGGAAGAATGATCACAGAGAGGAATCTGGCCATTTTTCGTGGTGTGAGAGATATGCTATGGTTCATCCTTTTATTATGTTTGGGCTCATGAGTCATGAACTTATTTAGCCCTAATCTAGTTCCCACTTGCTGCCCAGATGCTTTCCTTTGAGTTCAAAATTTAATTCTTGCAATGACTTCAACACCTAAGCCACAAATAGATATGTAATTCTTCAAGCAGTCCCATCTGAGTCACCCATGGCGGCTTTGGGATGAATGCGATTGAATTAGTGAATTATTTTAAGTTTTTTTCCCTTTTGAAGGTTGAAGTGCTTAACTTACCTTATCTGTTTCCTTATGCTTCTGTAGGCCATTCCATGCAATATGGTAGAAGTGTTTTCTTCAATGATATTTTCTTGAAAAAGTTTTCTTCATTGATATATCTTGGTCATCTTTTTCATATAGCATCACTTTTGTTGAGCTATCTGCCAGAGGTCAGTTCTTTAAATTGACAACAGAAGTTTGTTAGTGACATGCTGCCTTTTCTTTCTCAGTGTCAGCACTTATGTGTGAGTATGAAAAATTGAAAGTTAGTCACTACTTTTTTTTTTTGAGGGACAAGTTAGTCACTACTTTTTTTTTTTAGGGACAAGTTAGTCACATACTTTGATCTTATCCTAGAGTTTATTGGTGTCATCATTTTGGAAGTAAAATCAGATGTTGTCATATGTGGTCCTGCAAGCTGTGGCGAATGAGAGTGCCCTATGGTGTTCGGGTGGAGCAGTGCGGCCATGAATTGCTCTTAAGTTTGTTCGCCCCTGGACATGTAGCTCTGGGTTCAGGTGTCTGGTTGTCTACAGTTCTGTGTGTCGCAAGTCAATAGCTTTCTCCTTTGTGTGTGTGTTAGTACTCCCTCCGTTCCAAATTATAAGTCGATTTGACTTTTTTGGTACATCTATTTTGCTATGTATCTAGATATAGTAATGTGTCTAGATACATAGCAAAATGGATAAACCAAAAAAGTCAAAGCGACTTATAATTTGGAACGGATGGAGTATGTTCTGAGGGTGAGTTGGGTGTATTGGGTTCAGGTAGTTGCTCCCTCTTCCTTATTTCTTTCTTTTTAATGAAAATGATACTGCATGTTCGAGAAAGAAAAAAGATACTTTCATATTATTGTTCGGGCTCATGCATCATGAACTTATGTAGTCCTGATTTACTTGGATATGCTGCTGATTCTGATTTCTACGCCTAAGCAAGGAATATGTATACATTACTCACGTTGATTCTCATTCTCTTGTATGAGCCTGTGGCGGCTTAGAGAGAGGGAGAGAGGAATGTGGTATAATTATTTGTTAAGTTCCTCTTTTGAAAGTTGAAGAGCTTAGCTGACCTGACCTATGAATCAGCTACATCTGTTTACTTTCATTTTTTATGACATTCCATAGATGCTTGATTTGTTTTCTTCAATGTCAACCCTTTGATTCAGCAACAGAAGTTTGTTGGTGACAGGTTGATTATTCTCAGTTTGTTGGTGACAGGCTGATTATTCTCTCTCATGTCAACACTTTCATGGTCAATGTTCTTTCTTTAATCTTTCTGTTGGAGGAGAATTATGTGCTAATTTGAGCTATTATTGTCTGGGCTTTTATTTTATATCACCATTTGGGAGGATTCGCTGGATGCATTGCCTTTGTGGAGTTGGACAGGTGGTTAGCCGCCTGACGTTTCACCTGTTTATTGTTCTAACAAAAACAGCAATGCAGTGCTACTATATATTGAATAGAATTTTGATTAGAAACCAAACAAAGAGATATTCAAACATCTTGAGCTATCAATACTTCTGTTTATTCGTTACATGTGTGGCATGCTGTATTATTTAGATGCTGTTGCTGTATGCTGCTACAGGTTGCAGCCTCAAGTCATACATTTGACAGGCAGGAAATGTCATTAGAACAGTCATCAGCAGCCTCTTGGAATGGAGCGCGTGCAGCACCGTATCTCTTGTCTATGCTGATGATGATGTCATGTTTTTATGGCCAAACACTAATGATCTTAACCTTGTCAAGGAGTTGCTGGATATTTTTGGTCAGGTCTCTGGATTAGTGACCAATGTTGCCGAGTGCTCAGAATCTCTAATTCAATGTTCAGATGATGATTGGATAGGGTCTCCAACATTCTATGTCGTGAAATCTAGGATTTTCTTTGCTCTTATCTTGGTCTTACTCCGATCATCCGAAAAACCAGCAAAGCAGATTGGCTACAACTGGTTCACAAAAAGTGGCTGATAACCTCCCAAACTGGAAAGGTTCTCTTATGAATGGAGCAGGTTGTCTTGTTACAGTAAAGGTAGTTGTAACTGCTATACCCTTTTTTAAAAGTAACTGCTATACCCTTTTTTAAAAACATAAGATACAGCCCCATTGTTGAGGTTTATTAGAAAGAAAAGGAGGTACTATATGAAAGAAAGGCTTTACTCAAGCAAAAAAATAATGACACAAGTTCAAGGAGTTGTTGTAAAGCTAGGCTAGGGAGTCTATACAGAGGAAGAAATCATGACGTTTGTCTTACCAAGTCTATAAGCCTGTAGTCTGGCACTTCACAGAAGAGACGTTTCCAAGACTCCAAGGATGGACCATATCAAAGATGAAGTTGTTTCTTTGCTTCCAAATCTGTCAAGCAGCAATTGTGAAGATCTCTATGAAGAAAGAGTGTTGGAACTCTTGTTTTGCTCGTTTCATCATTTGGGGGGGGGGGGGGGGCAGGGAATCCAATGCCTAAGAGATGCCAATAGGCTTTTGACTGAAGGGCCAGCTGAAGAACAAGTTGAAGGCAGTTTCTTTAACGTTGTTGCTGCAGAGTAGTTGTTGCCTTCTAGCTTATGTTGTTTCCTTGTTTTTAGCCTATCTATAAGGAGCCCTGAGAAGACTAAGTTTGTTGCAATATTTAGAGTCCCAAATCCAAATAAATGCTATACCTATTTATTTTATGATTGATTTGAATCTTCCTAAATGGGTGATTAAGGCAATTGACAAGAGGAGGAGGGCATTCTTATGGGTCGGTCAAGAAAAAAGCGAATGGTGGAAACTGTTCGGTTTCCTGGAATTGAGTCAAAATGCCACTAAAATCTGGAGGGCTCGGTATTCATAATCTGGAGTACATAGGATGGTCTCTTTGCATTAGGTGGCTTTGGCTTGGCAAGACAGACATTTCTCAGTCTTGGGCAGGATTACCATTCAAATCTCTCAAAATGCTCAGGCTCTTTTCAAGGTTGTGGTGGTAATGGTGAAAGCATCCTATATTAGTCTGATGGTTGGGAGGAAATACAGTTTCAGAGCAGGAACCTTATCTGTTCAAAACAGTTCCTACGAGAGTCATAAAACAGTGCATGGTATCGTAGGCTTTGGAGAACCGCTGTTGGGTCTCAGGTATTAAAGATAATAAACTCTATGTCCCAGTCCTGAGAGAGTATCTCCTATTATGGGATTTGGTCGATAATATCTTGCTGCAAGAGGGGAATGAAAATCAGCATCAATGGAAGTTCACCATGTCTGGTATTTATTCTAGCAAATCAGCCTATGATACTTACTTCGTGGCTCCATTTGCTTTGCTCCACGGAAAAGAATTTGGAAACACTGCAAATTCTTCATGTGGGCTTGCAATCAAACAACAGATGCTGGACCGGTGACCGTCTAGCAAAGAGAGGACTCCCTTATCCAACGGCCTGTCCTCTTTGCAATCAGGCAGGATAGTCCATCCAGCATTTATTGATTTCTTGCATCTTCGCTAGACAGGTTGGTTATCATTCTTCAGAGAATGAGGTTGAGCTCCATCGGTCCGGTTTCTACTAGCAAATTTTCAAGCCGGTGGTATTGAGCTATCAAGGACGTACCTAAGGAGATGAAAGAAGAACTTAATTAATACTAATTTCCCTGACGGTCTGGGAAATTTGAGAACACATGAATGAGTGTCTTTAATGGTAGGAGATTAATTAATACACTCAATTCCCTCACGGTCTGGGAAATTTGAGAGCACATGAATAAGTGTGTCTTTAATGGTGCCAGTCCAAGCATCACAATATTTACTGAGACAATCACAAATGAATGCATCCTATGGTGGTGCTCTATTGCTGCAAAAGACTCCAAGAGCTGCTAGCTGGGTCGCTTGTTGTGAGTTGATTTTTCAAGTTTTGTCAGTGCTCTTTGTTGCTTTGCATGTACTGGTCTAGTTTTTTTTAGATTACACAACAGTATAACTTAAACGCTCACAACGTATGTACACCGTCACTATAAACATACGCATATAGACCTACTTTTATGAATACATTCGAAGTTTGGACAAATAAATCCTCAAGGCAGATTGACAAAGTCACCACAGATGCCTCACTATCGACGGAAACATTCTATCATTGAAAGCACAAAGTCGCTAAATTTTAAAATATTTGCTTCCAAGGGGAATCAAACCTAACACCTTAGACGGTATTGAGGCTCTTGTACCATAGGCCATGAACCCTTTCGCACTAATCTAGTTTTTTTGGCCTTGTGTCTCACAATCACAACCACTGGTCATGTTAGTTGTGAAGGCTAGTTGCTCTAGTCTAATGTACTTCCTCCGTCCGTTAAAGAAAGCAAATCTTAGTTACCAAGGAGAACGCAGTCACAAGGGGAAATGACTCACTTGCCCCTACACTGGCGATCTGTCCACAGTAGTCACGAGGCATGCAACTGACGACATGATGACCAGTAGTACTAAAATCTAAGAATAACAATATTTTAAACTCACCCATGCATCCACAGAGACGTCCAGCTCATCAACATACAAATATTTTAAATACCCTAGACAGCCACCGACAGCTGCTCACGTCCCGTATCATACAGCTACTCCACTGCTCTTGTCAACCTAAAGTTGCATTCTTTCGCGGACAACGCTCGCATGCTACATTTGCATTCATTCCCGGAAGGAGGAAGCATTTCTTGGGACATTCCCCTTCTTTGTGCTATTCATCTATTTTTCTCAATGAAATGGTATGCATTTTTCGTATGTATTTGAGAAAAAATTGTTTGTCCGACAACACATTTTTAGCTTATAAAGTTGTGTTAGTAAGCAGAAGGAGAGGAAAATGGAGGGCAATATTGTCGTCATCTCCTATCCAATTCATTAGGTGCCTACTTCAATAACTGTAAAAATGAGAAGGAAGCTGATTGTAGTAATAAAGGGGCATATAAGTTCAGAGAAGTGATACAATAGTCAACAATTTTTTTTAGTGATACATAGGAAACTGCAATCTTTTATAACGGCCCGTGACAGCAAGGGGGTTGGGAGTACAACGGAGGTATTTTGGGCCTTCCACATGTCCCAACAGACATAATCAATGATATATCTCGACAAATTAAAATTGTAGTGTTCCTATATGATAAACTAGATGAAATTCCCCGCGCGTTGCTGCGGGAATTTATTGATAACTTTTTTCATACTCAGTGAAAAGGGTCATAAAAGGAAAATGAATGAAAAAAATAAAAAAAAGAACACACAAAGCTTTTCTTCTTCATATATGTATATTAAAATTGCTCACACTAACAAATAACAGAAAGCAAGGTTAACTTGCACAAATTAAATTGGACGGGACAATACTACTTTGCAAGGAAAAGCTTTACTTACCTGTAATATTATTATATAGAACGAACCATGCTACACGGGGAACAAACACTTGCTTGGTCGTTTACAGTGAAACGGCAATGATCAAATTGTATTTTCTCCACGTCTGACCAAAATACATACACGCTTTTCCTCTCCTCCAAATCACATGCGCTTGGACAACCAAAATACATACATGACTTCCTTCCGTCCTGCGTGCTGACCGAGATCGCCAGAAGCATCACCAGTTGCTCGGGCAGCCAGGACAGCATCACAGGCAAGCCTTATCGACAGTCATGCATGCAGGTCTGCCTCTCGCCCTCTCCTATCCTCCAGGACTACGCCTCCTCTGTCCTGTTACTCCGGCAGCTGAAGATACGCCCAGAAACCCTTGTAGCACATCGCAGCGGCGGATTGGCTTTATATGACTTACGGTAGTATTAAGTACGTGATTATTGATGTGCTACTCTAGCGCTTCCCCTTCCAATGAAACAGCGAGGAGACGAGGGGGCTCAAGCGCATAAGAAAGCCAGGAGGCATGCAGAATTAGCTTGAAAATACTGAGAGGGTACAAAATAAATATAGTGGACCATTAATATTCAAGGTTAATCTACTTTTTTTCGTGAAGAAGAGCATGTCTCTCTAGCTACTAATAATCAATCGGTAAAGCTTTGATTAAGACGTTCGTCCTTATCTGGTGTTCCGGACGTGTCGCAATCCTATTTGGCTCTCCTGCCGCTTGCTCCTGGTTCCCACGCTCGTTAAAAAATCGGATGGAGCACCACATGACTCTCCTTTTCCATTCCTGCCTCGTCACTTTTGCTTTCCCCACCATGTCGCATCCTGCAGTGCCGCCCCATCGCCCATCGGCCACCTGCGCCGCCGCCTGTATGTCCGATTGCGACGCCCTCCTCCATTATAGCGGCTCCTTCCTCTATCTCGGTGCTACGCTTCTCTCTTTCCCCACCAGGGCGTCCTCCATTAGGAGACCCCAAGCTCGTAGATCCAGCGTTCATCTCTCCCCACACCAGTGAGATCCATGGAGCACAAGCGAGATCCATGGAGCACGAGCGAGATCCCCTCGCCTCCGACGAGATCCATGGAGCACGAGCGAGATCCACTCACCTCTGGCGAGATCCATGGGGCTGGCATGGTGGTGTTGCAGGGGAGTCGGCGGCCCTCCCCCCCCCCCCCGGCGGTGACCTCTCTCACCCGGTGACCAAGAGCTCCCTAAATCATGACAACCATGGTGTTACTCGCGTCAGGCTCTCTCTCCCTCCCCTATGTTCCAAGTCTGTGTTCTAATTGTTTCAAATATTTTCAGAGGTATGTTGCAGCTGTTTGATATAGATGTTGCAAAGTTGATTGAGACACGTATGTTGCAAGAATCCGTTTTAAATGTTTTATCTGTTTTTTATCGTATGTTGCATATGTTTCATTCATATGTTGCAAGAGTTTCATATGTATGTTCCATATGTTTCTAATCGCTTTCAAGTGTTTTTCATGCATATGTTCTACATGTATGTTTTAAATGTTTCATCCGGGTTCGGACCCATGTTGCAAATATTTTATTTAAATGTTTGCAGTGGCTATACACATATGTTGCATGTGTATGTTTCAAATATTTCAGCTAGTTTAGACACATATTACAAATATTTTATTTTAAATGTTACATATGTTGCAGTGGCTATACACAAATGTTGTATATATATGTTTCAAATGTTTTAGCCGGTTCAGACATATGTTACAAATATTTTATTTAAATGTTACATATATTGTAGTAACTATACACGTATGTTACAAACGTATGTTTTAAATATTTTATTTTTAGAAATATGTTGTAAATATTTTATCTAAATGTTGTATATGTCGAAATCTTTCGTTGTTTCAGTTGTATTTTTGTAGCAAAATACTTCGTGTTTGCAAGTGTTTTTCATTAGCAGATGTGGAAAGCGACGACGGAGGCGGTCCCATGGGCGCAGGTGTCCCCGCGTGCGCACAGGAGTGAAGCAGTGCAGTAGACTTGCATGTGTAGCAGGAACAGGTGCACAACAGGCAGACACGTAGCAGCAACAGGCTTAAGTGCGTAGTAGTACACAACAGTCTACTGCCTGTTGTGCACCAGCTGTTAGCAGTAGGTACTACACAACAGTACAGTAGTAGTACACGCAATAGACAGCGTAGCATGCGCAGCAAGCCAGGCGCGGGCGTCCGGATAGACAGCGTAGCATGCGCAGCAGGCCAGGCGCGGGCGTCCGGATGGGTCGTAGCTTCCGGACGTCCGGGCGCTATACAAACCCATAATCAATTGATGGGCTGTGGGCTATGTTGAGAAGGTGGGAGGACCAAGGAATCGCTAGTGACCTTTTAAATAAATATTGCAAGAGAAATAGAATAGATGTTCAGGTTAATAAATGTTGATGACATGGATCACTGTGGGATTAGATAGAATGAGTAGTGGGATTTACCTTTATAAGAGATATAGATTGTAGTGATGTACTACCTCCATTCCAAATTATAAGACGTTTGATTTTTTAAACCTAAGTTTGACCATTCATCTTATTAAAAAAATTTATGCAAATATTATCAAATTTAAGTTATTTTTGAAGAACTATCATTAATAAAGTAAGCAATGACAAAAAAAAATGATATTTTGTAAAAAGTTTTAAATAAGACAAGTAGTCAAACTTGGTGTCAAAAAGTCAAACGTCTTATAAATTTTTTTGCGACGAAAAAACGTCTTATAATTTGGGATAGAGAAAGTAACACATAGAAGCACAATACTTTTTATGGCAAGAATCAAAATAAAAAACAAACGGAGACAATGACAAGAGCAGTTAAGATGACGGAGATGGCTAGCCATTGCCTCTTTGTTGTGGTGTAGCTATAGTAATTTGTAGCATGAACTTCTGATCAGACACTATCATGACGTTGCCACTGCTTCTCCAAAAAATATTTAATAATTTAATAAAATAAAATCATGATGGTTTATCTACTCTAGTTTTTGGCGTGCAGAAAGAAACTAAAGTTCATTTTCCTTATTTTAGTCTCCGATCTTCCTGTTGGTGGCTATGGGCGGCGGCAGAGCACTCTCTCTCTCTCTCTCTCTCTCTCTCTCTCTCTCTCTCTCTCTCTGTGTGAACATAAAAAAGATTGCCATGGGCGGCATATGTATATTCCATAATCATTAAGGAAGTAGCTGTTTGTGATTATATTTTTTCAAAGCAGTTTGTTATGCAATGTACTTCTCTAATTTCAACTCAATGAGCGCAAATACGAAAATATGGATAAAAATAGACTACACAAGTGATGTCTTTGGAAATTTATGAATAATATCTGTTTTCAGAGGGTCGATTGGAGGAGCATAGATATTCTACTCTACAAGATTGCAGCAGCAGCTCAAAACTGGGTGATCCTATGTCAGGAGGGGCTTTTTACAAGCAAGAATTGGCGGCATCAAGTCTTTTTGGCTGGACAAATGTCTGGCTCCAGATGTAGAGAAGCTGCAACCCTGGGATCGTGTAAAGGAGTTTGCTGCTTAACAGAACAATCTTCAACCGGTTTTCGGAAGGCGTCAAGGCAGAACACAGAGCACACAGCACACAGCACGGCAGGCACAGAGCACACAGCGAGCATTCCCGTGCAAGAGGAAGGGACAGAGGGGCGGTGGAGGGTGGGTGGTTCACGGCGAACAGCGGTGATGGCAGAGGAGCTCTGCTGGAGCTGCCCGCTTGGCTCAGAGAAGAAGGGAGAGGCGGGGATGGCCACGAGAACGCACAGGGCACGTCGCGCTGGACGGTGAGGACGGCAGCGTGGAGCGAGAGTCAGTGAGGGGGTGGGTGGAGAAGATGGGTGTGGACTTCGCGTGCCCGTCGCGGCCGGAGATCCTCATCCTGCGCGTCTTCTCACCGAGCGTGCCCGCAGGGAAGCCATCGCGCTGGAGGGCAGCTCCGGCTCCGGGAAGACCATCGCGTAGGAGCCCGCGCTCACCCATGGCAGCCGCGAGGCTCAACGTGACGGCCACACGCCGCGTAGGCCTACGACGGCGGCGGCCAGTGGCGGAGTCCAGGCAGGCTCAGGACTCCCCTGGAATCTGGCCCAAACCATTATTAGTACTCTGCAGTTTTAGTACACTTTGAGCCCATAAAATGTCCAGCCCAATAAATAAACAAGGAACAGCACGGCCCAATGCCCCTTGGCCTCTCCTGCTCTGCTCGATGCCTCCGCTCGTCGCCCCGAGGCCCCCGACGCCGGCACTCAGCGACTACCGCGGCGCGCCCCCGTCACTGACGGACAGCTGAAGCCGAGAGGGACAGAGGGCGAATCGCGAGGCCACAACGCTACGGCCGAGCGACTGGCGAGCGCGGACACAGAGCGGCACTCCCATGTGTTTGCGCGCGATGTGCGCCGCCGGTGATCCGCCCAGCAGTCCAGGACTTCTGGTGAGTGTACTTATCTGCCATTTTCTAAGCCTTAGGTAATAGGATTTTGACACTGGAATGTAAAGTTAGGTTTAAGAATTGTCCATACGTGAAATTGGTGTGTGATTCGTTACTATTGGTAAGGGATTTGCTCGTATGCATGAAATCTGAGCCTAGAATTGAATGAAAGTTGTTGTCATTTCTAGGAAGTTGAGGCATGAAGAAAAATTTCAAAATATTGCATTTCTTTTTCAGAAGCATGAAGCAAAAAATCATTGTGTATATCGAACCGTTTAAAATATTTTATATCTGTGGTGCCAAATTTTCTACTGGAGTTTACCATATTGCACATTGCGCATAAAAATTTTGGCTAGGACTACAAGTTCAAATCCTGGGTCCGCCGCTGGCCGGAAGCAGTTCCTCGTTTGTTTTAGAAGTGTAATGTCTCGACTTGCACTCTCTGCTTTTCTGACGATAGCTTGAGTTTGGACCAGATGTTTGCATTGAATTCGTGGGCACAATTTTCATAAAGGAGTATCCACCATTTTTAAGAATATCTAAGTACTAAGGGCATTGCAAACTAAATTGTTCTTCCAGAAAAAAAAAGTGCAGCTGTTGCATGGAACCCTTGTACTTAAAAAGTTTGTCACTCTGGACCAGGAGGTATATAATCAAAGTAAATTTGAAGTTTCGTCCATAAAGACCAACTGATCAACCCATGCATACATTTCCAGAATTGTGAAGCAAAAATTAATGCTCTTCAATGTTGCCCCGATCCATTGCAATTAAAGGATCTGTATTTGTCCATAGAAGGATTCATAAAACAAGCAACTGATTCATTTTCTCTAGCAAATATCCTTAGTTAAATGTTACTCAAGAATTCAATTCTTCAATTTTGCAAACGAAAACAGGATTGCTTATTGCAACTCACCATGAGTAGGCAGGGTGATCATCTTGGTCAGCACATGCCAAGAGCTCTATTACAATATCGTTCATTGTAGGCCTGCTGTTTTTTTCTCCTAGACAAGCGATAGCAACTTGTAACATTACCATTGCTTGCTCAGGATTGAAGTGGCCTTGCAGTCTATGATCAACTATACCCTTCACATCTCCACTCTCAAGAAATTGCTTCAAGACCTGCACAAACTGTCTAAGCTCGATTTCCATCCCATCAACAGTTATCCCACTTGATATCCTTGTACCTGTCAGAATCTCAAGAAGGACAACACCATAACTGTATACATCAACTTTTGCGTTGATCGGCAAGTTTAACGCCCACTCTGGTGCCATGTACCCCATTGTTCCTCTCATGTGTGTGAGGTTGAAACTAGAGCTGCCTCTCTTTGAGAGTTTAGCTAGTCCAAAGTCTGCTATCTTAGCTTCGAAATCTCGGGTCAGGAGTATGTTCTCTGGTTTTACATCACAGTGGATCACCCACTCAAGGCACTCATGATGGAGGTAGGCCAAGCCTCTTGCTGTTCCTAATGCTATTTTGAATCGTTGGCTCCATGCAATTAGTCTCTCACTGCTTACATTACCAAATAGATACCTGTCAAGTGATTCATTCTCCACATACTCATATACTAGTAGTTTATGTTGACCCTCAGAGCAGAAACCCCACATCCTTACCAAATTCATGTGGTTAATCCGTCCGATTATACTCATTTCTGCCCACAATTCCTCCTCACTGTGTGAGAAGTTAGTTAGCTTCTTCACTGCCACTACTCGCTTATCTTCGAGAACTCCTCTGTAAACAATTCCAGAGCCCCCTTTTCCAATCTCCTCCTTGAACTTCCCAGTTGCTTCCCTTAACTCTCGGTGTGTGAACATCCTGAATTGGCTTGTTACCATCCTGTAGCCTGCCTCCATTGACTTGGGAATGTTTTGCTTGCTGGAAAGAAACCACCAACTTGTACCAGTAAAGAGCAGTCCTAGGGCTCCCAGTATTGCTGCAAACACATAATAAGTTGTCCAATTTTTGTTGGCACTGTTCATTCCATACATACTTGCAGATCCTTCTTCAATCTCAGGAATGTTCCTGTTGCACATGAGATGAGACTTTCTGGAGACTAAGGATGTCGATACACCCAAATTCTTGGGAAGTTTTATATAGTTGTCACCAGGAAAGCTTGGGTTGCTATAGCCGTTGAAGAGAACAGCTTTAGTATAGCAAAATCCAGGTCCCTTCTTGTATGTGAAAGCAGAGCAGGAGCAGGCATCCAAGCAAATTTTCCTGCACTCTTCAAGTGAGATGGACTGGTTGAAGGTCCAGATCGAAGCCATAGAAGTCAGTTCGAGGGAGCTTGATGAACTCAAACTCTTCTGTGTTGTTGCAGCTTCTGTTGAATTGTGGCCGACAACCTTTGTTCCAAGCATGTGGATCAATCATCTCATGTCCTGGTGGACATGAGCAATGAAATCTTGGCAAGGATTGGCATATCCCATTTGTCCACATAACCCATGCACGTCGCGCATCTTTGCTATGGCCTCCCATGAGATTACCCAGTTCCCACTAGATGCATTCAAGCTGTACATTCTGAGGTTTCCATCATAATCAACTGTAAGCCTTCTCTTGATTACAGTACCCCAATCAGATGACTTTATATTCAGCCCATCACTTGAGAGGAAATAACCAGGGACTTGGGATTTGCAGACCACACAACTGTCTTTTCCATGGTGTTGGTGAACCAGATAGAGAAGGAGAAAGCATTCCCTCCAACTTCATAGAAGCCACAGGAGAAATCAGCATTGGGTGAGGTAAGGAAATTTTGTTTGTAGTCTTCTACCAATAAGGATGAACCAGTGCGTAGCATCTGCTGGGATGAAGCATATGAGGATGGAAGAAGGGTGAGCAAGGGAAGAACGATTTGAGAGAGGAACCTGGCCATGTTTCTTGGTCTTTGACTCTTGAGGCATGGTATGGTGCCTCCATTTATGAGGGATCGTGAATTTATCCTGTCTTGTTTCTGTACCCACTTTCTGTGATGCCGCCTTCCAGAAGTCAAAACGTTTACGGATGCTGCAACTTGTACGCCTGAGCCGGGAACAGTAGTATTTCTTCACACTGATTATCTCACGTGTCATTCGTGGCGGCTTAGAAAAAACAGAAAGGGATGGATGTGGTAGAATTTATGTAATTTTTATTGAAGGGCTGGATTGACATGTATGAATGCAAATAAAATCTGTTTACCTTTCATCAGGTGTTTCGCTTCAATGAAATATCTTGGCTCTTCAATTACTCTTATATAATATATAGTTTTCATATCACTACTGGGCTATCAATCAGGTGCAACAGAAGTTTGTTGGGGACAAACCCACAAGCTACACGCATATTTGTCAACACAAACAACATTATTTGTGATTGTATATTTGTTTTCTTGGGCGTTCTGTTCATGAGTAAGAAATCGAGAATGATTGGGTATATTAGCCAATTGTTTATTCAATGAGACTATGTGGCTATCCTTTTTAGGAGGGGTACGTCTTACATTGCCAGCTCTGGCGGGGGCCAGAGCTGTTAGCCACCTATACCAGTTGCATGCCCTGTTCGTTACGGTGACAGTGATATATCATGCATGACTTTGCCACTGTCCCCTTCCCAGATATTTATCATTATGATAGTATTGTCTATTTTCAATTTTTGCGTGCAAATGCGAGCTGGAGTTGCTTTCCGCGCTATGTTTAGGTTCCTAATGATTGGTATGAACTATGAACCGCCATATATTATATGAATATTATTACTGAATCATATCTGGTACAGAGATATCGGGTGATTTTCAGGAAACTTTATAAAAAGTTCTTCATAAAAGAGTTGCCGACCATGAGTTTAGCAACGCGCCAAAATGAGAGCAAATTCTGTGCCTTCCTCTAATAATTTTCAATATTTGTGTTCTAACAACAAATAAAATTGGTTATATCATCCGATTTATCTCGCCAGTTTTTCATTGTGTCGGCACCGTACTACTGCGGGCTATGGGCGTCCACGGCAGGCGGCGGCGGGGAGCAGGGTAGGCAGCGGCGGGCGGCAGAAGCAGAACACACTTGCGAGGAAAAAAGAGAGAAGTGGTGGCTGAGCAATTGGGAGAGGGTACATGCATGCACAAATAAATGCAAGAAAGCGAAACTGTATTTGCACGTCTCTGCTAAAAAACGAATTCTACGAATTGGTTTTGAATATGGCGATGACCTTTATTACTCCGTGCAGAAAACTCTTGCTTCATGCATACGGACAAGTGCAGACGGTTCTTTTTGTCCAGTTCTGAACGAAACTGGTTTCGGGGGTGTGTGGACATGAAGCCGGCCGGCTCTCTCTCACGCTGGTCAACCCTCAAGGCCTCAACCAATGTCCAGTCGCCTAGACCTCTGATGTGTCTCTAGCGAGCATGCCACGTGTGGACGTGTTAGAGCACTCGCAAGCCTCGATGTCATCTGGTACTGGTATATCCCAATACTCACTCTGTCCTTAAATAAGTGTCGCTTTGTTTTCCGAAAAACAATACTAATAATTTTAATAAATAATAAATACCATCGATTAGTATCATCGAAAAGATCTTTGGATCTATTTTTTAATAAAATTATTTAGAGATATAAATATTGCACGCATTTTCTATAAATCAAATTAAACTTGTGGCACGCATTCTACGACAACACTTATTTAGGGACAGAGGGAGTATATCTGAAAGTACATCCGATCGTATATACTAAGCATAAGTTAGCAGAGACGGATCTAACTAAATATATATAATTGATGTCACTCCTACTTAGAACATAGATTATTACTTATTTAATTTTTCTAGATATCTACCTGATGTTTCTATAGTCATTAATGTCAGATGACATCAATACTTATATTGGATCCACCTCTATAAGTTATCGCCTGTTTGAGACAGCTCCACCAATTCCGGATTCATTCAAATCTAGATTTGAATTTTTTTACCTAAACACCTCTGGCTCCACGAGCTCCACTAGTGGATCTACCTTGATTCACCAAATTGGTGCAGCACTTCAAGTAGTGCTCCACTAAATCCAAATTTGGTGGAGTTGAAAAAAATTATCCACCATGCCACTTATTACACATAGAAAACGGTTTATTTTGTTTTCTTTTTAAACTTCTTCCCTATCCATCACCTCCATGGTGACTGTCCTCGCTATACCACACTTGTTCGCAAGCTCCAGCGTGGGTGGGCACACCCGCCCGCCAATCCTACATGCCTCACACCATCGAGCTTTGCCAGGCTGTGGGAGCCCAAATACAATACAACACACTTGGGACTAAATAGCTGTGTGTAACACCCCGGTGTTACGTTAAGCAAAACCTGCCATGTCATCATCATCATTGCATGAGCATTCATGATTAGAAAACCCTAATTCAAACAGTTAAAATGAGTTTACGATTCTAGGGTGTTGGTTGAGCTCCTTTGTATTACATGTGCTTATGTTATAATTTGAATCCTGTTCACATGTTTGATTTCTTAAATAAAACCAATCAATTAAAAATCAACCGTGATGTTTGCAAGTGCTTGGCTAACCCCGACTTTCACCTTAAACAAGTTTTCTAAATCAAATGAGGTGTAAGAGAGAACCAAGTTTGAAATTGGCATTCAAATCCCAAACCCTAGCATGAAGGCTAAGTGTTGGATTTTGAATATCACTTTCAAATTTGGTGAGCTAACCATAATTAATTTTATAAATAAAGTTGCTAACCAATGGCACTATTTCAAAGTATAAACTTTGTACTTTGAAAATGTACTATTGGTTGGGTTTGAAAAGTGCCACAACATCACTAATTATTTGCCCAAAGATTCAATTTGAAAATCATTTCAAAAAGGGAGATTTTGAAAGTGTTTTTATCCCCTTTACAATTTCACCTCAAAATATTCAAAATTTGAGAAAACTTCCAAAATACAGTTTGTGCATCTCTTTGAGCTCTACAACTTTGGTATACAAAGTTTTTCAAGTTTTTGAATAAAATTTGGAGTAATTTCAAAAGTAATTTGAATTTCAAATTGTCCCCTTTTGAGTTTTAAACTACAATTCAAAAATTTTTGGGTTTCATGAAAAACTTCCTAAATGAAAGTTGTAGATATTGAGAAATAAAACAACTTTTATTTTTGGAGATTTTCATCTTTTATTCAAAATTTGAAAGTAATTTTGAAATCCCCAAAGTTAGGGTTTTATCCCTTTTCAAATTGGAATTTCAAATTCAAAAACTAAGCTGAATCTGCCCAAACTCTTTAAATCAAAGTTGTAGAGCTGGAAAAGTTACACATTTCATATTTTGGAAGATTTTTGTGTACAGTACAAATTTTAAAAGTAATTTTGAAAATGAAGGGAAAAGGTGGCACTGTCTACAGTAGTGAACAGGGGGGGTGGACGCCAGCTCGCCCGACGCCCATGCCACCGGTCGAAGCGCCGCCGTGGCCGTTCCGGCGCCTTCCCGCCCGTTCGCGCGTCGCCAACCAGCTCGACGCCATCACGAACCTCCCAGCCACTGCCTAGCACACCACCGGCCTATAAAAGTCATCCTCCGTGACGGCGGTTCCTTTCTTCCACTGCTTTCATCGCCGGCCGCCGTCCATCTTTCACCAAATTCGCTCGTCTCTGTCCACCGTCTTTCCAATTCGCGTGCACACAGCTCCGCCACCTCCTTGCGCACCGGTTGAGCCACTCCTCGCCCTTTGACATCACCCGAGTCGCGTGCACGAGGTCATCTTCCCCCAGCTCCGGTCGTGCACCGCCACCGTGAGCCCCCACCGCCGGCGCTCTGGGCGTTTCAAGCTCCACCGGTTGTTGTGTTAGCTTCGCCTGGAGTCACCGACGTGTTCGGCCGTGGTTTCCTTGGCCAGAGCACCAGAGCCGCCGGGACACCGCCTCGTCGTCGCGTTCGCACCGCCGCCGTCGCTGCTAACACCGACGACCCTACTCCAGCCATCTCCAAGCCCGCCTCTGTTTTGTTTTAGAATCCCGGTGAGCTCCTGAGCATAGCCAAGGTGTTGGTTGCGTCTAGTACTCCATGGTTGGGTCGGAACAAGGTCGCTCCGACGAGCTCCGCCATGTCCCCTGTGTCGTGATCGCCGCTGTGCTTGTGTGGTGTTGCTCCGAGTCACGTTCGTGCTGTGCTGAGTTCGGGTGAAGTCGTTAGTCACGTTGGCACGCTCGGTTTTAATGGAGAAGCTCCGGTGAGCTTGTTCACCGGGGAGCCGTCTTGGCCGGCGAAAGCCGAGATCACCGCCACGGATGCTCTGGTGGTTGACGAGGGTGGTGTAGTAGCTCGTTGGGCGCGGCATGAGTTGTAGGATCGATCGGTGTAGTTGGTTTCGCCGGAAGATCATCGCCGGTGACGAACCGCCGTCGATCGCCGTCGCTGTCTCTGTTTCCCGTCGGGGAGAGGAAGAGAGGAGGAGGAAGGGGCGGCTGACACCCCGGCCCCGCTTGTCAGAGAGAGGGAGAGAGAGCCGCGCGGGCCGTGTGCGCGTGCGCGCGTGGAGCGGGCCGTGCGGGCCGTGCGGGCCGTTTGGGCCGCATGTGAAGCCCGCGGGGAAGAGAAAAAGTTTTTCTTTTTCCTTTTTTGAATTCCAAAGCACAGTTTTCATCTTTTTGTATTAATTTTATTTGGGCAAATAAAAATGTAATAAAAATATGTGTATGCTCCTTGTGATGTGCTCTGTTTAGGAAAAATACTAACTTTGTTTTTCTGATAAAATTTAATTGTGCTTTAATTTGCTCTTTAAATTAATAAATGCAATTTCAATGATTTTTAATAATTAAAATACAAGTCCAAAAATTATGAAATTTGTTTTGTGTGCTAATTAGAGTATGATGACCTTAATTATGAAGTTTGGTTAAGTTTTGATTAAGTTTTGTATTATGCTTAATTAATCCCTTTATTAATTAATGTTTAATTAGTAATTCCTAATTTAATTAGGGTTCAATTAATCTCCCATTTAGCAAGTTAATTAGTGGCTTTCAACGACTGTAAAAATGGTCAATAAATTAGTAATCACCTTTAATCACTAATAAGGTTGCTTGATTTTGGAATTGAGTGATGACCCTAGGTCATTAACCCTGATGACCTTCGGCAATTCATGTTGATTGCGTATCGCTAGTCCGTCGTCGTCGACGCTAGTTAGACCTTCCTAGTATAAGGTTAACGTGAAGGAAAGTTGTACTCAAGATCGATTAAGAATCGTTGCATCGTTATCACATGTTCATTTCATTTACTGCATTATAATCATGCATCTGTATCGTGTAGCCGTCGAGTCTGAGGAGGGAGTCGAGCCATCTCCAGTTCCCGAAGAGGTTGGATCTGATCCTGGTGATTGGGTAGCTGAGCCTCACTTCGTCGAGCCCCAAGGCAAGCCCCGGATGCATTCAAACCTATCCTTGTATTTCGAAAGTTTTTATGATTTCATGTGATGATATAATGCATTAGGTGTAGGAGTTGTGTGCTATCCTACTTTGATGCATTTACCGTACCTTGCTACATTATCCTGGATACCTGTTTTGATTTCGAAATGCTTAGTCACGCTTAGCCTTGCTACTAGAATAGGTTTTGATAAATTGTTTCTAAAGTTGTGATAACAATACTCCCTGAGGGGAATTTATGAAAACTTGATGTTGCTTGTCGCCTACCTCTCTCACCTTGGCCGGGTCAGGGGTACGCCCAAGAACATGATGATGAGTAAATCAAGACGCTGGTGGAGTGACTTGCATCAGGAGGGGCTACTTTGCCTGGTGTGTAGTGTCGTCCACTTGTGTCGGTTAAGCACCGTTCGTTGCTTGGCCCTTGGATCATGAGGTTATTGGATAGTACTAGTCGCATGCTAATGGCGGTAAACTCCACTTGGACTATCTTTTACTAGAACGGACAAGTAGCGTGTGCCCATCCTACGATGCGCACCGCCGAAGTGACCGAGCGGCCGTAGTGAGGTGGTGTACTTGCACCCCCCGTTCTGGTAGGGAGAAATCCGGGCGTGAGTTGATGTATGTAAGATGTTGGTCCTGCATACATCGTGCGGCTAGAAGCCCCAAATTGGTATATAAAGCGATTCGAATCGTCGTGTGCTCTACGATATGGGGAGCCGTGATCCTCGCACCAAAGATCGTAGTAATAATGGAAGTTGAGTATGGAAAGTTTTGAATTCGGTATATGTTTGACAAGTGATTGATACATTAAGGACTGGCTTAGTCTTTTTAGCAAAAGAGTCTTTTGATCTTGCTAAAGCCTCACCTTGACTCCTATTAGCCAGCATTCCTGAGTCTTCTCCCCAATTTTGGTCGGGTAAGTCTTGCGGAGTACTTTTTGTACTCAGGGTTTGTTTAACCCCTCATTGCGGGTGAACCGCATGGGCAAGCGTGCTACGGCCCTTGCTTTGCATGACGGTTATTGAAGAGGTGACCGATGAAGAGTGAATTGAGTGGCCTCCAGGCGGGGCACCTTTTGTTGAGTGAGTGTAATAAAGTTATATAATGATACTTCCGCTTGTTTGTAATAATACTGGTTTGGATAAGTTTTACAAAATGTTTGTAAATTAAGTTATTGTAAGTCTTCCGCTACTCTGGTATTTTGTATGAAAGCTGTTGTAATACTGTGATGTATCTGTAAGTATCGATCCTGGAGTAATTGTGGTTTATTGGGGATCCACCCGACGGAACATTCTAGGTTATATGGTGTATAAGCATGGTTGACTGAGGTCTTAGGGACAAGGTCAGTGCTTGTGGGCCATATAATTTAGAAGGTTCTGCCACACTGTGAATACATGCAAGTCTCATGAAACACATGAGTTCCTTAATCATGTTATCATTCAATTCACTAAAACCTACTTGGTTGCTAGATGCACTTTCAATCTCCTTCTTTTGTGATTCATGACGACCTTGATTAAAGCTTACTATTGATATATAAAATTTAGATTTTTGGGTTCAATGATATATGTTCTGGTCCTCATAATGTGTGCATATGAATGAAATTCATGAAAATGGCCTCAAATGCCAATTGCACAATTTGAGACAATGAATCCTTCCCCTATATCATTGAATCCACGGGACGCAAGTTTGTGTCAACAAATAATTTGTGATGCAATATGACAAAATATACACTCAAAAAATAAGGAATAAACAATACACCAAGCAACACATGCATATCGCACTCACTGACATTGATGGTCCTTACACAAATTAAGGTTCATGACACACAGTAGCACACATTACATAAAAGTTCTCGAGTCCACAAGCTAAGATAGGGTATAATACATGATTGTCAAACTCTCACTAAAAAGTACTACAAATTAGCTCATCTCACAAGCACTCTCTCAGATCATCAAAACAAATAATATGAACTTGAAGCTTTAATCCTTCTCTCCCCCTTTGTCATCGACTCATCCAAAAAAAGAAGACGTTGAACTGATAATGACAGCACTAGTCAATCATCATATCCATTCCCGCCCTCTTGAGATGGGTCTGAGTGAGAACCATCACCAGAATAGGTGGAGGACCGAGTGAAAGGTAGCACAAAGGTCGAGTGCTGAATTGGCATATTACCAAAAATATCGTGCACTAGTAACAAAATCTGGAGACGATTGAGGCAAGGTCTACTGAAACTGTGGAGGCACTGAATGACTGGGAAGAGTGCTAAACTGAGTGCCAAACTGTTGCTGAGATCCTGTGTAAGGTGGTTGAGCAAACTGGGACCCTGAGAACTGAGAGTGAGTGAAGTGAGGGAAGGGTCCCAACTACTCCTGCTGAGTGTAGGCTCTGAGGAAGAAGCGAGGCGGTGAACTGACCACTTGTCCTATATCCTGGGACATTACTGACCTCCCATACCGTAGCCTGGCAAAAATTGCTCCTGAGCTGTTGCACGCCTTTGCTCAGGGGAACTCTCAGCCCTCTGACTGAACCTTAGAGCCAGGTGAAACCTCCTGTCCTGCCTGTCTCATAAGTGCCTTGATGTCCCTTCCTGTTCTTTATCATCTCTGAGTATTTCTTTCTGGCTTTCTTCTCAATCTTACACATAGTGCTCAAATCTTTACCAAAAATCTCTCTCGAGTTTGCTTCTGCCAGAGAGCGCGATTTTAGCACTATGAAGAGAGAAGAATCTCGCTCTCTAGCAGAAGCAAACTCTAGAGCCCCACACAAACTGTGTCTCTGACTGTGAAGCAGTAGCGGGGGCCCATAGTACATGCTGAAGTACTGGCACCAACTGTCACTGCTGGGGTGTCTACTGCTGTACTCCCTCCGTCTCAAAAAGAATGATGTTTTGGGTGTTCGTGCTACAAGTTTGACTCGATTTATAGAAAATACGTACAATATTTATATCTCCAAATAAATTTATTAAAAAACTATATCTAAAGTTCTTTCCGATAACATTTATTATTTATAAAAATTGCCGGCAGTCATTTCTCGGGAAGCGATAACGTCATTCTTTTTGGGACGGAGGGAGTAGGTGTTGCTGCTCCTGCTTGGCTCAACTAGAATGGGTTCTTCTGTTGGTGTGAGTTTCAGTGGTCTATGAAACCTATCCTTCTTAAATGTCATCCCAGTGACTTACTCAATCATCCCCATAATATAAGGTGCCAAGCCCACAACTTTTTTGAGGGCTAAAAGACTGTTCATGAATTTCTTCTCAAATGAAGGAGAAGACACTAAACCTGCGAGCACCCTCTTCCATCCTAGCAAGCAAGTTTCTCATGTAACTCACCACATGATCATTGTCTCCAACTCTCTGATAAAGTGTCCTTTTGAACATCCTGTCCAGAGTGGAATAGTAAGTGTATAATCCCATTCCACAACTTTTCCCAGGTTGCCTTGATTTGCACACATACATAAACTTGGTTGTTCTGCAGGTAGTACTCTCATTATGGATGCGGGCATACCCCAAATCATCATCCCTAAATCCGAGAAGTGAGGCAAATATCTCATAAGTGATAGAAAAAGAATCACCTTCAGTCATCCAATGAAGCACCCACTGTCTCTTATCTGATGCACTCTCATCAAAGTATGCAGTGGCATAAAACTGAGACAATTACCTCTTTGATCCAGTCATGCCGATATCCTAGGATAGTCGTCAAGCCCCTGACATCACAAGCCTCTGCAATCTGAGTTAATATGGGATCACTGTATCTTGCCATAGCCTCCCAATCAATGTACTGAGATATAATCACTGGATTCGTCTTTGATAGAATTGTCGTCTCATATTAATCTTGTTGAAACAGAGTCTTGCATCTGTAATCTGAGGAGTTTTCGGTTGCAGTCAAAGGATTTATCTTTCTTTCTTTCCTTGCAACATTTGCCATCCCACTAATTTTGTAATCTGTGGGCTTTCTGTCATAGCGAGAATGAGGCCTTCCCATCTCTGCTGACACTAGTTGTCCTGCAGGCTGTCTCTGTTCATACCCCTGTTGCCTGACTGAAGGCGGCTGCTGAAGGCTCTTGTGCTGCCGGACTGGATGCGGCTGCTGATGGGCACCAAGCCCCTGCTGCTCAGCCGGAGGATGCTAACGGGCATTGGGCCACAGCTGGCTGACTAGCGGCTGCAATACTTGTTCATCTTCCTTATCACCTGCATCATTAGGATTTATCCTATAATTTTCGTCACCATCATCATCTATGGCTTGAGCTGCTGCTTCCCAATCAATTGTCATGATGACTCTAGGGAGTTGCTGAACACGCTAAGAAGCTGATCTGCTGAACACGCTAAGAAGCTGATCTCCTTGGCCTTTGAATTGCTGTTGCACTGCTTTCTGGAATTTCTGAAGGATTTACAATCTCATCTCTGGCTCTTCCAACTTCTAAGGGATCAGTATAATTTCTAGCTCTTACATTTCTACTCTCATCGCTATTTTGCCTCTCATAAACTGATCTACCAGTCCTTCCCATCCTTGCTGCCCCTGAGATTAAAAAAAAAAAAAAATAAATAATTTCAACGCCTCTGAGCATAAGATTTTGAATTTTAGCTTCCAAGGATTTTAATTTATACAACATATGTGACACAGAAGCATATATTAAATTAGTGCAATGATAGATATTGAAGGCTCAACTTGATGAAAGATGTGCAAGGAATATTTATTTACACATACACATGTGATGTTTGCAATGTTTCACATATATGTAATAAATAAGCTCAAGTGATAGATTTGGCACGAATGAATTTTGGAGACTACACAAGTGATTTTGACAACTTCTAGCATCACATAGAAGCCATAGACATTTTATCCATGCTCTAAATCAACTTGACATATGTGTCTCGATTTGATCCAAATTTTCACCATGAACTGATCCAAAATAATCCAAATATATTTTTCTTAGGCATTGCTTGATCCCTTTAACACACATTATCTATACCGTACAAGGAACAATTATATCTAAGGGTTTTTGACTGATTTTGCTTGAGCACATAGATCGAGCAAGAGATATTTTGGGATACCTTAGAAAGGCTAAGAGGACGAGAACCGACGCGGGGAAGTGGCTTGGCCGAGAGAGGGGCTGGCCACCAAGGCTTGGAGCAGCTTCCCCCCAATCCAATCCATGAGCTTAGCTTTGGATTTTGGAACACTAGAAGGAGGAGCAGGAGATAGGACCGTCGGCCTTGCCTAGGAGAGGGAGAGAGAACACGTGAGTTCAAATGAGAGACACACACACACACGTGGACGAGTGGGATACAGGCAAGCACACACGAGACACGACTAGGCCGATTGGAGCCCAGCCTGGACGGCTCGGCCTAAACACCCACGACCAGACTACTGGGCTGGTTTAGCAACCAGCCCGGCCGGTATCACTGGCTGTTGTAGCCCAGTAAAACTGAGAATCAACACCAAATCTTATCTAAATAAATTTTAAACTTGTCCAATAAATCCAGAGCCCATTCAAAATAATTTCTCCACTTATTGATGCTTTTTAATCATATTTTTCTGTCGAAAGTTTCAACACGCATTTGGAAGTTCCGAGGTTTTGTTATCCAAAGTGACATCTCTCTCTCTTTTTTTTCATGGAGCACAACTTTGGACCTATATGAATTTATCAAGCATTTTTTTGGTACCCAACACTTGTTGGTCTAGCAAGGTTAGTCGACAAGTGCTTGGCACCCAAATGGCTCTAGTACTAGTATATAGTGAACACATAACTTTGCTAGTGATAGGCCCATTTGTTGCCTTTCTAAGCATATTAATATTTTAAAATTAAGAGTGGTTTAGTAATATTATCCATGGGACCATCTTTGCTTAGATATCTAAGACCGAGCAAATTTGGTCTCAATTGGTTTGGTTTGATGTCGGTCATGATCGAATTAACCAGACTAGACAAAACAACCACTAAGTAGCATAATTTGTAGCAAATTTTAGTAATAATTCTTCTGTTTTTAAGGCAAAAATGACAATACAACATAGTTAGTTCGACTACTCAAGGCATATAACCAAACAACCGTAAAAAGTCCGGGTAACTTAGACTCGGGACCAAACTAGTGATAAAAAAGTTTGGTCTTAGACAATTCGGTTCACTCTTCGGTCAATTATGCCCACGTCCGGATGGAATCATTTTAGTGATTATTTGCTAGTAGAAGCACCAATAGAGAGTCATTGTAACACCCCCGGTGTTACGTTAACCTAAACCCACCATGTCATCATGTTATGCATTAAGCATCATGTTCAATGATAATGCAAGTAAAGTATAATCATATGCATCATTAAGTAACCACCGAGGAAAGACATGCATTAGTATATTTCATGGTGTTAATGATCCTTGCATAAGTAATGTTTTGTCTTGTGTGCTAATCTTGTGTTGAGGTGATAATTCTGCTTTATGATTATTAGTGTAGCTTGATAAGCTTGTTAATTAAATAAAATGAGTTTACATTTTTAGGTTGGTTGAGTTCTTTCATGAGGGGTGTTTTATCAATGTCATGATAATCACTTTTCTTTAACTTACATGTTTAATTTTGTTTATAAAAGTAACCAACTAAAACCAACCTTGATATTTGAGAGTGTGTGGCTAACTATGTTTAACTTTCCAAACATATTTTACAAGTCAAATGATGCAAAGAAAGAACAAAAATTGAATTTAGAATTCAAATGCCAACTCTTTCCATAATTGGTTAAGTGTTGGAATTTCAATTTCATTTTTAATTTCTGGCAGCTAACCATGATTAATTTTGCAAATAAAAGTTGCCAAACTTTGGCACCATTTCAAAGTATGAACTTTGTACTTTGAAAGTGTGCCATTGGTTGGGTTTGAAATTCATCACAATATCACTAATTAATTGCCCAAAGTTTCCTGTTAGTGCATTCGCCCCGGTGTGGTTTCTGGATAATTAATGACAATAAAATTAGGGACTAACGTGTTCATCAAGTGATATCTACAGGTGTTAGTCCATTGATGGATTTAAACGAAAAGAATTCGGTGAATGATAGCACCCTAAATTTTATGGACAAACGGCGGTTCGACTCAAGTGATTCACTCTCATTTTATTTTGATTTGAGTCGTAGGATATGCTTTGTACTATCAAGAGGGATACAAAGTTAACTAGCTAGATGAGGAATAAAAGTGCCCATGTCGATGTTTTAGAGTAGCTTGAGAGACACTGATTCACACTAACGCACGTAGAAAGGTTTTGGTGTTTTTGCAGGGTGGACCGGAAGTTCCGGCCTCCCAAATGAAGTTCCGCTAGGGCCGGAGGTCCCGGTCGAGAGACCGGAAGTCTTTTCTCGCACGCGACGGTAGGCTGGGCTTTTGGCCTAGCGGAAGTTCCGCCCAGACCGGAGGTTCCGGTCGGAGACCGGAAGCACTCTCTTGCACGCGACGCCTGCGCCAGCTGCCCTGACCGGAAGTTCCGGTCAGAGACCGGAAGTTTCGGTCAGCCTGAGTCTCGCCCAATCTCAAGCCAACGGTCAGATCTGTTTGACCGGAACTTCTGGTGGGGCTCCACCAGAACTTCCGGTAGGCCATTTGGAGGCCGAAGTTTATATACTTTTGAACTCCGTTTCTAACCGTTATGCCAGGCATTTCACTCTTTCACTGCTCTCCCAACAGCCCCCAAGCTTTGACTCACCCACTCTCTCTCTCCCCCCTTGCTTCCAAGCTTTAATCTTCGATTGTTTGAGCTAGGGACGTGAGATTTGAGAGCGGGAGCATCGATCTTCGACTTGAGCACTTGGTTTCCTCGTCTCGCCGGTTGGTTTTGTGTTTATTACTCTTGGGTTCTTGGAACCCTAGCCGGCTAGGCGTTCTTCGTGGTTGCCCGTGTTGATTTACTTGTGAGGGCACCTCGAAGTGTTTGTATTACCCTTCATCTTAGTAGATATCTCAAGTTTTTCTTTGTGGTTGCTTGAGGGAGGTGACCTACGTGGTCGGGCCTTGGTGGCCACCTCAACAACGAGGACGTAGGCACTCCTTTGTGGGGAAAGCCGAACCTCGGGATAAATCGTGTGTCCCGCGTGTTTGTTGTGGTGGTAGCATCGACTACCCTTGTTATTGTGTTCTTTGTATTCTCTATTGCTTATTTGGTTGTAGGAAGAAGAACTCAATCCAAGAGGTGATTTCCAAAGGTGTGGGAAAAACGTTTCCATCATCAACATCATCTAGAAGGGTGTGGTAACTTGTGTAGTTGAAATCACAACTTATTTACTCTAATTTCCTAGTTGTAGGACACCCGAAGTTCAAGTTGGTTTGCAATAGAAGTTTTGGTCTTGTACCAGAACTTCTGCTCCAAACCACCGGAACTTCCGGTGAGCATTTAACTTCCGCAAATTGAGTTTGTGAATTTCAGGATTCGAAAATACGCCTATTCACCCCCTCTAGGCCAATTAGGTCCTTTCAATTGGTATCAGAGCATTGGTCCCTCAGATTGACGCTTCACCGCGTGAGGAGTAACTTTGGCCAAGATGGATCCGGACACAATGAAAACTCTAGTAGAGCAAATCACTGTTCAACTCGCCGAGAAGCTCCAAGTGCAACAAAAGGAGCAAATGGACAAGATGCAAGAGCAACTCGACAAGATGAAAGAAGCACTAGAGAAGGCAAATGTGGAGTCGACAAATGATGGTGGTGACAAGACACCAAAAGCTTATGCAAGAACTAGCTACGACTATGGGTCATCAAGCAAGGGAAACAATCCAAACATGCCAATAGCCAACCCCGGCAAGCCACGTCAATTTGAATGGTGTGAGATATGTTGATTGGGCTCATAGGATGAAGTTGCATCTTATAGCCGCAAGGTGTTGGGAAGTGGTGGAAGTTGGTGTGAATGTTCCTCAAGATGCTAGTGAGTGGACACCCGAAGATGCCGTCGACTTTCAACTCAATACAACAGCGGCAACCTTGATTTTACAATGCCTATCTCTGGAAGAGAACAACAAGGTCAATGGAATGGTTAGTGCAAAGCAAATTTGGGAGACCTTGAAAATGTCATTTGAAGGAGACAAGAGTGTTAGAGTGGGAAATATTGAGCTTCTACAAAGAAAGATTGAAAACTTCTTCACATTGGAAGGAGAGACCACTCAAGAAATGTACAATAGATTCATGATCTTGGTAAATAGAATTAGAGCACTTGGAGACACACGGTGGGATGACCATGCAGCAGCAAGGAAGATTTGTAGAGTGTATAGACAAAAGAACAACATGCTTGCTTCTTTCATTATGGAGAAGGATAACTATAGCACAATAACACCACAAGAAATGCTTGCTAAGCTATTGCATCATGAAGTGCTAGATGATGAAGCCAAAGAAGCAGTGAGACATAGAAAGAGTATTGCTCTCAAGGCATCACAAGATGAAGACACTAGCCACAGCAACAAGAGGCGTTGTGAGCGTGAAGATAACAGCGATGATGATGATCTTGATGATGAGCAAGCATTACTAGTAAGGAACTTTAAGAAGTTTCTTAGAATGAAGAAAGACAAGATGAGAAGAAGTGGTGGAAGCAAGCCTTTCAAGAAGAGATGTTGCTATGAGTGTGGAGACATTGATCATTTTGTTGCGGATTGCCCAAACAAAGGCAAGAGGTCTAGATTCAACAAGCAAGGTGACAAGAAGTACAAGGACAAGAAGAGAGGTGAAGCACACATGGGTCAAGAGTGGCAATCGGATGATGATAGTGAAGATGACAATGGCAATGAGAAGAAGAGCGTGGCTGCAATTGCTATACAAGAGGCATCTTCTTCTTCAACGCTCATCACCGACAATGCTTCATCGAAGTCTCTCTTCACCAACATCTCTTCTTCACCTTCGCTCTTCGCCAACCTCACCGACAACGACTATCACACTCCTACTTGTTTCATGGCAAAAGGAGATAAGGTGCCTCCTAACTCTCCTACTCATACATCTAGTGAATGTGATAGTGATGATGAGAATGATGAGAACTATGCTAGCAAAATTATTAAGAAATATGGCAAAAAGGCAGCAACTAAAATCTTGAAGCTAATGTACACCATAGAAGAGCGTGAGTCATGCATTGAGTCGCAAGGGGAATTGCTCCTAGAGGAAAGGGAGAAGAGCCAAGGACTTGAGGCATCTCTCACCGTGGAAAAGGGAAAGGTTGAGAAGTTGAGCGTGGAGTTGTCCATGGTCAAGGATTCATATGAATGCTTAACCAAGGAACACTCTTCACTCAATGACTCTTTAGCTTCTCTAAAGCATGATCTTAGTTTGGCTCAAGAAAGCTTCGCAAGCTTAAAAGAGAAATATGATAATCTTGAGCTAAACTATGAAACTCTTTGGAGAAGCACCTCTGCCGCCTCCAAAGAAACTAAAGCTTTATCTAGCAAGGGCTGTGAAAGATGCTTTAATGTTGATATAAATGCTTGTACGACTAACCTTGTTGAGCTAGAAAAGAAAGACAAAGAGATTCAAAGGTTGAACACCATTGTCAAAGTGGGTTGCAAGTGCAAGGAAAAGCAACAAGTAAATGTGTACAAGGCATCAAGACATCCCATGATCAAGGACGGCATTGGCTACAATAGGTATGATGAAAAGGCCAATGGAAGGAACATGGTCAATGGGGTGGCTTGTGTGAAGTTCAACAAGAGTGTGCCACTTGTTGATCTCATCAACAAAGTGAATAATGCTAGCACACCCACAAACACTCAAGCAAACAACAAGAAGAGCAACAAGAACAAGCAAGTGGAGGTTCCCAAGCAACAAGAGCCCATCTTACGGAACCACATTTGTGATTATATGTGTTGTTGGGATAAGGATGGCAAGATTGTGGTGAAGTATGTGGGTGCACTCAAGAAGAGGCAAATCTTGAGGAGTGTTTGGGTGCCCAAGCCTTTTGTAACTAACCCTCTAGATTCCATCTCAGGACCTAAAACAAAGGCTTAAATTTGTTTTACAGGAATATTCCTCCGGTGGATCAAGTTGGGTGCTTGATAGTGGATGCACAAATCATATGACCGGAGAGAAGAATATGTTCACCTCCTTTCAACCAAATCAAACTTCATGTGAAAGGATTGTCTTTGGTGACAATAGCAAAGGAGATATCCTTGGTTTGGGTAAAATTGTTATTTCAAATGATAATTCTATTTCTAATGTTCTACTTACGGATTCGTTGGGATACAATTTGTTATCCGTCTCATAACTTTGTGAGATCGGATACAATTGTCTCTTTACGGATAAGGGTGTGGAAGTCTCTAGAAGAGCGGATTCTTCTATTGCATTTACGGATCGACTAAAGGGCAAGCTTTATCTAGTTGATTTTGCGACTAGTAAAGTGGGGTCCGAGACTTGTTTAGTGACAAAATCTAGCATGGGCAGGTTATGGCATCGCCGACTAGCTCATGTTGGCATGAGGAACTTGGCCGACCTTCAAAAAGGTGGACACATCCTTGGACTAACCAATGTTTCTTTTGAGAAAGATAGGATTTGCAGTGCATGTCAAGCCAGGAAACAAGTCGGAGCTAAACATCCCGTCAAGAATATAGTGACAACTACAAGACCACTTGAGCTGCTCCACATGAACTTATTCAGACCCAATGCTTATATAAGCATTGGAGGTAACAAATATGGTTTTGTAATTGTCGATGATTATTCTCGTTTCACTTGGGTGTTCTTTTTGAGAGATAAAGGTAAAACCCAAGGGATCTTCAAGAAGTTTGCAAGAAGAGCTCAAAATGAGTTTGATGTGAAGATCAAGAAAGTGAGAAGTGACAACGGGACGGAGTTTAGAAACACCAACATTGAAGAATACCTTGATGATGAAGGCATCAAGCATGAGTTTTCGGTTCCTCACACTCCTCAACAAAATGGTGTTGTGGAGAGGAAGAACCGAACACTCATTGAAGCCGCAAGAGCAATGTTGGATGAGTACAAGATCCCGGAGAAAGATTTTTGGGCGGAAGCCGTGAACACGACATGTCATGCTATCAACCGCCTATATCTTCACAAAATAAGGAAGAAAACCACCTACGAGCTACTCACCGGTAACAAACCTAAGGTGGATTACTTTAGGGTTTTTGGATGCAAGTGTTTCATACTTAATAAGAAATCCAAAAGCTCTAAGTTTGCACCTAAGGTAGATGAAGGGTTCTTACTTGGTTATGGTACTAACGAACATGGATACCGTGTTTTCAATAAGACCACCGGTCAAATTGAAATTGCGGTAGACGTGACTTTTGATGAAAGCGACGGCTCTCAAAAGGAGCAAGTCAATGCTGAAATTGTAGGTAAAGAAGAACCATCTCATCAAGTGATAAAGAAGCTTGCAACCGGTGAGGTAAAGCCCGATGAAGAAGATGATGATGAATCTCTGTAAATCAATCATGATCCTAGCTTACATCATGGGTCAAGCAATGCCCATGACAACACACCCACTTCAAGAAGGGATCATGGCTCAAGAACACATGCAAATCAAGATCCAACTGAAGTAGAAGAAAACAACCAAGGAAACATTCAAGATAATCAAATCATTGACTCTCCAATAAACCAAGATAATGATTGTGATGATGATGGCCCAATCTAAAGAAGAAGTCAAGTACCTCATCCAAGAGTGCATCATACCATTCAACGGGATCACCCCGTTGACAACATTCTTGGGAGTATTCAAAGAGGAGTTACTACAAGATCAAGATTGGCAACCTTTTGTGAACACTTCTCTTTTGTGTCCCCAATAGAGCCCAAGAGAGTTGAAGAAGCACTTGAAGATGAAGATTGGATAATGGCAATGCAAGAGGAATTGAACAACTTCACTCGGAATGAAGTCTGGTCCTTGGTGGAAAGACCCAAGCAAAATGTGATTGGAACCAAATGGGTCTTCCGCAACAAACAAGATGAGCATGGCGTGGTCACAAGAAACAAGGCACGGCTGGTCGCTCAAGGATTCACTCAAGTGGAAGGTTTGGACTTTGGAGAGACATATACACCAGTGGCAAGGCTAGAATCAATTCGGATCTTACTAGCTTTCCCAGTTCATCATGACTTCAAGTTGTATCAAATGGATGTGAAGAGTGCATTCCTCAATGGCCCCCTGTCCGAAGAAGTATATGTTGAGCAACCACCGGGTTTTGAAGATCCCAAGCATCCCGACTACGTCTATAAGCTCGACAAGGCGCTCTATGGGTTGAAACAAGCCCCTAGAGCTTGGTATGATTGTCTCAAGGACTTCTTACTCAAACAGGGGTTTGAGATTGGGAAGGCTGATCCTACTTTATTTACTCGCAAAGTCAATAATGATATTTTTGTGTGCCAAATATATGTCGATGACATTATATTTGATAGTACTAATGTGGCTTTTTGTGAGGAGTTCAGCAGGATTATGACCCAAAGGTTTGAGATGTCTATGATGGGTGAGCTAACGTACTTTCTCGGATTTCAAATCAAGCAACTCAAGGATGTCACGTTCATAAGTCAAACCAAGTATACCTCCGACATGTTGAAGAAGTTTGACATGGACAAAACCAAACCCATCAAGACACCGATGCCAACCACCGGACATCTCGACCTTGGAGGAGACAGCAAGGCCGTAGATCAAAAGGTATATCGTTCCATGATTGGATCCCTGCTTTACCTTTGTGCATCTAGCCCCGATATTATGCTTAGCGTGTGCATGTGTGCAAGATTTTAAGCTAATCCTAAAGAATGTCATCTTGTGGCCGTTAAGAGAATTTTTTGGTATTTAGTACACACTCCTAATCTTGGCTTGTGGTATCCTAAGGGCTCCACTTTTGATTTGCTTGGGTACTCCGATTCGGACTACGCCGGTTGCAAAGTAGATCGAAAGAGTACTACTGGGACTTGCCAATTTATTGGTAGGTCTTTAGTGTCTTGGAGTTCTAAAAAGCAAAATAGTGTTGCCTTGTCAACTGCTGAAGCCGAGTATGTGGTGGCCGGCGCTTGTTGTGCCTAACTACTCTGGATGAAGTAGACCCTTAAAGACTTTGGATGTGAGCTAACCAAGATTCCCCTTTTGTGTGACAATGAGAGTGCCATTAAGTTGGCAAACAACCCTGTAAACCACTCTCGTACAAAGCACATAGACATCCGGCATCATTTTCTGAGAGACCACGAAGCTAAAGGAGATATCGCTTTGCATCATGTGAGCACCGATAATCAACTAGCCGATATCTTCACAAAGCCCCTAGATGAGTCAAGATTTTGTGCTTTGAGGAGTGAACTAAATATCATTGATTCTCGTAACGTGGATTGATATCTTGTACATTCTTGTTTGATATAGACTTAGACAAAAGATTGTGAAAAGTTGTGTGCAAATTTCAAAATCTATTTTCAACAACTCAAATATATCCATAGTTATGTAATGATTGAATGAAATCTGGACATATATGAGTTGGTTCGAGTATACCATGAAGTTCACTATGTTTTCTGCTTCTGGTGGCTGGTTTTCTGGTCAACCGGAGGTTCCGCCAGGAGACCGGAACCCCTTCCTGGCGCGCGACGGCATGTGCCACCGGAAGTTCCGGTCCCCCACCGGAACTTCCGGTCTTATTGGTTTTGACCGCAGTAAAAGGTTTTCTTTCCGGGTCTTAAGAGTCAAACGGTTTCTATCTTCTTCTCTCCTCTCTCCCGTGTACTGTAGCAAGCGGCGACGCCCTCATCTTCTCCAACCCCGATCTCCCTCCTCCTCCACTCCCTTTCAAATCCCTTTGGTGAGGAGATTGCCCCGGCATTGGAGATCGCTTTGGTGGTGGTGGTGGTCGTAGGGAAGTCTTGGCACGTGCGGATTTGACTTCTTCTCTCCGAGGAACAAGGTACCGGGATTTCGCTCCCGATCTCCCAATGTACTTTGTTTTGAGTCGATTCCTCGCACGTGCTAGCTATTATTTGTATATACATGCTGTTGGAATGCCTTTCATGCAATGCACGTGGTCGATCTCTGTGGAGCACGTGGGTCATGCCGCATTAGGGCTCCACCGGAAGTTCCGGTCCTCTGACCGGAAGTTCTGGTTGGTCCTGTGCAGCACCTCCCCGTGGCTCCACTTGTCGATTCTTTTGTCGCATTCCTCGGTCATGTCTAAGACTTCCTTTTTGCCGTGTTCTTGTGTTGTGCAGCATGACTCGTCGCACCAATCCTAGTCGTGCGGCTCGTCTGGGCGAGCAACGGTCTCGTCCCTCCGAGTATGGGTGATGGAGAGGAGGATCGCCCCTCGAGGCGCCGTGCCGCACGTCGTGGTGGTTCTCGCATCGTTGTTCTCTCGATGATGAAGGTCCTATCGGTGTTCCCGATCGCACTCATACTGCGTGCTTGTCCGCCTCTTGCTCACCGTGAAATGGTTAATGATACAGTGCCAGCAAGTCAGATTGAGGTGGAGGGTCGTGCTATTGCTCCGGAGTTTGTTCGTCGTTTACCTCTTGCCATTGGTGCCGCTACCATGAACCGGAGTCTTCCTCACCATTCCCGCTATGCTCCCAAGCCACGCTTGCCAGTGACTCCCTCCGGCATCAATCCACGATGGCCGATTGACTACCGCAAGCAAGCCAGGGATGTCAAGAGGATGCGCAAAGAGAACCCTTTCAACTGGTCCAAGTATGAAGGCATTGATCCTCGCTTTTGGTCACAGTTTCACAGTGATTATTATCACTATGTGTGCCTCAAGGCAGGGGAAACGGGCTCTTCTCCACCTATCGTGCAAAGACAAGGCCCCCCACTCTCAAGTCCCTCAAAGAGCACAAGAACCCTGACATTGATGCGTTGATTGTGAAGCTAGAGGAGTGGCGTATCTTGGGTCTCATGAACTTTAAGCACAACTGGAACACTGAGATCATTCTTCAGTTTTGGGCCACCCTCTACATTGATGAGACAAACAAGGTACTTCACTGGATGACAGAGACTTTACACTACCGTTGTGATTACCGTCAGTTTTCTCGTCTCCTTGGGCTCACTAGTGAGGATAGAAATGCTTCTAGCTTGTATGATCACTATGTGCGAGGTTGGGCGTGCGGAATTCATTGAGGCTGGTCTTTACCATGATCCCGCTCAAGCAAATAGCAACACCCATAATTTGAAGCCCTACTTCTATGTGCTCAACAACTTGATTCGTGCCACCATTGATCCCAAGATTGGAGACTCCACCAAGTTGCAAAACCATGCTCCTACCATTCTTGTGTGCTTTGGTCTAGACAAGAGGTTTAGTGTGACTGATCTCCTTTGGAGGAATATTGAGGATGTCTCTACCGATCCGCACAAGTCTTTGCCCTATGCACCATATCTCATGCATGTGATTGAGCAGGTGGTTGGATTCTCCTTCTATCATGACGTCGTCCATCGGGATTGGAAAGTGAAGAACATTCAGGCACTTACAGGCAAGGGTAAGGCTCCTATGGAAAGTGGCAGTAGTGCTGCCCCTAAGGATGAGGACTTGGGTGGTGCTGAGGCTACGGAGGCTCCTCCTGTGGATCCTTCGGGTGGAGCTATAGCTGGTGGTGAGAGTAGCCGTGGTCGTGGTCGTGGCCGTGGGCGTGGTAGTGCTACTCGCCATGCTCTTCGAGAGGTTCTTCTCCTATTTCTCGCTATACACGAAGAAGACCGATCAGCGTCTTAGCCGCTTAGAGGAGAAGGCCGAGCTACCTCCCCGCCTCACCACTTCGGGACTTCCAGGACCCATATGCTTTGAGTACGATGTCATGTATGGTGGGCATGAGTTTGATACTGGTGAGCAAAGAAGCCAGCCAGCCCCCTTTCAACGCTTTTTGATCCTTCATATGGCGGTGGGCTTCCCTCCGGTTACACCATGGAGGACACCGAGCCGGGCGCCTCCTATCGACATCTTTGGTGCTGCTGATGGTGTCACCCGGACTTCACTCTCCGGCGCTCCTACCTTTGGTGATGCTGCTGGTCCATCTTCATCCCAGGGACGCTTCACCCACAGCGACAGCGAGGACTTCGATGACTATTAGTGCTTGCCGCTTTGCCCCTTTTGCTCCTTCTCGAGGCCTACCCTTTTTTGGCATTTGATGTCAAAGGGGGAGTGTTAGGCTTATTTATCATGATGTAATAGAGGTAGTTAAAATTTTGGTCCGTAATAACTCTATCTCGTGTGGTGAACTATGTGGTAGAACTCGAACTATTTGTGTGTGTTGGATGATTGCGAGGGTAAAACCTTTTTATGTTTATCATCATGTGATGCTTCTTATGTGATATTGTGTTGGTGATTGTTGTCTTTAGAATGGTTATGTTGGTTAAGTCCTTTTCTTTCTATCATAACCATTCATATTTTTTCACTTTACTCTTGTGATATATCATGTCATATGCATCACGGTTTTATTGTCACACACACTCTTAGGCATCTCACGGATTGCAAAATTTAGGGGGAGCCTCTCTAGTGCATGACATCTTGATCTCACTCAAGAATTTTGAAATTCAAATCTTATGCATACACTAAGGGGGAGCTTGTCTTAAATTTTGGAATTCAAAAGCTTAAATTCTTTCTATTATATATGAGCCTAAGTTGGTTGTCATCAATTACCAAAAAGGGGGAGTTTGGTAGTGCATTCGCCCCTGGTGTGGTTTTTGGATAATTAATGACAATCAAATTAGGGACTAACGTGTTCATCAAGTGATATCTACAGGTGTTAGTCCATTGATGGATTTAAACGAAAGAATTCGGTGAATGATAGCACCCTAAATTTTATGGACAAACGGCGGTTCGGCTCAAGTGATTCACTCTCATTTTATTTTGATTTGAGTCGTAGGATATGCCGTACTATCAAGAGGGATACAAAGTTAACTAGCTAGATGAGGAATAAAAGTGCTCATGTCGATGTTTTAGAGTAGCTTGAGAGACACCGATTCACACTAATACACGTAGAAAGGTTTTGGTGTTTTTTTGCGGGGTGGACCGGAAGTTCCGGTCTCCCGGCGGAAGTTCCATTTGATCGAGGTCCCCCCCCCCCCCTCGGGAGAGACCGGAAGTCTTTTCGCACGCGACGGTAGGCGGGCTTTTGGCCTAGCGGAAGTTCCGCCAGAGCCGGAGGTTCCGGTCGGAGGCAGGAGGAAGCATTCTCTTGCACGCGACGCTGCGCCCCAGCCGCCCGAGGAAGTTCGGTCGAGGCCGAAAGTTCCGGTCGGCTGAGTCTCGCCCAATCTCAAGCCAACGGTCGGATACGTTTGACCGGAACTTCCGGTGGGGCTCCACCGAGAACTTCCGGTAGGCCATTCGGAGGCTGAAGTATATATACTTTTGAACTCCGTTTCTAACCGTTACGCCAGGCATTTCACTCTTTCACTGCTCTCCCAACAGCCCCCAAGCTTTGACTCACCCACTCTCTCTCCCCCTTGCTTCCAAGCTTCAATCTTCGATTGTTTGAGCTAGGGACGTGAGATTTGAGAGCGGAAGCATCGATCTTCGACTTGAGCACTTGGTTTCCTCGTCTCGCCGGTTGGTTTTGTGTTTATTACTCTTGGGTTCTTGGAACCCTAGCCGGCTAGGCGTTCTTCGTGGTTGCCCGTGTTGATTTACTTGTGAGGGCACCCCGAAGTGTTTGTATTACCCTTCATCTTAGTGGATATCTCAAGTTTTCCTTTGTGGTTGCTTGAGGGAGGCGACCTACGTGGTCGGGCCTTGGTGGCCACCTCAACAACGAGGACGTAGGCACTCCTTTGTGGGGAAAGACGAACCTCGGGATAAATCGTGTGTCCCGCGTGCTTGTTGTGGTGGTAGCATCGACTACCCTTGTTATTGTGTTCTTTGTATTCTCTATTGCTTATTTGGTTATAGGAAGAAGAACTCAATCCAAGAGGTGATTTCCAAAGGTGTGGGGAAAACGTTTCTATCATCAACATCAACTAGAAGGGTGTGGTAACTTGTGTAGTTGAAATCACAACTCATTTACTCTGATTTTCTAGTTGTAGGACACCCGAAGTTCAAATTGGTTTGTAATAGAAGTTTTGGTCTTGTACCGGAACTTCGCGCTCCCAAACCACCTAACTTCCTAAGTGAGCATTTAACTTCCACAAATTGAGTTTGTGAATTTCAGGATTTGAAAATACGCCTATTCACCCCCCTCTAGGCCAATTAGGTCCTTTCATTTCCATTTGAAATTCTCTTTCAAAAGCTTGAAATTCAAAAGCTTTTTGCCCTTTTCTCAATTTCATCTCAAAATATTCAAAATTTAGGAAAACTCCAAAAATACAGTTTGTGCATCTCTTTGAGCTCTACAAGTTTGGTAAATAAAGTTTTCAAGTTTTTGAATAAAATTTGAAGTAATTTCAAAAGTTCTTTAAATTGGGGATTGTCCCCTTTTTATTTTTTAAACTCCAATTTAAAAATTATTCAGTTTCATGAAAAACTCTCTAAATGAAAGTTGTAGACATTGAGAAATGGAACAACTTTTATTTTTGGAGATTTTCATCTTTTATTCAAAATTTAAAGTAATTTTGAAATCCCAAAAGTTAGAATTTAAACTCAAATTCAAACTGTAATTTCAAAAATATTTGGAATCTGATAAAACTTGTTTAATAAAGTTTGTAGAGCATGAAAAGTTGCACAATCTATATTTTGGGAGTTTTTCAGGTTGCATTCAAATTTGGGAGTAATTTGAAATTTTCGAGAAAAGGGGAAAGGTACATGTTGCTACAGTAACAGGGGAGGGAGAAATTCCTTTTCTCCTTCACCCATGCCGGCCGGCCGCCGCCGTGGCGATTCCGTGACTTCACCGGCAAAACCGTGACGCCAACCACACGGACAGCCTTCGCGAGGTCGCCGACCAACTCGTCGGCGTGTCCTTTTCCTTTATAAACCATCGTCGGCCGCCAATTCTCCTTCTTCTTCTTCTCGCACCACCGTCGTTGTCCCCAAGTCGCCGGGGCGCAATTCGGCGCTGCTCGCTCCATCACGGTCGTCACCAGTTTGCCAGCAGCTTCGCCATCACTTCACGCTCCACCCAAGCCCTACTGCGCAAGCTTAGCCCCGCCGGAATCGCCTTACGCACCCCTTCTTTCCCAAGCTGCGGCAGCAGCCAGCCGCCATGCCACCTTTCACCACGGCCCGGACACCTCTGAGCCATTTTAGCGCAACCAACACCCCCAGTTGTTTCATCGGCTCCAGTGAAGCTCATCGGCCCGTCCATTCCATCTTTGCTACCGCCTCCACCTCGTTGGAACACGACCGTGTCGCCGGTTCGCGCCGCCATGCCCGCCATCGCCGCGGCCGAATTTCCTCTACCTCGCCTCCATCGCAACCAGCAAAAGAATTAAGTCTAGGTGAGCTTCCTCCACCTCCTCGGACTCTATCGCGGTCAATCGTGGCCGAGCCGCCATGGCCGCCACTGCGTCCATTCCGGTCGTCAATTCATCCAATCAAGCCCATCATCATGTTCACCTCGTCTAGGTGGTTCCAAAGTGGTACCTAGCCACTTTGCCTTTGGCCTCGTCGCCGGCAAGAAGAACCGCGGCCGGGCCGCCAAGGTCCCCTCGTTTGAATGGGAGCCGAAAGAGAGGAGGAGAGAGTCTTGACAGGCATGGCCCGCTGTCGGCCGGAGATAGAGAGAAGGAAGGGCACAGCAGCGCTGGGCTAGTTGGGCCGCAGCCCGGGCTAATCGGGCCGCCTGAGAGCCCAAGCACCATATAGAGTTTGCTTTTCTTTTTCCAAATGAATTTCTGAGCTGAGTTTTCATAATTTCATAATTAAATAAATAGGGAAAATAAAAATATGAAAAAAATATATGTGTGATCCTCATGATGTGTAGTTTCATAGAAAAATATGTTTGCAGTATGTTAACCACTTTTGTCATGCTCAATAATTGCATGCTTTAATTAATAAATGCATAGTGTTTGATTTTTATAGATTAAAATAATAATCTAAAAATCATAAAACTTTAGGGTTAAGCTTTTCACGTGAAAAGTGACCTCCACTAAAATTTTGGTTATATTTTGAATAAGTTTATTTTAATAACTATTTTCTACCTTGTTTAATGACCATAAAAATAGTAAATAAAATAACTATTTAGTTAATTAGTTGACCAATTAATTTGTTGATTGATTTGTGGCATTGTTTGAAGTCCATAAATCAGTAACCCCCTCTGGTTCATGGCATGATCATGGGTAGCTTAGTAATAGAGTTACTCACATGTTTAAATAAATAATAAATGCTTAATGTAATTAGTGATATGCTTCACTTAGGTTGATTCTCTTTTGGAATTAATTGAAGTCCCTGGGTCATTACAAACTTAATGATTCATGGCTAGATTCTATAGTGTTAGTAGTAGTCATCATCATAGGTGTAGTAAAAAAATTAATCTCTTATTAGCAAGTTAATTAGTGGCTTTCAACAACCTGTAAAAATAATTAATAAATTAGTAATTTACCTTAATCACCATAGGGTTGATTGAGTTTGGGATTAAGTGATGACCCTAGATCATTAACCCTAATGACCTTCGGTAATTCAATTACGTTGATTGCGTTGCGTTATCCGAATTCGTCGTTGTTGTTAATTATAATCCCTTGATACAACTATACCGTGAAGGAAAGTTGTACTCAAATTAATGTGAGATTAAATTGTTTCATCCATGTTGCCCTACATCATGCATCATGTCATGCATTTTATCATACTTAGCATACATCATTTCATGTACGTATAGTTCACGTGAGAGCGAAGGATCGTGATGGTCAAGTTTCAAAGAAGATTCGTATTGATCCAAGTCCCGAAGAGAGGAATCCATCGAAGATGTCAATGTCAAGATTAACAACTAACCTTCTCTGCAACGCAGGCAAGCTCCGATGCATTCAGACCTTTCTTTGTATTTTAAAAAGCTTTATATTGTATGTTGATGATATGATGCATTAGGTAATAGGAGTTGTGTGATATCCTACTTTGATGCATTTATCGTACCTTGATATATACCCTGGATACCTGTTTTAATTTCAAAAAATGTTAGTATATGCTTAGCTCTGCTAATAGCATAGGCCTTATGAAATGTTTTTAAAGGTGTGATAACTTATCATCTTGAGAAAGTGATAAAATCTGATGTTTCTTGTTGGTACCCTTCACTTTGATCGGGTCAAGGGTATGCAACAAGAATATGATGAGTAAATCAAGACGTCGGTGGAGTGACTTGCACCAGGATGGGCTAGTGCCCTGGTGTAGTGTCGTCCACTTGTGAGTCGGTTAAGCACCGTTCGTTGCCTTGGCCCTTGGATCATGAGGTTATTAGATAGTACTAGTCGCATGCTAATGGCGGTAAGCTCCACTTGGACTATCCATGACGAGAACGGGAAACGGAAAGTAGCGTTGTACCCATCCTACGAGCGCACCGTCGACGTACTGACAGTAGGGAGGTGGTGTACTGTACTCTCACGGCTAGGACCCGTTCTGGTATGGAGAAATTCAAGCGTCGAGTTGATGTATGTAAGATATTTGGTCCTGCATACATTGTGTGGCTAGGAAGCCTCAGCTGGGTATATAAAGCGATTCGAATCGCCGTTGCTCCACGATATGGGAGACTTGATCCGAGTCTCGGCATCGTAGTAATGATGGAAGTTGTGAGACTGAAAAGTTTTAAATTCGTTACATGTTTGATAAAGTGATTGTTATAGTAAGGACTGGCTTAGTCTCTTTTCGCAAAATGTGTCTTTTGATCTTGCTAAAGCCTTACCTTGATTCCTATTAGCCAGCATTCCTGAGTCTTCTCTCCAATTTTTGGTCGGGTAAGTCTTGCGGAGTACTTTTGTACTCGGGGTTTGTTCGACCGCCGCTTGTTGTGTCTTGACTAGTGAAGCTAACCGGTCATACCAGTGGGCTTGGCATGATCGAATACCTTCCGTCTGAGATGTTCTCTTACAAGTGTTCTATGGTTCTTCCTTGCTTCCGTAAACTCAGTGAAGTTATGTTTAATCAAACTTTAATCAAATGTTGTAATCTTCGTTTGTAAATCTTTCGCTACTCTGGTGTATTTGGATAAAAATGGTTGTAATACTACAATATCTCTGTAAGAATTTGATCCTGGAGGATCGTGGTGTCATCGGGGTTTCACCCGACAGAACTTTATAAGTTATGTGGTATACAAGTATAGCTGACAGAGGTCTTAGGGACAATGTCAGGTACTTGTGGGCCATATAATTTAGAAGGTTCTGCCACAGTCATTAGGACTACATATGTGTGTCTAGATGGAATCATTTTAGTGATTACTCACTCTATTTATTTATCTTCTTCGTCTAAGTAAAATTTTTTATTCAAAAATCTTCTTCATATTAGCGTGGGACTCGCTGGCATTTATTATCTCTTTGCAGCTTATTAGCGACCACTCGCCCGATTTTATCGTCTCTTTACTGCTCATTGGCTATTTCTTGCCTAATTAAATGCAAACTGAGTGTATTTGCTCTGCTTCTTGGTCACTGTGCCGAAAGCTAATAGAAAGGAGATAAATGAATGAAGTACTACCTCCATCCCTGAAAGGAGTGATTCCTAGAAACCGTGCCAGTCAAACTTTTTAATTTTGACCAACTTTATAGAAAAGAGTAACAACATTTATGATATAAATTGAGCATATTATGAAAATATATTCTATAGTAAATCTAATGACACTAATTTGATAACATAAATCTTAATGTTTTTTTTTCTAAAAAAATCAGTCAAAGTTTAAAAATTTTAACTTAGGACAACTCCAAAAATCATTTTTTTTAGGAACAGAGTGAGTATTTCCTAGTAGAAGCACCAATAGAGAGTCATTAGGACTACATATGTGTGGCAGGGTGGCGCCGGTCCCCTGCCCTGGATAATTTCAAAGTAGCTGTGTTAACTCAGCATGGTTGCACGCACCCCCAGTCGATTGCCGCATTTACGGTGCTGACGACCCTGCACTGTATTTTCTAGTTCCTACATGTTCAGATGACCAACATATAATTATAATTAATAGCAAGCGCTTCTTTTAGAAATAAGCACAAAAATGACTTACAAAAAAATTGAAACTAGTTTCATAATTTTTTGAGGTAAAAAAAATTCTACTACAAAACCAGATTTTAGGATTTTTAATTGCAGTTTCGTGTAAAATATCTTGATATTTTTTATAACTTATTTTTTATTTTTTGATATTATTTAAAAAACATTTCTAGGCTGATTAACCTCCATAAACTTTCGCTTTAGACCACCAGGGTGCAAAAATAGAGTTGAGAAGATAATAAAATGATTTTGTAGTTACTAGGAAGAAAAATCGGATGGTCATATAGTTATATATTTTTTTTTGCGATACAATCCTAGTTGACAGAAGTAAATTGGAATTTTTCCTTCGGGCGACATGAAAACGAGCAAAAGGTCTGGGATGGATAGGCCCAATTTTGTGGCCTATCACGGCCTAGAAAGGAAAAGCTCAAGCAAATACAAGTCTGGGCACTAACGTAAATTCTAGGCTGAGGCTACATTTCCAGGCCAGGCCTGAGAAAAGAATGAGCATTTAGGCTGCAAACTACATAGAAGTCGTTTTAAACAAGATTTAAATTAAATATTAAAAATATAAATCATAAATAATTTTTAAGTTATTAAATTTAAAAATGTAAAAATTATATAAATAGATTTATCTTAAAAATATTTTTATAAAAATATAAATATATCAAATGTGAAGTCAAAGTTATACGTACTTTAAAGACCATCCTAAACCGTAAACCCTAAACTTTGAGTCTGATTGGTTGGCCGCCAAAATTTGCCCTGCCAAAGATTTGTCAAGCCATAATTTTGGCTAGTGATTGGTTGGCTACCAAAATTTGCCAACTACTCATATTTGGTTTGCCAAACCTTTAGCAACTTTTTTGCCTAAGATTTGACTTGCCAAATTATTGGTATGGCAAATTTTTAGTTGCCAACCAATCAAGCCCTTTAAACCCTGTCGTTGTTCTAAATGACTTCTACTTCCAACATGGAGAGAGTACTTAATAACCAAACTTGAGCTCTTTATTAGTCCTTCCTACTCGACTTTTCTCCCTCGATATTAAAGTCGACAGGTTAATAGTCGACCTTTTTTCTCGAACACGACTTCACGTGTCTTTTATATTAAGGAGAAAGAGCCGACCAGCCAAATAATACAACACAACACGACCACAGAGAGAGTTGCCACACACGACACGACACAAACAACAGAGAAAACGATTACAAAAGCAAGAAAGAGAGGGCCTCCCCGCCAACTCAAACAACACGAGCTCAATGGCCGAGACTCAGGAGCCGCTAAGCGCGACATTGGTGGTCGGAGTGAAGACCACAACGACGGCGCAAGCACAGAACGTCAACATCCAAGCTCAAGCCAGAGCGAAAGCGGAGCGAAGCTCACGCAACAACGAAGGCACTACCCCGGTCCCAAGAACGTGTCGACGGCGCCAAAGAAACATGGAAGCTCTAGGGCGGATGGTGACCCCGGAGCTCATGGCGGCCTCAACGGAGCCTTCATGAAGGAGATGACGCCCGTGGACGCCAACTGCGTTGAGATACCCCGCCGGAACTTTCGTTCCCGAGCCCCGCTAGTCGCAACGGACGAACGGAAAGACGACGACGCCTTCAGGAAGGTGATGACACGATTCTGCCACCGCCGCCGCTCCCGGGCGCAAGCCTAGGGGGAGAGGTGGTTTACACCCTTGCCGCCGCCTCGATGAAGGTACGTGCACATGCGCCGTCCATCAACCCACGGCCCGGGGGGGAGGACAGGCGCCGCCACCTCGCCGCGCCGCCCGCCCGAAGCCGGCCGGAGAGGAGCGGGTCGGTGCGCAGTAATGTACGCGACCAAAGATGTCGTAGAGATGTTCCACAGAATGTCGCGGTGCCGAGATGGCCGTCCATCAACCCACCAACGCCGGTGGGGGACAAGCCCCGCCGTCAACCGATAAGATATCGCCGCAGCCTCCGGAGATGAGAGCTTGGGGCGTTGCGGTAGCGGTAGGGGTTCACCACCGCCGCTGGAACAGCCAGTGCAGTGGGCACGGTGTCCAATACGGCTAAGTCCTCATGGCACCAGCCCGCACGGCCGCCAAAGCAGCCCCGCGGCAGTGACGGTCAGGCTGGGGGGGCCGCTACGCCAAGCAGGTGGGGCCGCACAGCCGCAGGGCCCAAGGCCGGCTGCCAGCCGGCTGCACGATTCCGGGCGCCGCGCCGCGCCCCCCACTGCGAGGCGCCTACGGGGCCCAAGCCTCGTGCCGCCACCGATGAGCCGAGCGCCTCGCACCTGGCCACCCCGTCAAGGCCTCCCGGCCGACGGCCCGCACGCCGGCAGGGCCGGGCACCCAAAGCAAATGAGGAGCCGAGCGCCCGCCGCCAGCCACGGCGGCGCCTGTGGTGCCCCGCCGGTCCGCGACGGCGCCGCACCCACCGGCAAGCCGGGCCACCCCCACGCCGGGATCTAGCCAAGGGAGGCCGGATCCGGCAGGTGGGGGGATCTGGGCGAGCCGCCGCCTCCGGAGGCCACCGTCGCCGGAGAGGGATGGAGGGAGGGGAGAAGGGAGAGGAGGAGCCGGGGAAGACGCAAGGGGAAGCCTTTTTGGCTCCCCTGTCACCGGCCGCCCGCCGCCGAGGCCCGGAGGAGGAGGGCGGCGGCCCCGGCCGGGCGAAAGGGGGCGAGCTGCCCGGCGGCGGCGGCGAGGTCTCGGGTCGCCCCCTAGGGAGACGACGCGAGGGAGTGAGAGTTTTGGCCAGAAACTTTTGTGCCTTAATAGTCGACCTGGGAAGCATACAGGGTGACCATGCTTGGTCTGTTGGCGTCGCAGTTGCTTGGTCGTGCACAGCGACGCCCCTTCTAGACTCACTCACTGTCACTGCTGGCAACTAGACGCAAGCAAATAAATTGGTCGTCAGACCGAGCCAGAATCCACATATCCAATAATGGATCATGACCAGGCTCTGGCAGGGATAATGCGGTCAATGTTATCACTAAATGCACAATCAGATTGAAAAATATATGTGACCACTTGCAAGCCATGCATCTCGTGGCCGTGTGGGTCCGGAACCGGGTTGTCGCTTCTTCAAATGGAGCCCGCTGGTAGTGGTTCTGATCTGATTGCCGCTGCGACGAGTAAAAGAATACCACTCATAATCCAACGTCATGACAGAGGCCGAAAACCAGAACAAGTTAAATTAAGTGTGAAACTAACTTGCATCGCGCATGCTAAGAGGTCATGGTCAGTGGTTCACGGCAAAAATGCTCCGCTACGGTGATAGAATAGCCGCGGGCACAACAACCCTAATTCATATCTTAAGCGCGCCCTGAGCACTCTTAAGAAAACGACAGGCTCGGTGACAGCGATGCGACCGTGAAACAGGTCAATAAGATGCCATTCATGGCTAGACCTTGCCGACGCATGTGGACGTGTATTAGGTGATTGTATTTTAATTAACTGAGAAATATATGCACTTTTTTTTTTTGTTTTGCCAAGATGCATAGGACTAGTATGCACTAATTCAGTATGGACTTTGTCACAGGCAGAGGACCGTTGATGTGACCTACAGACGAGACGAGGACCATTCCAATATTTGTTCGTATTGCGTGTTTGCTCTGCAGGGTCAGACAAGTGACCAGGCAGTCAAAATCACGGTCTGTTCTTGCGCAAAGATGCCCATAGAATCCTTATCTGATATAAAGAGAAAAAAGATTTCCATTGGGTAAGAGATAATGACATGGTGAAGTGGAGAGGAAGATGATGACTGGGTGCTTTATTTAGTATAAAGGCTTACTAGAGGGGAATAATGTGGAGAATAAGTTGAGAAGTTCCGTCAAATTAGTAGTAATGCGGTCAGGTCGTAAAGATATCTTTCAGTTATCATTTCTTCCACCGTAAGGCACCCGAACTACACTTCGACAAGGCTTCCAGATGAAGAACATTCTTGACGAAAATTAACAAACGCAATGCATGCCGTGGATTCTTAAATCTGCTGGGGGAAAAAAAAAGAAGGTTCAAGTTGTCCTTAGCTTTGTTAATTAATTAACAGAAAAATAAACATACAGCTTTATTATAACCAGAGATGACTAGAAGTGCGGTGATACAAACATGTAATTTTCACATTTTTTGCTGGCACACGAGGCTGTCGGCGCACGGCGCACATGTTAACGGCGAGGAAGCCGGATCTTCTTCTTCCAAGATGTCCACTTGTCCAGTGCCAACACAGGAAAATGGCTTCGAATAGTACTACTTGAGTCATGAAATGAACATAACGTTACATTAGCATCAAAGAAGAGGAAAAAAAATTACGGTTCCAAGCAATTGCAGCATTCTAGTTGGCTATACGATAAATCGATCAAATATTAAACACGTGACATGGGCGAGTTCTGACCTGTAGATTTGTTATTACTGTATCGAGCATTTGGTAATAAAAATATATACACAGTACGGTACGCAGTTAACTCTTAGCTTTGACTCCGATAAACATTTTTTAAATCGTCTGAGAAAAAATTGGTTTATGCAAATGTTAGGGCACTCGATTTCACATAAACCACGGGTTTGAAGGATATATATCCTCTCAAAAACATAAGCCACCGGAAAACATAAGCCACCGGTCTATAAGACAATTATTCGGTCTTCTTTCCTGCCTGCGGTCAGTCATCCTCTTCTACAAATGCACAAACGGTCCCACAAGTTCACATCGTCTAAAACAAAAGCGAAACTGCAAGGGAAAAATACAGTGCGTACACCTGGATCCGCATGCGGTTTTTGCCTTCTGCACACAGTATTCAGCTAGTTCAAGTCACATCAAAGATAGTATATGCACTGATGCGTGTCATCATCGTTAAACTGCAAGGAGCTAAACCAGAATTAAAGCTACCAACCTCTCCCCCTTTATGCCTCCGTAGCCAAGCTCTCTCTGATGAGAAGAATGGCTGCGCTGCTCTATCTAGCCATTCTTCCACTGCTGGCCTTCCCGATCTGCTCTGGCGCTTCGCCATGGCAAATCATGACCACCGGCTCACACATAAGAGGAGAGGACCATGAAAAGGTCATCCTCCTCTCCCCTGATGCTACCTTCTCCTGCGGCTTCCATGAGGTTGGCACGAATGCTCTCACCTTTTCCATCTGGTACACCACCACTGCCACCGAGAGAACCGTCGTCTGGACGGCGAATCCCTATTCCGCAGACAGAGGATACTCTCCAGTGAACAAATACGGCTCCAGGGTGTCGCTAAACCACGACGGCAACCTGATCCTCACAGATACCAATGGTTCCATGGTATGGGAGAGCAAGACATCATCAGGCAAGCACACGACAGTCACCCTCCTTGATAGCGGCAACCTTGTGATCAAAGACTCCAGTAACAAGATCGTGTGGCAGAGCTTCCATTCACCAACTGACACCTTGCTTCCGGGGCAGAACCTGACAAAGGACACAAGGTTAGTCTCTGGTTACCATCACCTATACTTTGACAACGATAATGTCCTGCGGATGTTGTATGATGGCCCAGAGATCACAAGCATCTACTGGCCAAGTCCGGATTACAACGCTCTAAAAAATGGCCGCAATAGGTTTAACAGCACCAGGATAGCAGTTCTAGATGACATGGGTAATTTCATATCAAGTGACGGGTTCAAGATAGAGGCTTCAGATTCAGGTCCAGGAATCAAGAGAAGGATCAAAATTGATTATGATGGCAATTTCAGAATGTACAGCTTGAATGCATCAACAGGGAAATGGGACATCACGGGGCAGGCTGTAATACAGATGTGCTATGTGCATGGACTGTGTGGAAAGAATGGGCTCTGTGACTACTTGGGTGGCCTCAGATGTAGATGTCCCCCAGATTATGAGATGGTTGATCCAACAAATTGGAACAAAGGATGCAAACCAAAGTTCTTGACTGACGGAAACCAAGCACATGAGGAATTTACATTTATTGAGCAACCTCATGCTGCTGATTACTATGGCTTTGATCTATCCTCCAATGAGTCCATCCCATTTGAAGCATGCTGGAACATCTGCTTGAACAGCAACACTTGCTTATCATTTACATACAAGGGTGGGGATGGTTGGTGTTACACTAAAGATTTACTCTACAATGGTCAGGTGTTCCCATATTTCCCTGGAGACAACTATATGAAGGTACCAAAGAGTTTTAACAAATCGACATACTCAATCTCCAAACAAAAAACCCTCACCTGTGGACCCACAGGTTCTGAGGTTATGCTAGGCTCAGCAAGTATGTATGGAACAAAGAAGGACAACATAGGTTGGACATACTTCTATGTCTTTGCTGCAATACTGGGAGCTCTAGAGTTGCTTGTTATTGTGACAGGCTGGTACCTTATCTTCAAGAAGCATAACGTACCCAAATCAATGGAGGATGGGTACAAGCTGGTTACAAACCAGTTCAGGCGGTTTACATACCGAGAATTGAGGGAAGCAACTGGAAAGTTCAGAGAAGAGCTTGGAAGAGGAGGCGCTGGAATCGTCTACAGGGGAGTGCTTGAAGATAAGAAAATAGTGGCAGTAAAGAAGCTTACAGATGTTCGCCAGGGAGAGGAAGAATTCTGGGCAGAAGTGACCCTTATAGGAAGAATTAATCACATAAACTTAGTCAGAATGTGGGGATTTTGCTCAGAAGGGACAAAGAGGTTATTAGTATATGAGTATGTGGAGAATGAGTCACTGGATAAGTACCTCTTTGGTGAAAGAAGTACCGAAAGCCTGCTTGGTTGGAGCCAAAGATACAAGATTGCACTGGGCACAGCAAGAGGCCTTGCTTACCTACATCATGAATGCCTTGAGTGGGTTGTTCACTGTGATGTGAAACCAGAAAACATACTTCTAACTCGAGATTTTGAAGCCAAAATAGCAGACTTTGGATTGGCCAAGCTCGCGAAGCAAGGTAGCACTAGTTTCAATTTCACCCATATGAGAGGCACGATGGGCTACATGGCACCAGAATGGGCACTGAATTTGCCAATCGATGCAAAGGTTGATGTGTACAGCTATGGGGTCGTGCTTCTGGAGATTGTGACCGGAATCAGGGCTTCAAGTGGCATAATGTTAGATGAAAGACAGATAGATTTTCTGGAGTTTGTCCAGGAGGCTAAACATATTCTATCTACCGGGAATGTCAGTGATATTGTTGATGATAGATTGCATGGACACTTTCATGCAGAGCAAGCAACTGCAATGGTGAAAATTGCCTTTTCATGCCTCGAAGAAAGACGCAAGAGGCCAACGATGGATGAAATTGTCAAGGTGCTCATGTCATGTGATGATGAAGACGACTACCATCCTGCTTATTCATATTGACTTCCAACAGATGCAAAGATTTGAGCGGCAGGCACAACAAGTTTCATGCCAAGTGTACCTTTGATCATGTTACTACAGGAACAATGATTTAGATGAACTGAAATGACTGATGAAATATATTGTAAAGCGTGGCAAATTGTGATATTTGTGTTAGAGTATATTGGGATATCTCCAAATACAATAAATTAGGATTGAAGTAATCTCAGCTCGTTTTATCTCTAAGAGAGGTGTCTTTGCCCCATAAGTGGAGTACTCCAATATAATCCACCCACGAGGCTCAGCATTGCACCCAATTATATTCCTTCTACATGTTATCACGAGTCTAAGTTCATGTATGAACCCTAGCCGCCACTCGCCTCTGCAGCGCGCGCCGCCAGAGAGATCAATCTTCGCCTGTCAAGCAGCAGATCACGCGGCCCAACCATCTGATCTGTTACTCTGAAAAAAAAAATCGATCACTGATTCGGGTCGAGTCGCCAACTGCAGTCTCCATCCCAGTACCACGTACAAAGTTTCTGGGTACAAATACTACTGCCATCACGGCATCACTGCACCTGCACGGATGCAAATACTACTGCCAATCCTAGCAGGCTAGCAAGATAATTGATCCAGTTCTGAATTCTGAAAAAAAAAGTCTTTTCTCAAACAGAAAATTGAAGTATACAGAAGGCACTATTACCACAAGCGTCGACTGACACCAACCTGATCATGCCTGATTCTGTAAACAAGCATTGATTATAGCTCTAAATTGATCGAGGGCGCAGCCGCGCAGGGCCATTTTATTTCGAAATTAAAATGGATCTTAAGCCAACGTGCCATTGCGCTGCTCCATAGGAGCTTGGGCAATATCTACAAGCGCCCATGACGCCAGTGATCGCCAGGACAGAAACAGGCAGCAGTGCCATCAGAAGGCCAGCAGCAACGCATGTGGCAAGGAAGTTGGACTGGACGTCTGGACGAGAGGGCTTACGAGCATTGCCGACGGAGCGGAGCCGAGCCGAGCCGAGCCGAGCGAAAGGGCGCTGACGGCGGACGAGCGGCGGCGCGTCGGGCCACGGCAAGGTCCCTCGCGGCCCGCCGCAGTCGTTGGAGTTGAGGACGGTGAGGTTAGTGGCAACTGGGCCGATTAGGTGGGCCTCCTCACTTCCAACTGTTGCTGTTCTTTTTTTTTTCGCGAGCGGGTTTGTACCCGTATTTCATTAAGAAGAAGAGAGTGGTACAACGGTTACACATGACTCACGAGTAATCCTTGGATTACCCATGAAATTCCATGGATACAAACAGCAAGAAAATGCGACCGAGAGGGGGGGGACCTCCACCACAAACCCAAACCAGCTACACCTGTAAAGAAAGTTACATCTGCGCAAAGGCTGCCAACATCACACAGCGACACAAGCAACACAAATGGCAAAGCATCCGCCTAAGCAAGAGACACGGCGGCAAAGTATCCGCCCGAGCAAGACGCGCAAAGTATCCGCAGCGGGGCGGGTCCGACACATCCTCGGCGGCCGGCATGAGGGGGGCACCCAAGGCGACATCGGCGGCAAAGTATCCGGCCGAGCAACGAAGACGGCAAAGTATCTGTCGCAGAAGAAACGGCAAATGCAACACCAAACAAAGCCGGGCAGACCAATGCAAGATGCACATGAAGCACACACAGGCGTAGAGGGTACAATTCCGCGAGAGAAGCGGAGATTGCTGCGCTTGTGCTCCTACGATGCCTTCAGAAGGATCTTGACATCCGCGGACGCCAACATCGCCGGAAGAAGCACACCGTGTCTTTTCGACCCTAGCCCGCCACAATGAACATGAGCTTCGACGACGCCTCCAAGGAGAAAAATGCCATCGGACATGGCACCGCCGCCGCCCGAAGAAATCGGATGGGGTTTTCACCCAGCCTACCGAACGAAAAGGGGGGCGGCTAGCAATGGCTGCAATCTCCATGCGACCACAGATTAGCAAGAAGCGCGATGGCCACGGTATCCGGCAGGAAGCTCGTGGGCAGGGGAGAAAGCACCCGCCGGGTGACCAGCGCCGCCCGGTGCCAAGGGATAACCGCCGGGCGCCCACCGCAGCACTGGCGGTGACGCCGGGCGCCAGCCCGGCCAGCCATGATGCTCGGGCGAGGCCACATCGGGCGGAGGACGCGGCCGTGGACGAGCACGACAACATCCGGCCGCCGGGCTGGCACATCCACGCGCCCGAGAACGCCCGGGGAAGCGCCAACACCGCAGATCCGGCGAGGGAGAACCCGGATCTAGCCACGGGGAGCCGGATCCGACTCCGGCCGGCGGCCATTGCCGGAGAAGCACCGTGTAGGGACGTGGTGGAGGAGGACTGGGAAGGGAAGAGGAAGGGGGTGTGCTGCGACGGGACCTTTTCCGGCCGCCGGCCCGCCGCCGCCCGGAGGGCAGCGACGACGGCCGGGAGGGAAGCCGGGCGAGGGAGCGGCCCTAGGGACGCCGACGGGTTCGCCCCGAAGTCGCCTTTTATGAGCGCTCCTATCTTGTTGCTGTTCTTTTTACCCAAGGTCACGCAAGGGTCGATTTAGAGCACGTCGAACAGTTTGATAAAGTCACTTTCAATCTTGAATTTTTAACAGAGGCCTTGTTCGGTTGGGGAGTGGAATTGCAACTTTTTCCACTCCCCAACCATCACATCAATTTCTAATTGTTTATATGAAGCATTAAATGTTAGTAAAAAAAATAACTAATTACACAGTTTAGTTGTAAATCACGAGACGAATCTTTTGAGCCTAGTTGGGCCACGATTGGACAATATTTACCACAAAAAAACGAAGTGCTACAGAAATTCTAATCTCTCCAACTTTTTCCAACTCTCTCCCATCACATCAATTTCTATCCATATATATGGAGCATGAAATATAAATAAAAAATAACTAATTGCATAGTTGGGTTGTAAATCACGAGACGAATCTTTTGAGCCTAGTTGGGCCACGATTGGACAATATTTACCAAATAAAAACGAAGTGCTTCAGAAAATTTGCAACTTTTTCCAACCCCTAACCGAACAAGGCGAGAATTTAAAAAAACGTCCAAATCTCTCCGCGTTAGAGCATCTGAGTCTTTCTAAAGTTCACTATTTAAATCATCATTTAGAGAACCATTTTCATAAAATTCGCTTCTTTTCACTATCTTTTTTTTTTTTTTGCTTCTTTTCACTATCTTGTTTTTTTTTTTTTGAAAGAAACTGTGGAGATTCTTTTCACTATCTTGTGTGCCCTCTAAAGAGCTATTTTCATTTTCTATATTTAGCTAGCAAAAAAATCTGAAGTACAAAATGATTATATTTGGAGAACCAAATAAAGAATATAGAATATAGAGCATTGTTGCTTATCACTTATTAGTTTTTGCTATGGTACCAAACCCTCAAAATTAATTCACGAAAGCTTGATCCAGGCCTTGTTGCTTCTCTCTCTTCACCTTCCTTAAATAAAGAAATTACTGTGGTTTCTGGCAAGTATTTCCAGATGGAAGAACTGGAACTTAAATGCAGCGACAGAATTTATGAACACCCAACCATGGCACGGTGTCCACATAATGCCAATCCAATCGGCACCCATTGAGTTGGGGAGATCTGATAAACATGGCAGACTGGGCTAGTTCTCGATCGATATAGATATAGATATGCATAGTGCAGACAATTGAACAGTGAGCCGAGACAACGACGGAACAACCAACAGAACATACAGATGTGTGAACAGTGAGCCTCTTGTTGCTGGAACAAGCAGACGCGGTTAGTCTCTGATGCCATCACCTTGAATAAGAAAATGTGGCCACTGGACTTACGAAACAAAGAACGTGTTGTGGCGTCAAATATAAACGCAAAGGGAACCAGGATATAAATAAATAATAATGAAAGTAGGAAACTCAACCAACCATGAACATGCCGAACAGCTCATCACATGGGAACATAAAGCACTGGTTGGGCGACGATACAGACAGACGTGCGGAGCTACAGTAGTAAACATTCTTGAAGAAACAAATCGATCAAGATTTACTTTACCTAACAAACTGAACAAACTTCCTGCTGACTTCCTCCCTAAAAACAAATTTAATTTAACAACTCTGCAGTGCATTGTTAGATATGTCAGTCATTTCCCAGTAAACCCTTCCTCTTTTTGAAGAAGGGCATGTCCCGTGACTCGTGATGATGGTGATAGCTCTGTGGACCAGAGAGGAAAGCAACCCATGCTGCCATTGACATACCAGAATATTCCTTTCCTTGTCAACAAAAAGAAGTAAAAGTGAATTCTGAGGGATTTCTACAGAAAAAATCTCATTCGCTTACTAGTAGTGAGCAACCTTACTGGTCCCTCAATAAGTGCCTTACAGCAGTGCGGGCCATGACCCCAACAATTAAATAGTCCAGATCACGAACGAAGTCTTTATAGTGTAGATGCTCAATGAGTTGCTCACAGCAGTGCGGGCCAGACAAACCTTCGGTGCAGGTCCTTCCGGTCATAACCAATCGGTAGCTCAGCACATACCAGTGGCAAAACAGAGGAAATTAAGGAGCCCCACGGCCTACACAGCCAAGCCAGATCTATTTCTTCCCCATCCCCCCAATCACCAGAAAAATATGGCAGTCTATAGGCACCGGCTCCTCTATCCAATCTTCCTTTCACTCATCTCCGTTCCTTTGTGCGCCCGTGCATCCCCATGGCAGGTCAGAGGCACAGGCTCATCCCTGCAAGTAGATCACGGGGAGATCTTCCTTGTCTCTCCGGACACAACCTTCACCTGCGGCTTCTACTCATCTGGAGAAGGCACCAACGCCTACTACTTCTCCATCTGGTTCACCCACTCCACCGACAGGACTGTTGTTTGGACAGCCAACCGTGGCTCTCCGGTAAATGGCCATGGCTCAAAGATCTCCTTCAACCGTGAAGGAAACCTGCTCCTTACGGATGTCAATGGCTCCACAGTGTGGGAGAGCAAGACGAAGTGGGGAAAGCACACCACAGTAGCTCTCCTCAACAGCGGTAACCTTGTGGTCAGGGCCTCCACTGATCAGGTAGTGTGGGAAAGCTTCGATTCACCCACTGATACATTGCTTCCTTCACAACGTCTGACGAGGGAGATAAGGTTGGTCTCTCAATCTGGCTATCATCGCCTCTATTTTGACAATGACAACGTCCTGAGGCTCCTGTACAATGGGCCAGACATTACAAGCATATACTGGCCAAGCCCGGATTACAATGCGGTGCAAAATGGCCGGACTAGATTCAACAGCAGCAAGATAGCAGTTCTGGACAATGATGGCATTTTCTGGTCAAGCGATGGGTACAGAATGATAGCCTCAGATTCAGGATTTGGGATCAAGAGAAGGATCACCATCGATTATGATGGCAACCTTAGAATGTACAGCTTGAATGCAGCAAATGGCAATTGGACTATCACAGGCGAGGCTTTACTGCAGATGTGCTATGTTCATGGTTTATGTGGAAAAGGTGGAATTTGTGAGTACTCACCGAGTCTCAAATGCACTTGTCCTCCAGGATATAACATGACTGATCCAAAGGACTGGAACAAAGGATGCAGTCCAACATTCAACACCAACTGTGGGCAACCAAGAGAGGATTTTACATTCGTCAAGATTCCCCATGGTGACTTTTACGGCTTTGATCTGACTTCAAACCAGTCAATCTCATTTGAAGAATGCACGCGGATATGCTTGGACAGCTGCTTGTGCTTATCTTTCACATACAAAGCTGGACAGGGCCTATGTTATACTAAAAATCAACTCTACAATGGCCAGGTTTATCCATATTTTCCCGGAGACAGCTACATCAAACTTCCAAAGAAAATCACTCCATATTCAGCCTCCAATCATTCCAGTCTTACTTGCAGCCCAAAGAAAACCAAGGTTATGTTAGTTCCCGAAGATGAATACATGAAAAATTCTGCCAACATAAACTGGACATACTTCTATGCATTTGCTGCTATATTAGGGGCAGTTGAGCTGCTTTTCATCATGACAGGGTGGTATTTTCTTTTCAAAATGCACAACATACCAAAGTCAATGGAGGAAGGTTACAAAATGATAACAAACCAATTCAGGAGATTTACATACCGTGAGTTGGTGGAAGCAACGGGTAAATTTAAAGAAGAGCTAGGAAAAGGTGCAAGTGGTACGGTGTACAGAGGAATACTTGGAGACAAGAAAATAGTAGCTATAAAGAAGCTTACAGATGTTAGACAAGGCGAAGAGGAATTCTGGGCAGAAGTAACTTTGATTGGGAGGATCAATCATATAAATTTAGTCAGGATGTGGGGATTTTGCTCAGAGGGTAAATACAGGTTATTAGTGTACGAGTATGTGGAGAATGAGTCATTGGACAAGTACCTTTTTGGTGACAAGCGCCCTGAAACATTGCTATCATGGAGCCAAAGATTCAACATTGCCCTGGGAACCGCAAGAGGCCTTGCTTACCTCCATCATGAATGTCTGGAATGGGTTGTCCATTGTGATGTAAAACCAGAAAACATACTGCTCACCCGAGATTTTGAAGCAAAGATAGCAGACTTTGGACTGTCCAAGCTTTCAAAAAGAGACAGTCCTAGCTTCAATTTCACTCATATGAGAGGCACAATGGGCTACATGGCACCAGAATGGGCACTGAATTTGCCAATCAATGCAAAGGTTGATGTTTACAGCTATGGAGTTGTGCTTCTGGAGATGGTGACTGGGAGTAGGGTTTCAAGTGGGATAAAAATAGACGACGAAGAGATGGACTTCATGCAGTTTGTTCAGGAAGTCAGACATATGCTCGCTAGGGGGGGTGACCTGGATATAGTGGATGCTAGACTCAAAGGGCATTTCAATCACGAGCAAGCAACAGTGATGGTGAAAATAGCTGTTTCCTGTCTTGAAGAAAGAAGCAAGAGGCCAACAATGGATCAAATTGTAAAAGACCTTATGGTGTACAATGATGAAGATGATCACCCTGCATATTTTTAATGACCTGCAGTCAAAAGGAAACATAAGCTAGAATATAAACTGAAAAGTCTGGCCCCATTTGGTTATCTGAGATTGATTCTCAGCCGAACCCTTTCCTTCACTAATTTGTACTATGGATGAATAGTTCCAGGCGCGAACGGCCAGTTCGGGTACAATTGAATGGGGCCTTAGTCAAATATGCACATCATCCTTAGAAGAGAAAAACATTGTGTTTTTGTACATTATGTATGAATGGAAAAAAGTAAAGACGTATTTTTCAGATTTTCTGCTTGCTGTTTTTAAAGCTATATGTTCAGTGTCCTACGGGGCTAGCATAGTTTGCCAGGGTTGCAGGATTTTAAATCTCTTAATACTTTTCATTTGATAAGGCTCTTTGTGCCATTTTCGCATGTTACTGTTCTGTTACAAGAATGGAAGCTGAAAGAAACTACATTTAAGGACAAAAATATAATATCTTTTGAATGGTAATTCACTAATTCCTTCTATAATAAATTAATAATTACTTTCAGACTTGTGTAACAAAATCACTAAATGAACTCAACTGTAAAACATTTCTTTATATTAACTAAAGACAATGAAACGGTGAAACAAAAACGTAGTTTCACTTGGAGCACTCTGATGGAAACACTTGACACCAAATGCAATACCATTGCTCCAACCTTCTGTGGCTTAAGCAATCTACATAGATCTCCCAAAACCAAGAAAATGGTATACATCACATTAGATGCCTTCCTAATACTCCATGTTGCAATTACATTTTTTTTATGCCATCACCTGAGCTCTTCCCTGCTAATACTGTTCAATATGAACTAATCACTGTTCACATGAGACCTATGATGTTAAAAAACATATACCAAAAAGATGTCAAATAACTTGAAACTACTACACTGCAGTATGAATAGCTTTACTAAGCAATCCACATTTGTTGGCTGGTGATTTAGTTTTGTACCAATCCCATATGAGCAGTACCAGGTATCCTGTTGGTGAAAAGGTAGAAGACTCAAGATTTGGAAATGCTGTAAGAGGCAAGTATAACCTTGAGATTTATCCAAAAAAAAAATGAGTGGAGTTAACAGCCAACACATTACACATTTGCCATGTATCTAGAAATGCCAAAACGTCTTCTAATTTGAAATGGAGGGAGTGCTTCTTGACAATGCGCTTTAAAAATTTACAAGCTATTGGTTCACCTTTTGATACACTACCTGAATATTGTTTGCTTCATTCACCTTCCGTAGCCCTCACTTCACTTTCAAGGCAGCACAAGGTTGGCTTCATTTTTTCTCAGATACGCAGAACTTGCATCATTTATATTAACAAAAAAGAGTCTGCATGACTCGTACAACCCCTATAGGGGCAAAAGAGGTAAAAAAGGACTCGCCAACAAAACCTTAAACACAACCAATGACCATGGGTGAACAATAATGGACAAATGCTATGGGAGCCCTTTGGCTCGAGCCACACCATAACATCGCATCATATCTAATACCACACAAGATTGGCTTAAAATTGAACTGGTTTACTCAATGTGACGCTTCAACACAAATGTAAGAAATACAAATCCAGCTAGTGGCTGTTGTAAATTAAATGTTATGGTTTCAGCTTAGTTCCAGTTAATGATAAGCAATAGCCAACAAAGAACTATTCCACCAGGCAAAATCTCTGATCTGCCACTGTGCTAGCACTAGTCCAATAAAAGGTAACATGCTACCTATAAACCATGGTCATTCAATTAAATCTTAGCATAGCTATGGCTGTGCTAAACGCCCAGGTGGAAAAGGTTGAATACTTGATCTAATATGTCACACCTGGCCCTCCTAGTTTCCAAAGATGGTGCTGCGTGGAGCTCACCTAGGTATTTCCCATAGGGCTTGGGCTGTGCGCAAAAAGTTAGATAAATGAAGATAGAGGAAAATAAAGTATGGCCATGAAACTCATGGATGCATGATACTGCCAATTTCTTTATTTGAATATGTCCTTCCTTTCTCTATTTGACATCGCATTAATCTAGCTGCATGGCAATGGTACAACTGCCTAGGCAGGCCTAGGTAACACCTAGAAGCTAGGCAGAGATTGACCCCTTGCGCTGAGCCTAGCACAACACTTTGGCTTTGGCCTCTGACATAGCAAACACTTCTCCGTTTTACGTTGCATATGTAGAGATAACTATACATGCAGTGAAACAAATAATATATGAATTATTCAATAATATACTAAACCTTAAACATCTAAATAAAGTTTACAGCTTGCATCTAATAAAGTTCACTGCCTTATTTGTATAATTTTCCACAAAAGAAAGATAAATCTTAAGAGGTAAAACTGTAAAGGTCATGCCAAGTCACCAATACAATATCAACAACTAACAGCAATTAGAAATTTATTCCATTTCCAGTCGTCTCTACTAAAAACTTGTTCACACTTCACACTCCTAGAAGCAACTAGAAAAATATTACTTCAACCTTATCTAAACAATGTGTTCATAGCCTATAAAGATTTATCATGCTGAATGTTAGGTGCCCATTAGAAAGCATACCACTGACCAGAATGGAGGTTACAGTTCAAAATGCGAGTGTAAGATTCAATCATGTTCTTGATGCTTAATTGAGCCATAATACATATTACAATGAGAACCGAAGTGGCATCAGTCATCAGCTAACCGTGAAATTTCCAGCGGTAACAACAGTCCCACACTACATGAGTAGCTTCCCTTTAAATATCCAGGCGTCGAAGCAACTACAACAGCCAGCATTCCACTACTGATCATAGCAGGTAGAGGCAATTTATGTGCAACAAGCACTAGCTCAAAAGTTGCATCAAGGGTGAAATTCCAATCAACCAAAGACATCCTGATGATCTTGTGTTATGTGCACAACTGGAGACGAGGTCTTAGGATTGGCATCTAGAGCATTAGAGTACTATATGTACTCTTGCAACTGCATCAGAAAATATCATGGACTGCAGATCTAGCTGAGCATAGAAACTGTTCCTAATAGTGAGCAAACACAGAATCTCCTGAAGCAGCAATGAAGTTTTGTTTCTGCAGTGAGATTCAATGGCATCCATACACCGTCTTTAAAGAAAAAACTTAAACTTTGTCCTAATAGAGGATGACAATCAGTATTTGCAGTTTCAGCATCCCCATTGCTTTCCAAGTGGCATACACACTCTCTTGAAAGATGGATATCACTCTGACAAGCACAATGCTCTAAGTGGGTTTCTTTATTGTACATTCTAACAAAATTTTCTGTGCAGCTGGCCTCATCATGTGAGCTGTACAATTTTCTAACAGACCCTAATAGATTCAAGCACCATGATGACAGAATGTCATGCATATCATCAGCTGTTAAGCAATGCAGATTAGGCCTTAGAGTATTTGAGAGAATACCATGAACCATCTTATAGACAGACTGGAAGCATGCCGAACAACATTTGTAGAGACATGAATATTTTGGAACTGAAAGATTTTTCATGTTGTCTTGCAGTTTACCATCAATCAAATTTGATTCAACATCATACACAAGATCATTCCTCTTCAACTCATTATCATCAATATGAGCTTCAGAAGAAACATTGTTCCTTTGCAATCCTGTATTGTTAATACTTGCAGAGGATCCAACAGAATCTCCTGCCCTTTGCAGATCATTCAGGCCTTCCACAGATTCTGTGTGGTTTTCCGATCTTTGAATATCTGGTCTGCAGTTATCTTCATAAAAGGTTAACCTGGACACTTTCCCATCGTTGTTTGCTCCAATGGGTTCTCCATCATTTGTTATTGTATCTGCATCGGTATTGCCCCTATGCACCTCAGGTAAAGCTGAATGGACATGATCATGTTCCACTGCATGCTTGCTGGAAACAGATTTCACATGATTATCATCAAGGTCACAGTCCATCATATGACTTCCAAGTTGGTCTGCGGTATGCTCAACTGGATTGCCTTGCATCTCAGTAGGACCAGGAACAACTTCATGGTCCTGGGTGTGTTGGGCTGGAATGTCTTGAACCTCAGCAGGGATGCCAGCAGGAGCAACTTGTACATTGGTTTCTGCAGCATACTTGGTCCTTTGGCACTCTTTGGCGCTTGAATTCTTCATGCGGGATGTTCCTGTCCTGGTATCAACATGTGTTCTGTAGATTGGAATAAATAAATAAATAATGTTAGCTCAGTTGTTCCAATCGTCTATATCAGCACCATGAAGGCACCAATGGTTTTTTTGCTGTAAGAAAGGAGTGGCAGAATCAACAGAAATAAAAAACATAAAGCTCTGACCTACCTTTGGAAGGTGTATGCCCAGCTGTTCACAATATCATCGAGATAAGCTACTTGAGATAGGATTTGAAAATAACGAAATCGATTTCTCTTTTCCAAAATTTTAGTTTGAATCTGTCCAACTAACAGTTCCAACACCTTTCTCACCTCAGCACAAACTTCAATAACAGACCCATAGACACCTCTATAAGCTAATAAGCCAACAGCAACCAACCCTCTCACACAGACAGTCTTTTCCTTTCCCTTTACAACATTGTCCCCTCCATTTAGTGATTTACCAGGCATGGTGCTGCTATGCAATAAACATGAATTGAATGGCCAGCCTTTCCATGGTCCATTTATATCGGTGCAGGGGCCTTCCCCTAGCTTCGACGTAACCCAACAGAGTTTTGAGAACTGAGGATGCTGCAGTATCTGAATTCCAAAAGCAACAATAGCAAATGACTCACTGCCTTTTACAAGTCTAGAAGGATTTCTTTGAACTGTGTCTTCTAAAAAATTCTGAGCATTTTCTACTTTATCTTCCACATTGGATGGTGGAGGCTCTTGCTGAGCTCTGCCTGCAGCGTGCTGAGTTGGATTCTCCTTAGAAGCAACTCCACACAAGGGTCGCTCATTCTCACTGGACTTAAATTCACCTTCTGCACTAATATTCATGGAAGAAAACACTTCTTTTTTTGTTCATGATTATCATTCTTATGAGATTCATCATGCAAAAATTGAACATAATGTTGAATCAAGTCATGTGATAACTGCAAAGCACATGAATCAACCATCTCATCCCAATTAGACCGGTTGTCAATATTCACGGAAAATCTTGGTATTGTGTGTTCTGAAGCAACAAGGCACTGATCCACAACATGTGTGCTGAAGAAACCCCTTACTCCGCTAGGAAGATCTTGAAACCTCATGTCACTAGTGGACTATAAAACAAAATGTTAGCTTGTCATCCAATGTTATCAATTTTTAATTTTTTAAATTTTTTAATTTTTGAAATGTAGGTATCCAATGCTGTCATAGAACTGAGAAAACAGAATTTGTTCGAAAGGAAAATATGCACCATATGGGCCTTTTTGGCAGAGCTCTGAGAGCCGCTCTGAGGCTGATAAACGATAGTTACAGCTTCACATAGAAGTGATTCTAGGCTGATTCTGAAATGAATCGAGGGACCAGGAGTCCAAGAAAATTATCTTCTCCTGATTCACTTCCTACATAAAGTTTATCCTAGAGAACCACTAACCATGTCTCTCATAAATCACTTCCCACACAGAATCAGAAGCCCTAAGTATCATGATAAACAATTTATGACCACACAGTCATCGGCATTGCAATATAGGTACCAAAATTTGCCCAAAACAAGAAGATGAAACCTTGGCATAGATCATTGCCTTTTAGATGGAAAAATAGCTGCCAAGATAATTATCATATACCTAAAACAAAAAGAACAAATTACAGACTACTGCCTCCATCCTGAAAAGAATGCAATCCTAGCATAGCACCTAGTAAAACCATTTTGAGTTTGACCAAGTTTATCTAAAAAAAGTATCAAATTTATGATACCAATTAAGTGTCATTAGATTCATCATGTAATATATTTTCATAATATAAATATTTGGTGTCATAATATTGATACTCTTTTCTATAATCTTGGTCAAATTTTAGATACTTTGATCAAGAAAAGAACTAGAAAACGGATTATCAGGATGTAGGTAGTAGGTGATTGTATTGTAAAAATAAAATTGCAGCGGTAATATTCAGTAAATGCTAATCACAATCACCAACATGTTAGTAAATTATTTTTCCCATCAGCTCACCATGAACAGTTCTTTTTGATATTTTACAGGGGAAAAGAGGACACTAAATTACACAAAAAAAGATAAAGCGAAGAAGCATGTGGTGTGGAGCGTATATCAGGCGGCTTACCAGGACACTTATTGATACAGAAGCTAACAATGAATCCATTTGCTCAATCAATGCATTCCAAACTTCTGAACATTTTTTGTGATCAGCGGCGGAGGATGCTAAATTGTTTGCCCCCGCATTGAACATATTATCTTCTATTTGATTATTGGCCTTATCAAATGCCCACAGATCAATTCTAGGCATATAGATAATGCATCTTCCAAGGTTTCGACATTTCACTAATCAAGAGAAGGGGGGGAAACAAAAGACGATATCAATAAACACTCATAAGAAGTTAAGAATTTCAGCACAACAGTAACATAGAGTCGATAATTTATTTCAAATCAATTAAAAAAGGAATGGCAAACAACATCAATTAATTTCATAAAAGGATGTGCAGTTCAATGTGTTGGCATAAATTTCAATCAGCATGTCACAATTATATCAGTTGCACTTCCTTGTAAACTGACAGTGTGGCTGAAATAGGACACTGGTTAAGCTTAAACTAAGTTTGTAAATTTATATCAAGCCAGATGTAGGTTGGTCTTTCATTCATTCCATAAAGAATCATAATTTATGTGTTCCGACAATTTTCAGAGCATGTGTGTGTCTAATGAATGTCAAAAAAAATCGCTTTCCTTGTTTGTGACAAGAAAATGGTCTTAGTTCAATTTGTTACATGTTGTATAAATGTAAACTGATGTACCACCACTATATCAACACTCAACAGCCATACAATGTTGCTGTTTCTCATGTGGTGGGTCAAGATATACATTTCTTCAACTTCAACTAAAATAAGCATGTGAGTGTTGGGAACACATATGTGGCAGCATATCAGGACCACTGTAGGCCTAGGGTGCAGGAGCCACATGAGCCTAGATATAGCAATATACATCATAATTCAACTAATCCAATAAAAACATCATAACTTGTGTGGGGAATCAGTCTTCAAAGCATATGTGAAGATTCCTTAAAATTGATAAATGAGATACACAGTAGCTAAACCCAAAACGCATGGGAAAAGATAATGAATGCAAGTAATTTCCAGTGTGCAAGAGATTCTCAAAGAAAAAAAAGGATTCAAGTAACCAAAATAAAGAAATAAATAGTATACATGCATCTCCAACTTCATCCAATTGTAGACCTTAGGTAATCAGCTTTTACAACAACAAAGTGTATCTCCAACTTCATCTAAACTAAAGCTTATATTGAGTTATACTTGGTTCCTGTATGAAGATTCTTTTCATAGACATTCACTTTCACATTCGTAGTCATCACCTCATCAGATATATTCACATGCATAGACAGCATAAAGTAAATAAACAAAAATGTTTAGGTGCAAAATATTATCACCGGCTTTACATGAAAAAATATAATTAAGACTCAATTGTAGTTAGTGAATATTTCCAAAGTAAATGAAACTAAGGGAAACATAGTAACTTACAAAGAATTTGTGTCAGCCCACTAAGGATATCACCATTTCCTTCCTGCACCATAGTTGCAAGGTCAAGCTTGTGTATTACAATCTGGCCCATAAAACCATGAAGAACACAACGAATTAGGTGTTGCTGGCCTGATCTCGGTGCTCCAGCAACTAAAACTTCGAAAGCCTGATAACTCATGTGGTAGCCCTCCTTTCATATGCAAACCAGTGGGATTTAATCTGCTGCCACAAAAATTCTCCTGTGTTTCAACATCACTTGGCAACATTGAAACATGATTTCCTAGTTGTGCAGCTACAAGGCCACAGCTTGACAAGATTGTTCCAATTCTATCTGCAATACCTTTTTGCTGGATCAAAGAATTAAGATAAGTTGGCCAGAAAGTGCGGGTACAGTATTCTTTTCCATGGATGAGAATACCACTTCCTTTATAGAGCCACATGCCTTAAGAAGGGATGAAGGTAACCATACACGCTCATCCAAATACATAGAAATAAGAAGGTGTACCAATGGTTTAAGAAGGCTTGGTACAAAACAGGAATCTAGAGGTGAGGAAACTAGATCATTTGCAGCAATCCCTGCTTCCCTTTGTGAACACGGTGGGGGAGCAGCAGCAAGAGCAGCTAGCCAATCTCTTTCCTCAACAAGAACTGTTGGTAGAGGAACTCGCCCATGAGGAACTCCTTTCTCGGCAGATTGTAAAATTTGATGTAATGGGCAGGTCCTTTTCAAAGCGTTTATTGCTGCTTGTGTGCAAATTGCCTGCAGATCAGCGCCAGCATATCCAACAGTTTGGCTAGCAACAAATGACAGGAATGCGCCTGAAATAGGACTTGGCCAATTTTTTTGTATGCAGTGACAGAATAGCAGATCTATCCTCAAAGGTTGGTAGTGGGAAGTATATCTCACGATCAAACCTTCCTGGTCTCCTAAGAGCAGGATCAATTGCATCAGGACGATTCGTAGCCCCAATCACTATGACTGAGCCTCGTGATTTCAAACCATCAAGTAACGAGAGCAAAGTTGCCACAACTGAATTATGTGTTTGGTCTTGTTGTCTGGATCTACAAGGCGCTAAACCATCTATCTCGTCAAAAAATATGATAGAAGGCTGGCATCGTTCAGCTACCTGGAAAAGAAGTCTTAACTGTCTCTCGGCATCACCAACATACTTACCCAAACAATCAGCACCTTTTCGAGCAAAATAAGCAATCCTTCTGTTACCTTGAGAACATGCCCCTATGAGTGCCCTTACAACAAGTGTTTTACCGGTTCCAGGGTGGCCATGCAGCAGAACACCTCTCGGAGGAGTAAGACCTAAAGAACTAAAGAACTCAGGGTAGAGAAGAGGTAGCATCACCACCTCCTTCATGCTCTGAATGACATCACTTAGCCCAGCAACAGATTCCCAACCATGATATGACTTTTCGTTTTCAGAGGAGCCTCCTATATAAACAGGTGCAATTCGCAAAAGATCTCTGTTTAGCCTCTTGCCCTCACGTTTCAAGAACTCCTCATCTTCCCCACAGTTCTCTAACCATTTCTCCTCAGCCTCTCTGTCTTTTCTCCATGCATCGTGTGACACCTTTCTGATATCTGCCTTCATCTTTTTTATCTTCATTTTCCTGAGTAGTTCAACATACTTATCTCCTTGGGGTTGGAAAAGATGGCGATGATCATTGCAGGCTATAAGAAACTTTCGATGATCAAATATGCAGGCTTCTGTTCGACTACAAGGCTGCACGTGGAAAAATGGTAAATATTAGGGAAATAATAGCGCGCTAAACAGCTAAAGTACTCCCTCCATTCAACAATACAAGGCACGTTTTATTTTGACTCAGTCTTCGATGACAGACCTTGCCCACTGTTTCATTTTTTTTCTATCAAATACGTAGGAGAGCTGCATACCATTTCATTGTAGAAGAAAATTACAGACTAGTTCAAACATATATTCCTTACAAGATACCACAAACAGCTCAAACAAACAACAAAGAGACACTACTGGATTAACCCATGACCGGCAGCTTGGACAGTACAGCCTCATCTACAACCGACCTTACGTCACTTATAGCTACAAACCCAATATAGTCTAAAAGCATTTTTGAAATATGAATCGAATTGTATGATTGTACACTAAGCATATTAATAAAGGTATTAATCATCACTTGAAATTCATAATCTTTGACTTTTCCAAAACAAATGTGCCTTGTATTTTTTAAGAGAGGCAGTATGTTTAAGAACCATTCAATTACCAAATGGTAGGTTTTCGGGCAACGATCAACACGACACCCAATAGTTGCTCGGGTCTGCCACATCGACTGCACTTCAGAAGCCTTCCACGGCAAAGTGCAGCTCTTACATTTCTTAGACAGCCCAAACCAGCAAAGTAAACCTGAAATTTGGAAAGAATGGATTCTCAAATAACAGTACCTGCATCGATATCACTAGCATGCAGTACACTGAAGGATTAAAATTATTCCATTTGCGAGTTGCAACACATTCTGTTCGAATTCAGCAGCAGTAATAGAGAGCAAGAATTTTGTTGATCCATAAGACCATAACAAAATAGTGCCGCTTACTTTTTGAAAGATTTAAATAGAGACAACTGATGAGAGAGTTAATAAGAGTATTGCTGCCTGTGTACAACAGTAACAACTACAACAATAAGAAGTATCGAAGCAACTTGCAGAAATATCCAAATGAAACATTAGAGTTTTGAGTATATACTGCAGGTACAGACCTCAGGGCTCCAAACAGCACAGTTCTGATGAACCCAGACACGTGCAATGCCAAAGCGGTCATGAATTGGACCCAACAGCCTTCCCAACCATCCAGGATCATCACCAAATCCATCCCACATATCATAATTGGGCTCCTCTGAAGGTAAAGCCCCCTCATAGGCTTCATTTTCACTGTCAACAGAATCATGCAATGCAATCTTAGGTGGTTTCCCATCGGTCCCTCCACCACAGAGTCCACACCTCCTCCCTTCTTTAACCACCTTAGCTCCCTGGTTTTCAGCTAAAACCGAGGAATTCCGCGTCCTCTCTTTTGGACCATCCTCAGCCAATACCGCATCTGGGAGATGAACTGACTGTCCATCCTGTTGGACCTGTTCCTCTTGCTCACCAGGGCTAGATAGGCGCAGTTCCGTTTGCTGCTCAGCTGGAAGGTTGCTCTCTTCTGCAGTCTGTTCACTGTTCATGTCAAGCTGCTCAATTCTGCCTGAATTGCTGGCCGCACAAGGTAGTTCATCACTACCGTTTCCTCTTGACATAGGCAATTCCAACCCTCCTGTTTCTTCCTCCTGCTGCAAACCTTCCTCCACCACCATTTCCTCTCCCGTGCCTTCTTCTAGATCATTTCTAGTTCCTACTGTTGGCCCCTCCTCATCTTGTTCTTGCGCTGACGCCACATCTTCCTCCCCATCTTCCTCCCCAACATTCTCCCCTTTTCCTCCCTCTTCCTTTTCTACTGCATCGACACCCTCCACAGCATCATGTGTGTCTAAGTTCAAATCGATTGTTAAATTGATCTCTCTATCTGTTAGTTCCCTCCCTCGCAACTGCAAACATCCACTTCCCTTGCTCACCTCATCATCCTCAGCCCTCTCGCGAACGTCCACCACCACCATCCTGGCATCTTCTTCTCCCTCCTCCTCCTCCTTCTCCTCCTCCTCTTCATCCTCCACATCCTCCTCCTCCTCCTCCGCTTGCCCCTCTTCCTCCTCCCCGTACTCTTCATCTTCGAACCACAGGCTCCTAGCCCGCACATCTAGTTTGGCCTTCCCCTTAGCCCTATCCCTCAGCCGCGAACGCCACACCACGCTCCCCTCATCATCATCCTCTTCCTCCATCCCTCGGGCATCCACCTCGTGCCGCGCCCTGCCCCGGCTCCCCTAGGCGAGGTCCCGCTCGAGCCCACCTGGCCGCCGCGGCGAGGCCTCTTGCGGCGCGGGGAAGGGAGCGGCGATGTGTCGAGGACGACGGGCGCCCGGCGCACCCGCTTGCTGCGGCGGATGGACTCCTCGTCGGAGTCCTCGTCTTCGCCGCCGCCGGCGTCGCCCAGGGGCGCCGGTGGAGGTGGCGGCGGCGCGACGTCGCGGATCGCGTCGAGGCGCTTCTGCTTCTTCCGGCCGTGGGAGGCGCCGCCGCGCCGCCGCTTGGGCTTGACGGAGGCATCACGCGGCTCGCGCCGGGACGACGACGGCGAGTCGACGGGGGTTTTAGGGTCTGGCTCAGCCTTCTTCGGGCTCGAGTCACGTTTGGCGTTTCCTTCCAAAAAACCGGAGAAAGGGTGCTGCGGCTGCTGCCGAAGAGGAGGGTTTGGGCTGGGGTGGTAGCACGGAGGAGAGGAGCAAAATGGCATTGGGAGATACTCTCACCGGCAGGTGGGTCCTGCAATTTCTGGGCCCGCGTAGCAGTGGAAAATAATAGGAGAGGACTGTGGACGGTGCAGTGTCGCTTCGAGTGTGAGCTGGGTACTGCGACGGTGCGACTTCAGTGCACAAGAAGGGACAATTTCAAATTTCAAATTTTCTGGATGTTTGTTTGGTTATCTACGGTTCTTGCGAGGAAATATAAAGTCAGCTTCCCGCGTAATATCCTTCGCTGTGCACCTGCACGGCTGAACCTGAACGAACGAGACAAAAAGGTGGCAAGCTCTTTTATGCGGTGTATACGTAGGGGGCATCGTGCCCTGGAACTCTAAAAAAATGCGGTGTATACATATCGCGCTGCTTAAGGGCGAGCCCAATGCTCCAGCATAGCATGTGTCTTTGGACGTATTTGGACGAGGGCGGCGAAATTTTTGCCTTATCCCATTGAATCTTGTAACACATGCATAGAGTATTAAATATAGTCTAAAAAATAACTAATTATACAGATTGTGATAACTTTGCGAGATGAATCTTTTAAGCCTAATTGGTTTATGATTTGACAATATGTTGCTACAGTAAATATTTGTTAATAATGGATTAATTATATTTAAAAAATTTGTCTCATTGTTTCTTAACAAGTTCTGTAATTTGTTTTTTAATTAGTATTCAAAACACCCTTCCGACATCCCTCTAACATTCCGACGTGACACAGGCAAAATTTTTTCCACACCATCCAACACCCCCTTCATCTCTACCTGACTAAGCCCTTGTTCAGTTCGCAAATAAGTTGCATTCCTGCACTGTAGCGTTTCGTTTGTATTTGATAAATATTGTTTAATTGTGGCCCAACTAGGCTCAAAAGATTCGTCTCGTGATTTACAACTAAACTGTATAATTAGTTATTTTTTTACTTATATTTAATGCTCCATATATGCGGGTAGAAATTGATGTGATAGAGAGAGTGTGTAAAAACTTGCAACTTATATGCAAAGAGAACAAGGCCTAACACTAGTGCTAACTCAGTAGGGGTAGTGGCTTGCAGGCCTGTCATATTAGCTTGCAGGAGGTGCAGTAGCCCAATTGTAGAAAGCAAGCGTGCAGAGAGAAAAAAACTGCAGAGAAGGGAGATGAGAGGAAAAGCAAGTGCGGCTTCCATTGCAAGTCTAGCAGCCCCTAAAATTCAACATCTGTGTGTGACACAACTTTTAAATGAGACTATGTATGCTTGTGTTGGTGGTGCCCTAATACTAGTCAACATCTGAAGAGGAGTTCATGCTGCTCTAAAGTTCATGACATCAAACCTCGTCCTCTTTCGTATACGACACCATAAGAACGTTTTCAACCTTTTTGACATAAGCTACATTCCCATAAGACTACTGTATTTAGTTTAAGGAGTCAATCGATCCTAGTCGGTGAAATGATCTCTCCCTCCACTCCAAGTTACAAATCATTTTTGTTTTAACTACATACATAGCTTTTCTACGTCCAAGATATGTATACGTTTATATGCGTAGTAAAGTTATGTATCTATAGAAACTAAAAAAAGCAAACATAAAACTTAAAATGGAGAAAGTGTGTGGAACTATCATATACTTCCTCCGTTCCAAGTTACAAGACATTTCTAAACAATGTCTTCTTCTATAAGAGGAGCAATTTCTCTCTCTATCACAAAGGAAATGCATATATCAAAATTTGTTAACTTTGACCAAATACACACAAAAAATACTAATATTTATGATGTGTAATAAGCGCCATTATATTGATCTTGGAATATTACCTTATTTGGAGATTCTAATATTGATATCATGCTTATTTTGGGATTTGGGGAGTGCAATGAAATTGTTCTGTGCCTGTTATGGGCCTCTTCAATCTTTGTTGGAGGCCCAATACATGTCGAAGGACTAAATTTGGCCCAAGTTGTGATTTGACTTGCTTCGCAGTTTCCACCTCATACAGCCCAATCTCATAGGAGTACAACAAACTTCATGGTCCTCATGAGTCATGATCAACAACGGCTTCAACGCACGGCATCAAAGTTTGAGCCGCCACATGTAGTACCAGTAGTTATCATTCTGGTCAGCTTTCCAGGTCGGTGGAAGCATGGGTGCTCCCTGCAAAGGCCCAGATGAACGAACACGCAGTTGAGGCATCATTGTTCTTCCCGGACCTGGCGGGTAAGGTCGGGAACCGACCCGAAGAATTCAGAACGGACTGAGAGAATCAGAGAAGTGTCTTTGTCTCTTTGACACCCCGGCCCGGCTCGGCCCCTAGAAAACAACTTGCAGGTTCAGCTTGCCATGGGCATATGTTGTTGCCACCAGCTTTGCTTCAGCAATTTGCATGCGCTTGCGCGGATCCATCAATTAATCTCCAAGGTCTTGTTTAGCTGCACCTAAATACATTTCAATCCGTACGGTTTTAAAGGGATTGAAGTGTATTTTAGTTCAAAATATACCTCAATCCCCTCAAAACTGTAGGGATTGGAGTGTATTTAGGTGCAGCCAAACAAGGCCCAAAGGGGCGAGGGCGGGGGAGTGCAGACATCGCTATCTGATCAACTACCGCCTTTCGCCTGGCTTTAGGGGCATCCCGTCTACTTGACGTGTCCTGATCGATGAGCTTAGTGGCAAACAGCTCTCCCTCTCCGTACCAGCTCAATCACACAGATCGAGTCAAAATGATGTGTATCGTGGCTGGTTGATTGTTAGTACGTTGTAACTGGTGGAAGATCTTTGATCGACGCCATATTTTAGTCATTATTGAAATCCTTGCATCGAGGGCAACCTTAGCTTGCTCTTCCTTTGCTTCTTGTTTATTTCTCTGCTGGTACATTGCGTTAAGGCCGGCCGGACAGCGGTTCAAACTATTCAAGAGTCACCGTCGTCGAATACCACTTCTTGTCGAGTTCATTTCTGCATCGCGAGCCTGCAACCTTCACGCCTCTTTTTGGGATTTTCAGATGACTGATAGTATTGTTTGGGTCCTCATTCCTGTGTTCATCTGTTATTTGTTTCTCTCGTAAGCGAGAGGGATGGTTTGGGTTGAATCATGGCTCATGGAAAGCACGCGGGATAGTCTAATATATATTGCATAGATCGACCAGTTGATACGCGGCTGCGTGCCTGCGAACATGTTGTCCTCGCTGTATAATATCTTATCCGGGTCAGCTTATGTCCGAACGACCAACAATTTCGTTCGTACAATACAATGCGCTGTAACGGACAAGCAAACATGTCCGGTGAACCAACCAATGGACAGCAAGTCCTTTTTCGTCCTTGCAGGGAAGTTTCGGGATCACATAATAATGCGAACCTACTGGTGTTACGATTTGGAGTGATGGCATTGATGGCGCAAGACTGACCAAGTTACAACTCTCGTAATTTCTCCACTCCAAATTAAATTAAGAAATGGTTCAAACTGAAGAAATTTATATATAATTCATAAATTAAAAGCCAAAGTGAGTTGGAGCTTGAAAGGATGGAGTACTATTTAATTTCACATTGTCCTCGGTCTCCAAAGAAGCTAGGCCTTGTTCGGTTCAGGTGAGAAAGTTTAAATTCCCCTCGCACCATAGCATTTTTCGTTTGTATTTAACAAATATTGTCCAATCGTGGCCCAACTAGACTCGAGGAAGATTCATCTCGTGATTTACAACTAAATTGTGTAATTAGTTATTTTTTTACTAATATTTAATGCTCCATATATATGCGGTAAAATTGAAAGTTGCATGAAAGTTGCAACTTTCATGGCAACTAAACAAGTCCCTAGTTTGTTTCTCATCTTGACTACAGGCACAGTCGCACAGAGCACAGTACCTTCTCTGTTTCTTTAAAAAAATAAAAAACATTTTCCTAAGTCTTGAGACCGTTACGATCTCTGACATGCAAAAGTCAACGCTTAAGTTGATGCCTGTTTGCGTGCTGAATTGTATCGCAGGCTTGCAGCTATTGAGCCGGCCACATGCGAATGAACAGCACAGACACAAGAGCCTCAAAAACACAGCACGAAATCGATACTTCTCCCAACGGCGACGGCCATGATTATCCATGCGATGCGACCGTTCGACCCCAGCGATTTGCGAAACCGTTCGTGTTCACCCGTGTGCCGCCGCCGTTCACGCGTCGGCGTCACATCAGCCGCGAAGAACTTGGAGCCAGACGCCCAGACCACCGCCAATTCAACCACTAATCATCGTGTACCACCTCTGCAGTCCTGCACAGCGTGCGGACAGACAGTTACTCCCTCGGTCCACGAAAGACCGCAATCGTAGGGACTTTTTGAAAACAAAGTTTTAACTATTCGCCTTATTTAAAAAATTTATACATACTATAAAGTTAATAAATTATTATCAAAGTACCATTAGTAATATAATAAATTATAACAAGGTACATGATATTTCTATAAAAATTTTAAATAAGACGAATGGTCAAACATCAAGCTTCCAAAAGTCCCACGATGGCGACTCTTTTGTGGACGGAGGGAGTACACGTCTTCTTCTGCGAGCTCTATCCATTACTCCCTCCGTCCCTTTTTTATTTGTCGTTTTTTCTTTCCGGGACATAAATACCGCAATTTTAATAAATAATAAATATTATCGATTAATATCATAATTAATATCATCGGAAAAATCTTTGGATCTAGTTTTTTAATAAAATTATTTGAAGATATAAATATTATAATGTATTTTCTATAAATTAAGTTAAACTTGTGAGACGTATCCTACGGTGACAAATAAAAAGGGACGGAGGGAGTATTCCACTACCCCTCGTCGGTCGCCGCGCCCTGGGGCCGGGGCCGAGCCGCCCGGGACCTCGCAATAGTTATCTGCTCCGTCGCGCACGCATGTTCGTTCCCATCATATTCCACCGCCCACACGCACCCCCGCCGGTCGTAACCACCGGGCAACCACCGCTCACTCAGCCTCGGCCCCCAACCAGCTCAGCTCCAGCCGTGACGGCGTAGTGTACCCCGGCCAGCCCCCTATATCAACCAACCCCACCACTCTCCAGCGGCTGTACAGATCACACACAAACACTACGCTACTACTGCTCTCTACTTTCTACTCTCACCAGCCACCCACAAATCCACAATGGCGAGTCGGCGCATCGCCGTGGCGGCGGCGGCGTTCCTGGCGCTGGCGGTGGTTCCGGCGGCGCTGGCGCAGGCTCCATCCCCCGCGGCGACGCCGAGCGGGCCGCCAGAACGTGACGGCGGTCCTGGAGAAGGGCGGGCAGTACACCATGTTCATGCGGCTGATGAAGGAGACGCAGCAGGACACGCAGCTCAACAGCCAGCTCAACAGCTCCTACGCCAGCAACGGCGGCGGCTACACGGTGTTCGCGCCCACCGACAACGCCTTCAACAACCTCAAGGCCGGCACGCTCAACTCGCTGACGCAGCAGCAGCAGGTGTCCCTGGTGCAGGCGCACGTCCTGCCCCAGTTCTACACCATGGAGTCCTTCCAGACCGCCAGCAACCCCGTCCGCACCCAGGCCTCCTTCCCCGACGGCGCCGGCACCGTCGACATCGTCGCCACAAGCACCAACCAGGTCAACGTCAGCACCGGCGTCGTCGAGGTCCCCGTCAACAACGCGCTCAGCGTCAACAAGCCGCTCGCCGTCTACTCCGTCGACAAGGTGCTCATGCCCAAGCAGCTGTCCGGGGCCAAGGCGCCCGCCCCCGCGCCCGCCGCGTCCGGGAAGCCCAGCAAGAAGGGTGGGTCCTCCGACGCCGCCTCTGGCCCGGCCGGCTCCGACGACGCCGCGCCCACGGGCGCCGCCAGCGCCAGGGCCGTCGGCTGGAGCGTCGCCGGCCTCGCCGCCGTTCTTGGCTACCTGTTGTGAGAGTGAGAGTGAGACCGCCGCTTCTAGGGACGGACGACAAGCGAGTTGAAGATGAGGTTGCCATGCCCGGCTTCTCCCATCTTTGTCTGAGATTGTCAGTGGTGGTGTTCCCGGCCTTCCCCTTCTTTCCCTCTGTTTATTTAAATTTCTTTCATCTCGCTAGCTTCTTATTTGTATTATTGGTGGTTTGTAAGATTGGGGCTATGTGATTCAATTTATGCGTCGTCTGCGGCTGTTTATACTGCATCGCTACTCTTGAGTCATATATATCTGGTTCTGAATTTTTCTGAACTTCTTATTGTGGGTACAAAACTACAAATTTATTATTGGACGAGGTCACATCCAGATGCATGATCATTTTCTTAGCTGCAGCGAAATGTGTGTGGCGCCCGGCCGCAAGAGAATTGTCGGCGCTTTACTCTTGTTAGGTGGTGAGGCACTGATTCAGCTACCGAATCAGACAATTAACGTAATGTTTAGTTGGTCCAAATGTGTTTTTCTGATTGATGCGATTACACGTTAGTTTTGGGTTTTGGATTTATCAGCAAATGGGGTAGGCTAGTAATGGAGTGGGTGGAACAGAGCGCAAAAGGCAGGCCCGTTCTTTGGGCGACCACGTGGTTCCAGGTTCGTTTGGTAACCAGTCGATTCTTCCACTCAACTGACAACTCAGAGTATTTCTCTGCATATGCAGCGTCTTTGGTTGAAGGTTTCTGGATTTCTGCAAACCAGAAACTTCTTCATCTAACGTGTATACTGAGTTACTGACTCATCCATGAACCGTCATCATCTTTTCGTTTTATCTCTCTAATCGAAAAGCCTGAAACAAATCGATGAAATGGTACATCCAAATAGATTCCAACCAGCGATATGTGATCGTCGATGTTGCCATGACTCATCATTCAAGTTCAGGTCGCATTGTCTTTTCAGGGCACTCCCAAGAACCGTCGGCGTTGCTCTTGTTGGCCTTGTTGTTCAGTTAGAAGTCAGAACAGCTACGAGCCCACGACGACGCTGATGATGATTTCCACGTCCTGATCTCCCAACTCATCGCTGCACTAGGTAGGCATTTCTGCGCTGTCATGGACATGGACTCAATGCAACTCAAGCGGGTATATACAAGTTGCGACGCAGCACTACTCTCAATCATCGGCGGCCAGCTAGCACTGCCGGCACAGTTCGTTTTGTTCTACACGGGTGATTGATTATCCGGCACGCATAGTTGGTAGGAAGGACTAGGAGCCACTTTGGCATGCACCGGACCACCGGCGCTTTCGATTCTTTTGATTTGAATATGCGTACAAGTCGTCGTGGCAGTAAACTCACTCCATTGCCAAGAAACGCTACGAAGACACACTAACGAGCAACGTTGCAGAAAGGAAAGACGCCCAGTGATCAGCAAAAAGCAGCGGTGCTGAAATCTCTCTGCGCCGGTGGAAATGTCACCGGCGCAGCTGGGTTAGGTAGCGTCTTTTGTTGGGAACCTGGGCGGACTAGTACGTACAGGCTCTCTCAGCCAAGACGGACTGGAACTTGCTCGATGGACTACAGGAGATGACATGGAAGGATTTGGAAAATGCGGCGCCTGACATCCACCTTTCACGGCACCCTCCAACTCCAACGCCGAGCTACCTTCCAACGCACTCGGTTCTTCTCGCCCAACGCTGACATTTCCGCGTACCGTCGTCCTTCGTTTAACCAGTGTTAGTTACCCGAGCGGCCGAGCCGTTAGCGTCTCGATGGGATCCCGGGCCTCCCGGCCGGCCGCCGGCGGCCGGCGTCGCGGACTCGCAGGTAAGGGCAACGACAACGAGCCGAACCCAGCAAGTCGCAGCGGAGGGACGTATGGGCCACCGTGTACCGTGGTGGAGCTCAGGATCTCAGGGGCCGGACAGGAAAGACCGAAAACAGCCAGGATTCGATTCGGGAAGCAGTCGGCCCGTCAAGATATAAAAAAGCTGGAGGAGTTGGCCCGTCAAGACAACAAGGCCGGGCCTATGCTAACCTGGACGTACTTGTCAGCATGCAAAATGCTGCACCGCTGCTGATTCGATTTGTTCTGCCCACGGCCCACGTAAGGCGCCCTCTGCAGGCCCTATCGCATCCCACGGCCAGAACTAGTGCTAATCATCATGACAGAAATAGATCAGCTGCCGACTTCTGTGTAATCATTTCTTGCCCCCACGAAGCTGGCCGAACGTGGCAGTACGTGTGCAGTATATGTTCTATTGGTTTGCAACGGATAGGGACAATGTCAACAACAACAAGCAATTTTCTTTTTCCTGGACATGGTTAGCCGAGCAGAGCAAGGATAAGATCTGCGATCATGCATGCCTCGTAGCATCATCATATACCATCATCACACAAAGTCATCGCTAAGGACCGTGTGACATCCAGAGAGTTTTTAAACCACACTTCGATCGACGCCAGTCAGTCAGTCGTCGTAAAAAAATTCAGTCAGGGAGGACCGATAATTGCTGGCTTACATACGTTGTGTGCGTTGGATGCCAAACACACCACACGACGTGGTTTCCCGCTAACAACAAGTGCGACGACGCTTGCTGCCTTTTTCCGTGGAGAAGAAAGGCGCCTGCGGCCCCCCTGCGTGGTGCGGAGCATATCTGAGCTGCGCACGAAGACCAGGAGGAGGAGATTTTTATGAGGCCGACCGGAAGAGACGCGCCCAGTTTGTCCCCGGATCTCAAATGGGCGACAATTGGCCACTTCGTTGTACTCCCTGGAATGGAAGAGGATTGACGACGCCACCGCACCTAACTCTCTCAAACTATGACGTCTGACCTTAGCTAATAAATCGTTTTCTTTTTATTTGTTGCTTGGAAACACATGCATCTGTCCTGCATCAGATGACGTACATGCTGACGCGCCATGCACCTTTGTTTGTTTGTTTGCTGCCTAAAAGGCTGGAAATTGATGGCGCCTGGTGGTCACTGCCACGCCAGGTTGTAGTAGCGCCACAATTTCTCGCTGCTCCAGCAGTTAGACCCGTCTCCAACACATGACATGAATGAATGCGTTTCCAGCTGATAAAAAGTCGTAAGCTATAGTTAGCGTTGCGGTACGATGATGATGAGGTTTATCGCCTGTAATCTGTTCGTGTGCCACCTACTTTTTCTTTTTGTTGTTGCAGCGCTATCCATTCGAAATTAACCTGTGTGTCGCTACCACGTGCCGGCCGCGTGGGCCGTGGAGGGGGAACAAATCGAAAGCTCTCTGCGGCCTAGCAGCGATCGAGCCACTGCGTACGTAGCAAGTGGATAAAATGGGACGGGGTCGCCCAGCAGCGAACCATATCCAGATATGGCTATGGCCTGGTATGAGCGATATCCACGACACGTCAGCGGATCTGCACCGGGGCCTGAGGGCGACGGCGACGGCAGGACGACGGCACGAGGGCACCCGCCGCCCGCCGGCCGCGCCGCCATACCCACTTGCGCGGTGCGGGAGTCCACGTGGCGGCGCCTATTGATCGAAGAGCTCGCACGCACGCGTTGAAAACGAGCACCGCGCGGGCGAGGGCTGAACGGCGACCAGCAATGGTTCGGACAAGCTCCAGGGCCGGTCAATCGGTCGGTCACCGGTGTTTTCACCGGGCTTTGTCGCGACGCCGGCTGGGAACCTGGAGCACGGATGGCCTTGGTTTCGAGATCTGGCCGATCGATCAGTAGTTCGACAGTGTTCAGTGTTCACCTTGCGCATACTACATTATAAAAAATATATATATATATATATATATATATATATATATATATATATATATATATATATATATAACCTGCATATAATTATACAATTTCTCAGTGTAATATATTTTAACCCAGTCGAGTTTTAAAAAAACACATGTGTCCATATAAATAAATAGAACTAGTAGAACCCCGCGCGGCATTCGGCCGGGAATGGGCAACTAGTGGCATCACTGCTTAGGTTGGAACTCAGAAAACAACAAATGGCAGTAGAATCCAAACCTGCCTTCTCTCATTGGAAAGGCAGAAAGTAATAAGCCCACTGCGGCTGCTTACATACCCCATAATAAAAATAAAAAGGATATTCGGTACTAAGCACGAGTAGCACACATGTTTGAATTGACACAACTAGACGTGAAACTTTACTTATTATTAATTACAACGCTTAGACCAAAATGCACTAATTCCTAGCTCCATCCCTAAATATAAGATCGGTATTTCTGTTAGAATAATATAGGTGAACTTTCTAACTGTTTTATGTTTTTAAAGTACTTTTCAAATTTGTGCATTGATTCTAACTTGTTAAACTAAATACTTTAAACTTGCTTATAATCAAAGTTTTAGAAGTTTTACTTAATTCTTAATCCAAAACCTCAAATATTAGCAAATCGGAGGGAGTGTTTTAATTGGGACCGTGTGATTACCATTCTTTCCTTTGCCTGTCCTCATACAGGTCAGACTAGGCTGTGTCTGTATCGTCCAGTTGGCGGAGGAAACCAAGACAAAACATGCCGCGTAGGCCCTGATGTGTGGCGTACGTCCTTGCATGTCTATGCGTCATGTGGCTCCAGTGACGTATGCATATAGCTATAGGGGCTATGGCTTTTGTCCGGCGGCAATTGTGCCGTCCATCTCCGCACCTCTATGGAAACTTTCACGCAAATGATGTGCATATTTAATTACATGATCAGAGACTAATTAATCAACATCCCTTGATTAAGTATATAGTAGGGTAAATTACTGAGCCTAGTTTAGATGGTTGCGTTCCTTGCGGTGGAACCTATCTACCAGGGTTTAAGTTCTCGACTTGGTACGGGTGCTCGTATTTTTTTAGATTTTTTATAGGATTTAACGGTGTTTGTGATTTTAATGGCAGGCGAAGTTTCTATCAACATCGAAGCGCATGTGGTGACTTCATCAATCCCGAGATCTGCCAACGTAGTTTGACGGAGATGCTCGTAGAGATAGTGTTTGCGTGTGAGTGTTTGTAATTAAGCATATGCGTCTGTACTATGTAATTCGAAAAAATAGAGTAAATAGTAGAATTATTAAATCTTGGTGGTTGGATTGTTGCTATCCACATAAGAATGATGGGTATTTAATCTAGATCTCATTTGTTCTAGATGATTCCTTTTATAATAATCTGTAGAAAGGTATTCCCTAAATCTTTGAAGGCTTTTGTGACACCTATATTTCATTAAAGAACTATCCATGGGAGCCGATACAACACTATGGAAATTCGGAGTTTATTCGTCTGACTCTCTATATAGCAACGTTGTTGTTATTATAAGGTGTTACCGTGCTACCCTGATTGGCACAAAAGAATATGGATGGAGCTTGAAACCATCTACCTTATTAACGTAAATTTTAACCTTGAGCAAAAATTTGTGTAAGGAAAAACTACCTGAGTTTGTAGCAAGCACGGAAACTAACTGCGTAGACGTGGTAGCACTGGTGGTGATGTCCTCGGTATACCACCGAATTTTGTTATCGAAGGTAAAAAAACAAATCTTGAGTTGCTACCTATATACTGACGCAGCACGCAAAGAGACGTAAGTGGAGTGCAGAAACAAGAGCAGCAAGTACTAGAGAAATACGTGCTACTATCAGAAGCTTCTCCAGGTGCGTCATCCCCGGTGTAGTAGTCCTTGCAGCTCTCTGTCTCTGGCCCTCGCTCCTCCGTCCCCAAGGTCAGGCTCAGGCCAGGTCCGCAACGAACCAAAATAAGCAGCAGCGACGTACGTACGGGGCCAACAAAAGGGACGTCATACGTGATCCACATGCGCTGTCCCCGCCACGCAAGAGCGATCGTATTCTCCACCGGCGGCAACCGGGCTGCACACGCATGCACGCACGCTCTGACCCATCGACCGGCCGTCTCCCTCCTCCCAAGTTGGCCTGCTGGCCTGGCCCCGTCGATCGGGACGCGCAGCGCAGCGCAGCGCTCCACCGGCGCTAGTTTTTAATCGATCGGGGTCGCGCCCGACATGTGCTGGTAAAAAAAAAGCGTACGCCCAAACCCGCGTGACGTCTGGGATTACGGACGCCGCCGCTGCTGACGCCATCACAGACGCGAAACGCTGGGCGCCCGACGACCACCACCCGTACGTACCCAAGCTACACCTACAGCTACAGCCAGCGGGCCCGGATTAGTAGTCTGTTGACCGCTTTCCCTTCGTAATTGGAGGGGTCATAGTATATGGTTTCGCCGTTGATCTAGTAAGCGGGTTTGGTTCTTTTTTTTTTTTTTTTTTGCGATCGGGTTGTGCCCGTTTTTCATTAAGAAGAGAAGCAAAGTACACATAGATCGCGATGGCGCGTGGAAGGCGAGAGGCCTCACAGCCAGCCGGAGAGGAACCTACTCTACTGGGTACAACAGTTTCCGATTACATGGTTACACCATTTAGCGACCAGAGAAGGTCAAGGGCTGCCAAGGGCGCGTAACCTGCAGACGCCCAGTTGGCACCCTCGCTAAGAACCGCAGCTGAAACCTGACTGTGGGTGGACGACGACCTTGCAAAAGTCCTAGCGTTCCGTTCATTCCAAAGACACCATGTTACCAGGAGCAGCAGAGAATCGAATAGCGGTTGAGATGCCTTGTCCAGGCGCCGGCGCTGAGTAGTCCACCACGGCGCGAGCTCCTGCTCGTGAGATGAACAAACTCCTGCAAGTGTAGCGGGTGGAGGACGGCCGCCCAGGCCTGTCGTGCGAAGACACAACCAAGAAATAAATGCGACACCGTTTTCTGATGCTGCTCGCATAGCACACAAGCATCGTCATCGGCTATGATATAGAGAACGGAAACTTTGTGATTAGGTTGCCAAAATACTCTTAGATACTGTATAACTCAACTATCTCGCTGCATGGTCTTTTCGGTAATATTGCTGTGTAGCGCGATTAGTCAACAATCTCTACATTTGGTAATCTGTGATGTCACATTGATACTACATCTGTACCTTAAGTTTTTTTAAGCTAAACTATATTAGGTCTCACAAGTTTATAGAGAATTATCAATATTTACGTGATACTAAACAAGAATGTATGTTTGAGCGTATATTTATAGCAAATTGGTTTGAGAGTGAAACCATTTTGTTGTTGTGGATATTATTGATATATTTTTTGTACAGACTAAGTTAGAGAAAGTTATTAAAAAAAGTTATAGGGAAGTTCAATCAAAAGCAAAGCCAAAATAACTTATAATTTGAAACCAAATAAGGACGGGTATGTCCACCCTCAACAAAAAAGGCCCACTGTTCACGGCCTCGCAAGCTTCCTACGCTTGCACAGGATCATGATCGGTCGCCTAGCCTAGGGATGAAAACGAAAATGATAATTTTCGATCTTCGACAATCGTTTTTGAGTTTTTTTGATTTTAAGGTTAAAATGGAAACGATAATGGTAACCGAAAAAATAAAAATAATAATGATAAATTAAATGGAAATGAAAGTAAAAATAATTTTGTCCTCTTCTGATCGTTTTCGAAGATTTCCGCATTTAGCCGGTAATTTACCGCCGGTAATTACCGATTCAAAGGCTTTAAATTCTAATTTATTATAGACTTGCCGATGTTTTGCACACAATCTACACTGCACCCACAAAAACATGTTTTATGGAAAGGAATTGTACGACAAGAATGTTGTCTATATAGAAATAAGAAGCCAAGAAGGCAAAAAAAAAACAATCAATTAGCCAAGCAAATCACATATTGTACCTGTAACTCTAGTAGTCACTATGCTATTTCAAATCAACTTAGAACTTAATTGGACTCTTACGTGGTTTCTTATTGTTTGAGTCTAAGATGGTGTGAACTGTGCAGTTTTAGCTTGTAGTCTTTTTAATTGTGACTTTATTTATTAATTATCATTTGAGATAGCTCGAGTTATATGGCTCTTTTTTTGTGTTATACGATTTGACGTGTTTATCGTTTTTTAGGATACCGTTCTCATGAATTCCGATCGTTATTGATGTATTGTCCGATCGACTATTATCATTTTCGAAATTACCGGAATATCGATACCGTTTTCATTTCCGACAATATCATATCGATTTCGTTTTCGAGAAAGAATATTGAAAATGAAAATAATTTAGCCTCCTATCGACCGTTTCCGATCGTTTTCATCCCTAGCCTAGCCCGTACCCTTCATGAGTCCAACCTACAGTCACAAAAAAATTTCGATACGTGGTACGTGGATCATCAATTTAAAGTTCACGGTTTCCCATTGGGTATATCTCGTGATAATTGGACGACGTACCCAGAACGTAGTTGTAGAACGAAGATCATGATCCCGGTACAAAATCAGGAACATTATTAATATTTATTGCTAATAAGAAAATTCAAATAGATTACTTTCACCAGATTAGGTTGTTTTTTGCCATTTCCCCATGATTTTTAGAATTTTCTTTTTGCTGCCATTACTTCATACTGGGCTGGAGGCCCATTTACGTTAGGGGTGAAAAAAACGCCGAAGCATCGCTCGCAGGTCGGTGCCGCCGCCGTACGACCCTGCGATGCCCTCGACGCCACCGCCGCCGCGGCCGGTCGGCGTGGGGAGGCCGCGCGCGCCGCTCGACCCCAGCTCCGCCGCCGCCGTCCGACGCTGCTGCCGGTACCCCATCCCCTTCTCCCCTCGTGATCCAGTTCATTTTGGTACGCGGAGCCCAGCCACGTTCCTGCGACCGTACCGCGCCGTCGTGACTCTTGTGGTCCAACCGCAACGCACGCGGGTCCGCGTCCGCAGCAGCTGTCGTCACGGAACCAGCCCAGCCGGCGTCCCCGGCGCGTCCCCGAGCCGCGGCTGACGCCCCTCCACTCCTCCTCCGACTCGCGAGCAGCAGTCACCCGGTCCGCGCGAACCGGTCGAAAGCTACCCCCGCGTCGCGCGCGTTGGGGGTGGGGCGCTCTCTCGCTCTACAGAGTAGTGACGTCACCCGCCCACCTCACCTTCCCTTCCCTGTATATATCCCCGCGTCCCGCGCCATTTCCACCAGCCCAACCATCGCGACCCACACGAAGCACGCTCCACGCCCGCGCGGAAAAGACGGGGCCAGAGACCGAACAAAAAAAAGTTAGGGGGGGGCAGGAGGGGAGACTCGGCGGCGGCCGGAACGACGTCAAACGCGCACGTAATGTACCAGGCCATCCCCTACAGCAGCGCCCGGCCGTGGCTGATGCCGCCGGCCGAGGCGGCGCCCGTCGTCGTCGCCGTGAAGCCGGAGCCGCCGCCGCCGGCGCTGGCCGTCGCGGAGCCTGCGGCGTCGGCGGCGGCGGAGGAGGAGGAGCGCGACGCCGCGGCTGCGGCTGCGGCTGCGGCCGGGGACGACGATGGCGGCAAGGCGGAAGTCGGGAGGGCCGTGGCGGAGAGCCCCGTGCTGGTGGTGGGGGGCGGCGCGGGTGCTGCCTGAGCCACGTCGTGAAGCGGCTGCTGCAGGGGCTCGGCGTGAACCCGGCCGTGCACGAGGTCGCCGACGAGTCCGCGCTCGCCGGCGTCGTCCCGGCGGCCGGCGCCGAGGCCGCCGCCGCGCTGCCCGCGGTGTTCGTCGGGGAAGCTCCTGGGCGGGCTGGACCGGCTCATGGCCGTCCACATCTCCGGCGAGCTCGTGCCCATCCTCAAGAAGGCCGGTGCCCTCTGGCTCTAATTTAATTAATATATAGTATCATCAATCAGCAGCGTATTTCTTCCTTCCTTTTTTCTTTTCTTTTTCCCCTTCCTTCCAGAAATGATGGCGTCGTGGTTTACACATCGCGGCTGATGGATGGGTTGGAATAGGACTTTGATTTCCTTTTGTTTTTCTTATTATTAGGGGAAGCAAGAAAAAAGAATGATGAGAAATTCTAATCACATAATTTTATGGGTCCAGTAGTAAGTAATAGTAGCTCGTCTGGTAGCGTGTGTGATGAGTGCTCGCTCGCTACGCGTCTTCCATGGTGTGAATACGGAAGACGAGCGAGCGAGAGACAGAGGGATGGACGTCGTTTGCCGCATCTGTACAGTCGTTTCCGTTTCAGATTGTAATGAGGATGAGCTGTCCAGTTTCGCATCGATCTCCTGCGTGGCCTGCCTGGACCATTTGCAATTGCATCATCTCCCTGATATACATATACGGAGTACTACCACTGCTACTACTACGCCATACCCATACCCATACGTACGGTCCATTTCATTGCCGTCCGTATACGGCATTTGTCCTGTACTACTCGACTGGCTCGATTCATCATGACCAGCTGCTGAGGTGGTACGTATGCGTGGACGTCACTAGCTTTTGATGCCATCAGATGACATGTCAAAGACGACAGCATTCATCTTTGATTTGCTCATCTATCTTTTTTTTCCCCTTCTGAGTGAGTAAATTAATGAAGGTGACATAAGCAGCATGCAGAGTTTGAAGCCTGGATGATTTCATTGCTACTAATAGTGCAAAAATGTTAAAGTTTGGCCATGGAAGATTACTGGTGCCAAATGGAAGAGGATGCAACTAAGAAAACCGGGAGGATGCTACGCCTGGTTGGCTGCCTTTATTTTACTACTACTAGTATAGTATAGTATTATTATTATCACTATTCTACCAGGGAACAAGGACTCCACGGTTGGACTCTTGCGTGAGACAAAACGTGGTAGTGGTACTATTTCCGTTCTACCGAGTACCAAATAAGAGTACTCCTACCAAGTACTAGTGCGTAAGCAGTGATGATGAGCGCCGAACTGGAAACAACCGTAAAAGTTTTCAGTCGCGCGGGGAGTATAGCGACGAAGCATGCGGCAGCGGAGGAATCGAACCTCTCGTGTCTCGTGGTCGTGGTGGATATGCGTGTGGCGCGTATGGTTCCAGCGCGGCTGAAAGGAAGTTGCACATACCAAATTGGGCACGGCCAATTAGCCAAATCCCCGCGGCAATCGGATCTACCGGTGCAAAAGATCTTCCGCCCCGCTCTGGGTCCGAGGTGGAGTGCAAAAGCACGGTACAGAGTACTATCCTCGGACAGGGAAAAGGCGAAAAGGGCATACTTGTCAGACTCTACTACTACCTTTCAGACCATCTGCACTGGATACGCCAAAGGCGTCCGGTACGCGCTTTGGCGGACGAAAAGCGCCACAGCGCAGTACCGGATCCCGCCAGGTCATCCGGGAAGGCGTGCTCCCGACGCCAAATTTGGGGCGGTGCAGGCTGCGCCATCCATCCGCGTGGGGCCCGCCACCCCACCGACGCTACGGCGCCTCCCCTCCGGAGAGAGAAAGGGAGAGAGAGATGCGGCCGGAGGGGCTTGCGCGCGAGCCGGAAGCTCCGCCGGCCGCGGGCTCGTCTTGCGGCGGGAAGCTCCGCCCGAGTCGCCAGGGCAATGGCTTCGGAACGATCGCCACAACCTCGTCCGCGCGACCAGCTGACTCCCGCCATAGCTCGTCGGCCAGGCGAGCGCTACAGCCGGAGTTTCGCTACTTCGCTGCCAGCGGGCGGCGAAGCAGTCGCTGCCCGCGCTGGCCGCTTTCGGCCGACGAACACTCATCTCGTCGCTTCGCTGGCCGGGCGCTAAGTAGCTAGAAGCATTCATACGGGCCAGAGCCGCCTCTCGCTGCCCGGGCGACTTCCGCTGAGGGAGAACGCCAAAGCGCTACACAACAAGCGAGGAGAAGGCCAGCCGCGCCGCCGCCGTGGAGAACGCCGGGAGGAGGCCGTGGCCGAGGAGGAGGACTGGGCGCCCTCTAGGGAAGGGAGAGGGACGTCCGAGAAGGGTGGAGAGAGAGAGGGGTGGGGTGGATAAAAGGACGATGTGAGGCTGACGTGTGGGACCCACGCAATGGGTAGTTGGGATAGAGCATGATATAGAGTATGGATGGGTGCGGGAAAAATTGATATAGAGAATGGAATCTTGATGATCAGGACGGAAGATTTCTTTTAGAGGATGCATATAGAGTATGACGAGTGCGGATGGCCTCACAATGGCGTGACGACTGACGTGGCAAGATCCATCCTGGTACTCTCGACTGGTACTCTCGACTACTCCTACAGTACTAGGACTAGCTTTTACAGTGGCAGGCAGAGAGGAATTTTCCATGGCAGGGTTCCTCTGGCAGGCAGGCAGCACAACCTGGTCGACCGCACAGTCGCTCTTGAGGTGGCCGCGCCGGCGCTTCCGTACGGCCTCCCGGGCGACAGCCGGTGGCGGTCGGAGACTTGATGGAGCGGCGGCAGGTCGGATTGACATCTGTTTTCTGTAGTACCACACGAAAACGCTGGAGCAAGCGAGCAAGCGGGTAGAACCGTGGAGGCGACAAAGCGCGGGATCGACCGGCACGGCGGCGGCAACCGCGTTTGGGCGGGCACCAAACGCGCGCGTCGGCCCACCGCACCAAATACGCCATGTGCGCCGCATCAACTGCGTTTTTGTACTAGCAGGCAGCACTTGGCAGCGAGCGAGCTCACCCGCGACCGGCGGCGGTAGGAGTAGCAGTAGTAGCAGCCAAACAAACAAACAAACAGCGGCGTTGCATGCTGCAGATGACAGGCCAGTGAGACCACACGCCCACTGGTTATCCGAGTCATCTCCACGTACATAATCTAATCTGCGCTCCTTTTTGGTTTTCTGTTTATAAAGTTTATGGTGTAATAAGATTCGATTAAACCTGCATCGCAAGATTGAATAAGGCAATGCTTTTTTAAGGCAAGACCCATTACTGCATTCATGATGATGATCTTTTGTTGTTTTTTTGTTTCTGTAATGTAATCATGAACGACGATCCTCCTTTTCATGATTACATTGACCCTCTTCGGGGCACCGATGGCGATGGATCACATGAACTGTCGTTACGGTGGTATAGCTAGTAGTAGACCCTTTGCATTGTCCCGGGTAGAGGTTTTAATTAGGCTAAGCGAGCTCCAAGCCAGTGTAACCGCTCCTTAATTATACTATATCAGATCAGAAGCCGCCTTCAGTGCGTCAAGACTCAAGACTAATCTGCGACCGTAGACTCTTTTATTAATACGCAGGGAGAGGAAACTTCATGCTGTCTCTGCTGTGTCCCATACTATGGCAGAGGATTTGAAGATGATACGTGGCCCAGGTAATTAAACAAGTCAAATCCACCCAATCATGGTCGACCGCACGTTGCTGACGGCCGCCCACCCGGGATCGACGATATGGGCAGAGCAGTGGCAGAGCACACAGGATCGGAGCGCGCTCGCGCGCGCGCACGCCGCTGACGAGGCGCTGTCGGCGAGCGAGCGGACACGCTGCGGCTACTGCCCCCAACAACGACACGGATGACCGAGCAGCCGTATACCACCACGCGGTACGGTGTCAGCCGCCGAGCCGCGACGATCGGACACGAGCGAGCTCACCGGCGGACGGCAGAGTCGTTTTTATTTGGTTTCACGCGCCTCCGGCCAGCGCCGGCCGGGGCTCGGCGCGGCCGCCGCCGATCCCTCCTGTCTGCCACGGCGCTCCGCCGTTCCGACATGCAGCGTGCACCGGCGCCTCGCTCGCGTGTGCATGCGGATTTGTTTATGCGTTGCATGCAATCCCATGGATCTGCACGCTGATCATCAGCGCATCTTCTGATTCTGAGGTTTCTGATTGGCCTGTCTCTCCTTCTCTTCGATCCCTGTCCGTTCTGCGTCTCGAGGGACGTACTAAGACGCCACGCCAGCCACACGACGCTCGAGCTCGTTCACTGAACCCACCCATGCATAAAACTCCTGTAGACAGGGCTGCTGTGCCCTACACACATGACAGCACATAGATCATGCCATGCACGGTCGAATGTGATTCCCGTTGTGCCACGTAGCTTGAACGCCCACATGGGCGGCTTGTATATTTATATTTATATTAATTATTAAGCCCCTCTTGTTCTACTAACTTAAAAAACAAGTTTATTAGTACTAATGCACATGGTTAACGCAGGTAACACAATCGATGCGCATGCATCCGTGCGTCGTCGTCTTTCTAGGACAGGGCGGAACGTGTGTTGTTTGTGGCGCCCATTGGTCCCTATCATTGTTGTATATATACTCCCTCCGTCCACAAATAACTGTACTTCTTGTTTTTTTCCGAGAAGTCAAATTTTTATAAATTTGACCAAACATATACAAAAATATATACAAATATTTATCATATGCAATATGTATCCTTAGGTTGAGCATGAAATATACTTTCATAATATACTTATTTATATACATATATATTGATATTATTTGATATATTTCTAGTTAAATTTAAAAATATTTGACTCATCAAAAAAGAGAGTTGCATTTATTTGTGGACGGAGGGAGTACAAGCTTAGTACAGTTTAAAGCTAGCTAGATTACCATATGCTGTGTGTCATGCTCTTGATTCGTCACTGGATATATCATGATGAGCTCACGCTGCAGGGTTATTCAAGTCATACTAAGGCAGCTTCAACGTGAGGAGCACGAGGAAACGAATGACACATCAGAGGAACGGGCCGGGACATACACATGCAAGAAGAAAAAGACAGCTAGCAATCGTAATATAGTGGAGGTTTCCACATCCACAGAGAAAATGTCAATGCAAATCTGAACTACTAGAAGCTGGGGTGGAGGACGTAAACCATGCACGATTGCCGCTCTTCTGAACTCTCTCTAGATTCTAGAAGCTCAGACACATGTTTGTGACGGACGACTGCACACCTGGTGTTGAATTGACTGAACACCTAGTCTTTTTCCTGAATCACAACATCCTGGTAGGTGGTAGGTGAATCGATCGTAATATAAGGTGCCTGATTATTTTGCCTCTGATGATATTTTGGTTCGAAGTTAGAAAAAGTATAAGCTCTTTTAGTAGAGAAGGAAAAGAAACAACCTAAAAGGAAGCTAGAGGTGATGCACTGCCGTCAGGCAAAACGGAACGACGACAAGACTAGCTAGTTTCGGATGCATACGCTACCCATTCAGAGAATGAAATGACAAGTGGACGCTTATAATTGAATGGCACGGCGACGTAATCTGCTGATGATATATAATGACTACTCGTAAGACTTTACTTTGTTTAACAAATGACACAACTCAAATTGTGTGACGTGACCGAGCATGGCCAGGTGAGATGGAGCGGGGGATTTGATATCCATATATCCCTGTGATGGTGTACGAATTGAATCAGCGCAGCGCAGCTAATATGTTTATCAGATTGTTTCGTCCACTAGAGTTTCAGAACGAATTGAATGCACTTGTGCTCAACCACAGATTACGTAGAATTGAAATTCAGGGACAAGGTGTACTTTTAAATAAGGTGAAATCTCAGAAAGGACATGGCATAGTCGACGGGGAAAAAGGTATTGAAAAGCCTAGATGAGGCCGTACTGAAACACAGTATCTGAGGAGATCACACTGCACATGTCAGCAGGCTTGACAATTCTGGAGAGCTTGTGGTCAGATCACAAATTTTAATGCTACGCAAAGACGACTTCCATGACTATGCTGCCAAATTTGCCACCAAATAGGATTCAATGACGACATTTAGCTTTGTTAATAGTAACATTTAGATCTGCACTTCGAAGTTAGAACGCGTGTCATTTGTTCTAACAGACGTGTTGGCAGTCGTCACTGGATTTGAAGGTTCTTGTGCGCTACGTCATTCATATGCAAGGCCGAATAGACACGGTGGTGTTGAACAGTTCACTCATTGTTCGGCTGGTGAAATAAGCTGGCTGATAAGACAAGTTGGCTGGTTTGGTGTAAAAGAAAAATACTATTGGAATGGCTGATAAGCCCAGCCAATCGAATAGGGGAGCGGAAGCTACCGCGTTCTTCTTTTATTAGGCACGTGCATGTCATTGTCTAGGGTAGAGCAGAGAAATGAAGCCTTTACCTGAGAATGCTATATATGCGCTCGCCAAAAATGAAAAAGTGTAAGTATTTGTTGTTTTCAATCGGTGAGATCAGAGGCTATTCCTAGTCCTAGCTAGTTAGCTAGTTCCTACCCTAGTGAAAACGAGCAGCTCACTTGTCGTGTGATTGGCCATTGAAAGGAACAAGTTTAGGTGTGACTGGATCGTTTCGAGAGATGCAACAGAGGATGCATCATGTCGACCTTGCTGACGCTAGATCGATCGGGATGGGCACGAGGTCTATAGGGATATTTTTATCTTACATATTTGCATTCGTGAGAAACCTGCGCCACATTTTTTATATTAAGAAGAAAAGAGAAGTTGGCCAAGAAGACTCGTACAAGCCTGTTAGAGGGCAAGGTCTAGAAAAAAGAAAAGCAAGAGAAAACGCAAAAGTTAGAAAAAACTTCGATTAGCGACGACCTAAACAACAAAAATCATATGCATGGACAAATGCTTCCAAGGCCGGCTTCTAATCTGCATATATAGACTGACTTCATCTGTAATGTCCTGCAAAATAGCACTGACATTATTAGGTGAGCACCGGCGCCTCATCACTCATCAGACACACATTTGTCTCGTTTCTAACTTTCGATGCTTCTAAATCCACGAAGCCACCAAAATGACTAGAGAACTGAAGCCCTTGCGATGGTGTTTACTATTCATTTAGTGCAGAGTCTGTCACCACTATTTAATGAATGAATTTGCAGTCAACTAGTAGTGGAGTTCATTTCTGCAGACCAAGGGACAGGACTCAAAATCATATTTGTCTTGAGAACACACCATGTAGTGTGAAGGTGATGCACATTCTCCTCTTCTTGATCACAAAGTGGGCATTTCGATCTTAGCTAGGGTACTCAAGTCCTCTTCGAGATAAATGGTCAGCTGTCTGTCCAGCACCGATTTAGGGAGGTCAACCAAATAAAAAATGAGACTGCAGCTAGGTGGAGCTCATATCTTCATAGTTCCTTCCATGGCTCAAATTCTACAGACCCCATGAAGAAATGGCGACCCGATGCCAAAGGTAACTAACCAAAGGTGTTGACTACAGGACTCCTTCCCTAATATCATGAACCCTATTATCAGCAGTAAAAGCCTCTTGAACTGTTCTGCTTTTAACTCTCTTTGTTATATGCTTACACAACGACGGTGCGCTTGCATATTCTTCGACGAGGCACAAGAACTAATGGATGGTGAGAAAGATCTCTTGTTACAACGTGTGGTGAATGAACCAGTAGATAAACATTTTTTTTTAATTTAGTCCAATAGATAAACATTAATCCGTATTGCACAGCAAAGACGTTTAAGAAAGCAGACTGATCATGCCAACAGCCGATGGTACGCTTCCAGAAGTATGTTCTTTTCAGTCATCATTTTGGTAGGAAAGAGGGGATCAGATATATCATACCTTCGAGAAACAAAAACTTTTGATGTCGACAAAAAGAATCCTACTGTTCTCGTACTTCCAATGGGATTAGGTTATGATATCAGCATGTTTAGGCCTGCCAAATCCTCGCAATATTTTCGATTGGGGTCATAGCATCATAAGGAAATAGCTGAATCAGCTGGGGATGCTGATAAGAAACTATCTCAGTGGACCAAGGCAGAATAATTTGGATAAATTCAGCTGGAGAAATCGATCTGCTGGTGGAATTCATCTTGCCTCATCCGAAGCTCTACTGACGTGCTGAGTGCACATGAAATTAGGCATGCATTAATTTTAATATCACACTATTACTAATTGAAGACCCTGAAATGTTCTACATTTATCCTCAAGAAATAGAAGAAAAGAAAAAAAGAGCAAAGGTGAAAAGTTAAATAAAAAGTAACTAATTAGAGAAAAAGAAATAAAATAAAGATATAAATAATAAAAAATAAAAATGATAAGAAAACACAAAAAAAAAGAAAAATAAAAAAATAATAGAAGCAAGGAAGAACAAATTATAAAAGAGTAAAAAAATAAAAACAAACAATTCAAATAAAAATATAAATACAAAGGATAAGAAATCACTAACAGCAGCTGAAGAATAGAAGAATAAGAAAACATACCTGCGCTGGGTGCATGGCCCAACAATAACTCCACCTCCTCTAACTCCAGTTTAGGCTCTCCAAGGGATTTTGCATTTAGACTTGGCATTTGTTGGTGTTTGCAAACTCCCAAAAGAAAATGCCAAGGATAAAAATAGGTTATCTCCGAGGGAATTTGCATTTTGATTTGCCATTTACCCAACTTGTGGACCCAGGTAGTTTTTTTCGTTGCCCTTGCTCGCGCGTTTCCCCAGTCCGGCCGCCGCCAATTCTTCCGTGTGCCGTAGGGAGTTCGCCGTTCCTGTTCTTGTTTGGGAGGCCGAGCCGAGTTCGTCGTCGTCGAGGACACAGGTGCACGTGATGCCGCCCATTAATCCATCAAGCAGCCTTGCTGTGCGATTGTCCAAGGTAGCTCCTTCTCCAATGGTCTTGGCCGCCATATGTTTTTTATTTGCCTGCTGCTGCCTGCTGCCTGTTGCTGCCTGCTGCCTGTTGATGATCGCCTCATGATTGATTTGCCTGCTGCTGCCTGCCACTGAACACCAGACCTGCACTATCCCGGGCCAATGATCACCACACGTCCATGGACAGTGACAGCAGCAGCAGCGCCAGCGATCCAGAGAAGTGAACGGCGGCGCCGCAGATGGACTGCTGGAGACCTAGATGGCGCGAACAAGAGACTCCGCCTCCGCGGGAACAAGACCAAAACGGCGCGGGGAAGGTTTTCTGCGCGAGAAGTCCGGGCGATCGTGATTTGCAAAGGCAATCAAGGCTTGGCAATTTTGCTAACTCTCCACCCTCAAATGCAAACTTGCCCAAAATGCAAAACTGAATTGCAAAACCATTGGATACTACTTTTTACAGTTTTTTTGCATATTACCAAATGCCAAGTCTAAATGCAAAGCCCTTGGAGATGCTTTAACAATGTTAATAAGTGCGGGTAAAAATGCTATTTTACTCATGGTAAAAAAAAAAAATGCAAAGTTCGGTTTTGTCTATTTTAGATTTGGAGTAATATATGCACAAAATATTATCACACATGATAGCCTGAAACTGGAAGGAAGGTCCTAAAAGGAACGGATTTTCGTTTAAAGGCTATGGCATGTAAGTTCGAGAAAAAAAGAGTATGTAAGAAAATGATATTTTTTAAAGCATATAGGTAAATATCTCTAATACTATTCTCTCCATCCCCATAAGAATAGTATTATATTTTTTTTTGGAGAAGTCAAATAATTTGAACTTAGACTAAATTTGTATAAAAAGTAGTAACATTTGTGATATAAAATAAGTATCACTAGATTAGTTATAGAATATATTTTTATAATAAAATTATTCAGAGATATAAATACTAATATTAATTTATATAAAGTTGGTCAAACATGAGCTACGTTGACCGATATGGGTCACCTAATTGCATTTTTTGGGATATTTCATAACTAGTTTTAGACAAGGACGCGGTTATCGCGCGACGGGTCGCGCCGAATGGAAGCGCGCGACCCCCCAGTCTGGGCGCGACCAAACAAGGCGGGCCCACGCTGCTTTCCATTTTGAGGTGACCTATACATACGCTGTCGGCTGCCAACTCGTCTACGCCCAAAATTCTCCCCCGCCACCTACGAGGACGCCGAGGACGCCGCGCGGCGGCGGCGGCGGCGGCATCAAAATCCGAAAAAATCGTTTTGGCCTCTCCGCCGATTTCCTCCTCCACGGAGATTTGCTGCTCCCTCTCCGCCCTGGGCACATGAATGCAGGTAAATCTCGAGTCTCCCTCCCCATCCCCCAAGTTGCTATATTGCTGGAATCGATCTTTTCTCCCTTTCAATCCTCTGCAGGAGATGTATGCATCTAGATCGTTTTCCGTGTGGAAGTACTGATTAGATGTGGATTTTGAGGTCCAGTTGCTTGCTTCTCGTCGACATCAGTTAGTGGTTATACAGATTTGATGAGAACCAAATGGACCTTCACTGTTTGTCTTTTGAATTTCATTCCCAACTTAATCTATACGACTAGTAGCAATATTGTTTTGCCTTTGAATTTCATTACCAACTTAATCTATATGACCAGAAGCAATATTGTCTGATCTGGCAATTTATTCAGACTAGGCATCTAGAAAAAATGTTGAAAGTGGCAAGTTTTGTTGCAGGCAGTAGCAATTTATAAAAAGAAGGAAGTTGCTCCACATTGTGGCAACATTGCCCTGATTTGCATAGTATAAAAATTTAGAATGGTAGTTTAGTTAACTGTCATGTTATTATCTGAAAATTGATGTAATAGGTAAAAATTTGTTGCAAGTTGCTATAGTGTTAATAATAAAAGTGATTTATATATCAAGGACAGACTACTTTGTTGGGAAACTAAGAAATCTAAAAAATAAGGAGAAATTGTAGTTCATCATAATTTATTATGTTGCGAGTAAAATATTGCAGCAATTTATATTATGTGGTGATTTATATTTTGTTGCAGGGGCCCATGGCTTTTCCTAAGATGTTTGATCTAAATTTGGAAGCAATAGATATTGAAGCTTCTGAATATGGTGCATTTGAAAAAGAACCAACACAATGAGACAGAAAGTGGGCTCCTAATAGAAGAAAGTAACCAGCAGATTGAAGCTGAGGTTGGTCCAAGTGAAGCTGATGTTGGTCCAAGTGATACAACAGCTGAAATTGGTGGAAGAAACCCTCAGGAGAATGAAAAATCAGTGCAAATTGAGAGCTGTACAGCAGGGTGTGGGAATTTCCAAGTAGAATCTGGGCAAACAATTCCGACAGCTCAAACAAGTGCTGCTGCGGTTGATGTAGAGGAAGGTGTAGAGGTCCTATCTACACCACAAGAGCCTTTCCTTGGGATGATCTTTGATTCCTCAAAAGTTGCTAAGGACTACTACAACACTTATGCTCGTCGTGCAGGTTTCTCCATCAGGATTGACACATCTCGTGAATCGAAGAAAAACAATATGAAGACCAAGTACATATTTGTTTGTCAGAAAGCTGGTGTCAACAAAAAGCTAAAAGCAGATGAAGATGGCCCCATAACAGAGAAGAAGATAGTAAAACAAAGGCGTCGCGATTATGTTGATAGGACCCATTGCCCGGCTCGAATGGTTGTTAGAAGGTTGCCATCAGGGAATTGGGAAGTTGTTAATTTTGAAAAGGAACACAACCATGAATGTGTCAAGAAATTCTCTCTCACAAAATTTCCTAGCATCGCATAGAGATATTCCACTCGAGGAAAAGGAATTTATAAAGTTCCTCCATAGCTGCTGCATTACAACAACAAGAGCATACCAGCTAATGGCCGAGCTCTATGGTGGGATTGAGAACTGTCCATACACAGAAGGTAATCTCAGCAGTGAATTTTTTTTTATGATTTGGAGCAAATTAAAAACTGTAGATGCAAAAGAACGCATGTTTTTTGCTGTTGATATATATATATATATATATATATATATATATATATATATATATATATATATATATATATATATATATATATATATAAACAAGCTTATGTGTAGTTAAATTAAACTGTACAGGTGACACAAAGAACTTGCGAGTTGAGTACAGAGCTGAGTACCGAGGCAAAGATATCAAGGCCACACTTGAATACTTCAAGAGTTGAAAAAGGAAGATCCAAACTTCTACTACAGTTATACTCTAGATGAAATTGATAGAGTAGAAAATCTATTCTGGGTTGATGGTGAAGCAAGGAAGGCATTTGAGTTGTATAGCGACTGCATATCATTTGATACAACTTACTTGACAAATGCCTACAATATGCCATGCGCACCATTCATAGGTAATGCTTGTTGTATGTCTAATTGTCTAGCACTTTATATCTGGAAAAAAGTTAGTTGCTGATCTAATACCATTATTATCCAAGTCTTATATCAGAAAATATTTCTGAGTTATTTCTGAAAAAAAATTTGTTGCACAAGACTATTTATGACTGGAGCTACAAGTGTAGGTTGCATTAAAATAGATTTATCAAAAAAACATAAATTAGCATATTATGGTGGTTAGATGTAACAAAAATAGCTAATATAAATCTCGTACTATGTCTGGTTGACAGGAATTGATCGGAATGGTCTCACTGTACAGCTAGGGTGTGGGTTCTTGAGAAATGAGAAAACTGAAGCCTTTGTATGGTTGTTTACTGAGTTCATGAAAGCAATGTCTGGGAGGCAACCAATTAACATCATAACTGACCAGGATATAGCTATGGCAGCGGCAATTGCACAAGTATTTCCAACTGCAACTCACCGTAACTGTAGGTGGCATATAATGGAAAATGCGAGGAAGAAGTTCGGATCATTTTTGGACAGCAAAGAAGACTTAGACATCGACTTCAATGACTGCGTGGACAACAGCTTCACAATAGACGAGTTCGAGCACAAGTGGCAAGCTATGCTGGACAAACATTCCATCAATGATGATTGGAGGTTCAGTCATCTATATGAGATGAGGGATCGGTGGGTTCCAGCATTTTTCATGGAAAAATTTTTCCCTTTCCTGCAAACTACAGCAAGAAGTGAGGGGTTCAACGCAGTTCTGAAAAAATATGTGAACCCGCAAAATTCAGTTCTCAACTTTGTTCACCAATACAAGAAGATACAAAAGAGAATTTTCAGCAGACAGTTGGAACATGAAGCAACTACAGCCATCAAAGTGCCGTTTTACTTGACTGGGCATCCAATGGAAAAGCAAATGAAGGAGGCGTATACAAGGAAGCTTTTCAATGTGTTCCAAGATGAGCTGCAGCTAAGTTCAAGCTATTATATTGTGCACATAGAAGGAGAAGCTGAAATTGATGTTGTACCATATGGTCGTTGCCGTGAGCTGTTGTATGGGTCAAGAACATTTCGTGTGAAAGTGAACAAGGCTGATGGTTTGTATTCTTGTCTGTGCAGCAAGTTTCAGAGAGATGGTGTGCTTTGTTGCCACATACTGAAGGTGTTTGATGCCCTTGCAGTGAGAACGATACCTGAAAGATACATCTTATCGAGGTGGTCTGTTGAGAAGGTGATTGAACCAGATAGTGGACAGGTTGCGCATGATGGTGCAATGTATCTAGAACCAACAACACTATTGGATTCAGGGAGGCACATGATTCGTTATACTCATGTGTGCACAAGCTTTGCAAAAATTGTTAGGCCATTCTTGATTGAAGATGAAGGATACAACATTGTCATCAAACATTTGGGTGAGATGCAACATGACCTAAATGAAATGAAGAAAAGAAAAGGCTTGGACTGTGTTTCAGAAGTGCAGCTTCAATTGGATGCAGTTACAAATACTGAAAAAGGTCAGGTTACTGTTAAACGCCGCAAGAAGAAAACAAACAAAACGAGCACAACCCAAGAAGGCCCTGCTGTTATACAAGAAACCAGTGGTATGAAAAAAAGTAAAAAATTTATTATCTACAAGTTCTGTATGTATACTGGATTACTGGATCATGTGCATTTAATATGATCTATATTTTCAGGTGTTGCAGGTATTCCTAATGACCCACCAATCACAAAGAAGCAAGGAAGGCCTCCATCTAAGAGAAAGAAGGGTATACGGCTACATGCCACCAAGAAGCCGTGTGGTTACTGTGCAAGCACAGAGCATACTACTGCACACTGCCCCACAAAACCAGCGAAGAAGTATACAAAGGAATTGGGAGAGAAGCAAGCTTAGGGGAAAGAAAAGAACATATAATAGTCAAAATTAATATAGGAGATATTCTTGTGTACCTGGTATAAATGTGTTAGTTGGCGTAATTTATTGGTGAGCAAAAATTTTGGAAACTAAAACAAATTTCATGATGGAACTACAGCTCAAGAATTGTTATAGAATTGTTTGGAGCAATTTATTATATATGCCAAAATTGCAAGTTATGTGCTATATAAATGTTTGGAGCAACTTTTATACATGCTAGTTGCGAGTTATATGTATTCTGTACCCCAGCTTGTTGGTCTGATCTGTTTTTTGGTGATGCTATTAGTATATAAAGGAACTTAAAAAAAGAAGCAATCTATGCTCCGTTAAATGCCATCAGATTTGGAAAAAAAAGATCATGTCTATTTAGAGAATAAAGTTAGAAACTCAAGCTACATGTTGTGATTTGCCCAAAAAAATCAGCATTCCTTGTCGGTTTTTCTACTGCATATTATGCCTATAAAAAATCCAAAGAAGTGACTTTTGTAAGATAAAACGTAAGCAAATTTTTTTAAAAAAAGAAAAAAATCTCGCTCTTCCTTGATTAATCTTCTTTCTTTTTTAGTATCAATTTATGATAATTTAAAGGCTTTCCTTTGAGTGGAGTTCTTGTGGCAATCATTTCAGGAGTAAAATTGAACATTTATTCTTGAGAATACATTTCAGGAGTAAACTGAACATTTATTCTTGAGAATACAGAGTTCATATGAAAATAAAAAAAAAAATTGCTAATCTGAAACAATACCAAATAGTATCATTATTTTTCATGATTCATGAGATACATATATAGTCCATGGATGAAACAGTAAATCAGGTTCGCAAAACCTAGTAGCTTTGTCGACTAAACAGCTCCAGAACAAAACAACAAAAGCTTTAGCTTTCTGTTCCAACTAGGAAGGACAAAGAAATTCTTCAATACACACCCAAACTATGGGATTCACTGGCTTGTCCCAAAACTAAAACATAAATGGATTCAACTGTGGGATTCACTAGCATTTTGCTTTCATCGTTAAGGTGGTCTTGAGCCATCTTTGCTTTATCATCTGTATGGGAAAAAATCACAAAAAGTTACATGCAGTGCAAACTGAAAAAGGTTAAACAGTAGTACAGATAACAAAACCAAGAAATAAAAAAAAAGAACTAGAATGAAAAAAGGAAGTTATTTTAGAACAGATACCTATTTAACTAGAGATATGAATACTCATGATTACAAGGGGAAATCCCTACTTGATTAGTTGGGGATCAAGGCCCTGCAAAAATAACCAGAAAATAAAAATAATTACAATGAAGAAAAGAAACCCAGAAGTGAAAAGAAGGAGAAAAGAAAAGGACACCACAAAAAAGTGATTACCTGCTCATAGAACCCATTTACTAAGGACTTGTCAACTGAATTAGTAGAGCTGAAAAAAAAAAAAGAATTTGCTAGCTTCACTCTTATATTTGCTATATCAGAAAAGTCAAATACCCTCCTAAGATCAATGTTGACATCCCACATCTCCATAAACATCAGAGTAAATATCCCACAATCATTACTGCAGAGGACAAAGGAAAAATAAAGGAAATTATAAAATCTATACCCTTGAAGCAATTTATGAGCAGAAAAAAATAAAGAAGGCAGTATGTAAACTTACGGGTTTGTTTGTTTGGGGACTGCTGGGTACAAAATTTGAAATTGTTCTAGATCTAGCTTAACTTCGGCATGCCTGTACCAACATTTCTTAAAAGAAGGAACCTGAACAAAAATATAATATAATTATAAGAAATGAAAGCCAAGACACGATTCAGAAAAAAGAAAAAATATATATAATGCACATAATAGACATCACTTACAATCATGTCCCTCACTTGAATTTGATACTGTGTATTTTGGTCATAGTATGAATCCAAAAAAACAAACAACTTGTTCCTCAGATCAACTATAAAGACAAACCAATGCTTCTGATGGTAGATAGGAAAACACAACTGAAACATGGATAGAAAATTAAAAGAATTAGAAAACTAAGAAAAATAAGAATATTAAACAAAAATATTGACATCAGAACAAATACCTTGTGAGATTGATGAAGTTTGTTTGCTGAATTAGCACCCAGGAAGGACTTCTGAACTACTTCAAAATCTGATAAAGAGCTCAAAGACAACAAACAACCCTACAGAAAAAAAAGGTGAAAAAATAAGGAAATAAAAACAAGAAATCAAAAAAAGAAAGAATATAAAAACAAAAAAATTACACATACCCCAATTCTAGGATAGAAATAGTGTTTCTTCGACTGACTTGGGTGATGATCTTCAAAATGTTTTCGACAAACACCAGCAACAATAAAATTGTCCACATGCCCATGAGGTTCGAAAGACTCACCAACTGACTGATAAGTCACAGTTGTCCCAACCAACTGAACACCAGGATACCTATGGGATAAGAATTAAAAATATGCATACAAGACAACAAAATAGGGCAGAAGCAAAATGCAACATTAAGATAATTGGAACATTAAAAACATACATGCGCCATTGACTGTGTGCAAGACCACAAATTATTTTGTAGTATCTCAATTCTTCAGCTGATATTGGGAAGCGACATACTGTTTGGGGTAAAGGAGCATTTGGAATCGCAGGAGTTGTCCTATCCTGAAGCTTGATAATATAAAATTACTAGTAAAGATTAAATAGAACCTAAAGAAAGAATAAGTAGGCTAAACTTTGAAACAGGAAAATACCTTCCTGCCAGGATCAATCCCTCCCATCTGAAAAACTTCTGTACCTACAGGATGAAATAGGTCCATTGTGGCATCTTGCCTTAATCTTTCCTTAAGAGGGGCAGCAGGTTCTAAAAAAAAGTAAAAAAAAACACAGAGACAAAAAAATAACTTAGAAACTAAAAAAAAGAAAGTGTAAAATTCATATAGAAAAAGAAAATTAGGGGACACAAAAAGCACCTTGAGTGCTGACTGTTCTTGCATTCATCACCCTTGGAGTCTCTACAATAGCTGTAGCTTTGTCCCCCAAGTTTTGATTATCTTGATTCCCATGAAACAGAGCCTACATGCAAAAAAAGAAATATCATGTACAGCTTGGTGGAAATTTACGCTCAACTATGAAGAGCAAGTTATTATACATGCGAAGTTGCAAGTTATATGGTTTATGTGAAACAAAATTATGCATGAATGTATCTTATATCAAGAACATATTCTATAACTGATGCTAATCTAAAAATGAAATAAAAAATGAAATATAAATGAAAGGAACTGAGAAAGACTCCAGTAACTAATGATGAAATTAGAATATAGACCAAAAAAACAAAAAAGGAAGAAAGATAAACAATTAAAACAATAATTCAAAAGAAATCAGAAAATAGACTAATACCTCTGCAAATTCACCATGACAATCAAGAGAGAGGATTGTATCTTCTCCTATATGCTGAAATCTATCTTCTGCAGAATTGCTTGGTTTCCTCGCTGTACAGATTCTTTGTGCATTTGAACCTATAGAAAAAAAATTAACAAGGTGAAAAAAAGGAAAAAAAAGATACAAAAATAAAGGTAAAACAAAAATACCTCTCAACACTGAGAAATTGTTTCTTGTTGAATTATTAGCAATATTGGCATTGACAGATAGGGACTTCAAAGGACAATTGCAACCTTGTGCATCTGAAATTTTGTTAGAAGCATCTAACAGTATCTGAAGAACACTTAGGACTAAGCTCTCAGTTGGCATCATGCAAAAGTGGCACTTGCCATATCTATTCTCAGCAACTAACTTGCACAGATCATCAATAACCTATATAAAAATTAACATGAATAGTTAGAAACAGTACAAATATGAATAATTGAAGGAAAAACCAAAGGGAAAGAAGAAGAAAATCTTACAGCTGAAGGCAAATATTCTCCAAAATATAAAGCAACTTTCTCCTTGAAGCTGTTTCCTGTTGATGATTCAGCTTCGAGATTTATAGGAAAATGATATGACTTCTCTTTCTGAAAAAAATCATGAATTCAACAAAACAATCTTTCACCAACTTGCAATATAGAACATCTATAATGATGAAATTCAAATAAGTATACTACCTTGTTGTTACAAAATTGAAGAAACTCCTCCATCAAACTATGATGAGCATCCAAAATCTTGCTCCAAAAAAAAAAAAAAAGGATTACATTTTTTTTAAAAAAAGTAAAGGAATTAAAAACACTTATACTTTTGAAAGATCCGCATTGCCTGCAACATTCCATTTCTCCCTTGAATTTGCCATCTACAAAATAGATGATTGGTTAAAACAAAATAAAAGCAAATACAATCTGAAAGCAAAATAAAAACTGCATATGACAGGGGATACTTTAGATGCTTAAAATAAAACTAATTGAGATGGCAAAAAGTAAAACTAAACTAAGACTGAATAATAATAGAGATAAAAGGAAACAACTACAAGCTAAAGATAATTGAAAAATTAAATTGAACTGCAAATTTGATCTACGTTAGACAAAACCAAAACTAAAATCTGATTGCTAATATTGGATAATAAACATGACTGAGAATAATAAAATTAACTAAACCTAAACCTGAACATGATTAAAAGTACAAACCTAAGATATATACTTTATGTGTAACAAAATTATGGATCAATGTATCTCGTATCAAGGATAAATTCTGAAAATGATAAAAACATAACTGAACTAAGACTGAAAATAAACTAAGAGGACCTAAAATAGCTATTTAGCTAATCATGAGAAACTGAATTAACTACAACTTAAATAAAACAAAAAAAAACTAAAACTAAATTAAAACTAAAATAAAAACTAAACTGAAACTAAAATGGAAATAAAACAAAACTAAAATAAAAATGAAATGAAATGAGGCAAACTGAAACAGCTATTGATGAAAGCTATTTAGCTAATCATCAAATAAATGAAAAAAACTTAAACTAAAATAAAACAAAACTAAAACTAAACCTGAACATGATTAAAAGTAAAAACCTAATATATATACTTTATGTGTAACAAAATTATGGATCAATGTATCTCATATCAAGGATAAATTCTAAAAATGACAATAACTAAACTGAACTAAGAATGAAAATAAACTAAGGGGACCTAAAATAGCTATTTAGCTAATCATGAAAAACTAAAATAACTAAATCTGAAATAGACAAAAACAAAACTGAACTAAGACTGAAAATAAACTAAAAGGACCTAAAATAGCTATTTAACTAATCATGAGAAACTGAATTAACTAAAAATGAAATAAAACAAAACAAAACTAAAACTAAATTAAAACTGAAATAAAACTAAACTGAAACTAAACTGAAAATAAAACAAAACTTCTTTTATTTCAGCTTTCAGCTCTGAATTGATGTGCATTAACTTCTTTGCTGATCCCTTCTTTCTCAGATCCTAAATGAAATTGAAAATTATTAATTAATATAACATGCTGTTGTATATGCAAAACTGATGTGTGCAGTGGCTAACGGCAAAAAAAAAAAAGTACATGACGATGGGAAAAAGTATGCTTTGTTTCATTTCAAAAAAATTAACCATCTACCAGGGGGAGGCTGTCCAAAAATCAGAGTAGCCAATAAATGCAAAACTTGCCACAGCATTTCATCATATACCCAAAAAAAAAATTACCAATTCAAAATTCAGGGCACAAAAAATTTTACATGCTAGTATAATAAAAAAGACAAACACGCAAAAGAGTACCTTTGCAGCTCTGTTAGAGGATGGAGAACCTTCAAATATGACATCTTCCCCTTTTGGAACCCTTTTTCTTACAGCTTCTGTTGTGTTACTTGCCTTTCTCTTCTTCTTGTTTTCGGTACAGACTTCTTCATTGTCAGAGCTTGCAGGCGAATCGGCATATGCTCCCATTCTGGTTGATTCATTGCCATCTTGAGGTTTGGGGGGCACAACACCTGTTCTGGGATTTGAGGTAGACCTTGTCACCCTCCTTGGTGAAGGAGTGATGTCAACTTCAGATTTACGCTTTCTTCCCATACTAAAAAAAAAAAGATATGACATCAGTTACAAGTTCAAACTGCGATATCTTAATATGTAACAGCTAAACGTCATGATAAAAAAAATTATGGGAAAAACTGTAGACACAAAACTTATTTTAATTTTATTTGTGGGGTCATAGATAGGACACAGATGGGCTTTCCCCAAATTATTTTTGAGACCTGCACAATCTTAGATACAAAAATATCATGCGCAATCATTTGAGATAATCAAAATTTCATATATCAGTTAGATAGAAAATAACTATAGCAAGCCATGCAGATTATCAATTCAAGTTATGATGTCCTAGACCATGGTTCCGTGATTCTATGGCTCATGATAGCCATATGACCGGAAAATAAAAATGATCTGAAGACTTGAAACCTTGACAGGTTAGGAACAAAGGTGACTGACACTATTATATGTTCCTCAGGTGATGAAAATTTGTGTGAACAATGTAGTTGCAGCAGCACAAGTAAAATAGAAAAGCAAAAAAAGACCTGCTGGAAACAGATAAGGAACATAGACATGATCACTATTATCAAAAAAACTGTGGCAGGCTTGCTCAAAAATCAAATAAAAAAAACCAGCCATAAAAGCAGACAAAAGAAAATATCCTGATTCCTGAATGTGGATTACTGTTTTTTATTAACAAAGACCTCAGAGCATCAAATATATGAACCTAAAAAATTACAAACTAAAATTGCTATTGGCAGTAGCATTCTATTCTAATAACTTGCTACAAACAAACTAGAAAATTAAAATTAAAATATTTTATACTATAGGTGTTCCTACTGCTGCTAGCACATTAGCCCCCCACCACCAAAAAACTAAGGCAACTTCCTCCCAATCAAGCGTCCCAAGCAAGCGGCACAGGGATTGTACAAAAAAGTTTCCATCAGAAGATTATTGACAAAAAAGTGGGGGCAGGGGATAGGGTTTTAGTTGTACTCACATCGGGCATAGGATGCCGTGGTTGCTAGACTGAGGAAGAAGAATCGATGACCGAGCTGTACCAAAGTTGAAGGTGAACTTAGACACTACAGCAGCCTGAAACCCCCCAATTCGATTAAAAAAAAGACGGTATGAGCAAGCAACGATTGGGGCACACACCCGAAAGAGATAGGAGAAAACTTCTAGGGCAAGGAGCGCACCTTGCGTAGTCACGGCCGTCGCAAGTTGCCGCCAGCACCACTCGCTGCCGCGCTTTGAAGCAACGACGACGCCGAAGTTTCGGGCGCCGACGACCGCCGCTAACATCGGGGAGGAGTGAGCAATGATTGGGGATGGAGACCGAGAGAGAGAACAACCTAGAGGACAAGGGAGAGCACCTTGCGCTGCCGAGGGCGGCCGCGAGCTGCAGTCCACCGCCACTCGCCGCCGCCTCGACAGAAACGCCGCGGATTCGGGCGGCCGCTCAAACGGAAACACCGATGATTCTCGAAAGAGCTGAAAACGGGAAGAAGGCTATTGGCCACAGGAAGGCCCCGTTGGGGGTCTATTGGGCTGGGCTCCTATCGGAGAGATCGCGCTCGCCGCCGGAGGCGCGACGGGTCGCTTAATAGACTTTACGTTTAGACAAGGTGACAAGGAAAGAAGAAGGTGTTGCTACGAAATTAGGGTCTGGTTGACGGATGACTCGGATCGGACCAGTTAGACCCGATGATTCCGGGCTGGGCCTGGGCCTAGGAGTAGACATGGTGATGGATCAGAACAAGGAAAACAGCACCCAGGTCCGCCCCGTGGAGGCCCATATGAATCTCGAGAAAGAAGCAGCAGCCCAACCTTTTCTTGGAACCCTTTTCTTCTCCCGTTTCCGCCGCGTGCGAAGCTCTCTCGTGAGTCGTGACGACGACTGGACGAGGACGACCTCGGCCGCCGCCGCCGCCGCCCTCCGCCAGGTGCTCGCGATCTTCGTGGGGTCCCTTCGCCAGGTCTTCTTCGGGGCCTTCGCCGGCGACGAGTACGTGCCCACCCCTTCTCTTCCCTTCCTGCTATGCGAAACTGATTCCCCAAATCCTAGCTTACCTAATTGTATTCGGATCTGATTTACTTATACATGTATTATGCCTACTTTCGATTTTGCTTCAAAAAATTATCTGTGCTTGTATACACCCATGTCCTTTACTGCCCTTTACTGGGTCCACGCCTGCTCTATTTGTGTTCAAAACCAAGGACACAAGGGGGCAATTTATTGATTTACCTCGCTGGCTTGACTGGGGGGGAATTATTAGGAAATAGCTTCCTTTGTTGAGTGAGAAGCACATTCGAAGATCTACCTTTTGCTGTAAATGTAAATCCTAATGCGTAATGTATCTTGCCTGTTACCGGTCTGTCTGTTAAGCTTTGAAGTAATAATCTTGTTTTCTCCCATTCAATTTGCCTGTACAAGTCTGCTGCGCCATAACCATTTTTTAATAAGCATCACAGAAACTAATTTTGATGTCAATAGCATTGACCATCAGCCATTGATGTTTCATAGATCAAGGTTATATGTTTTCGATGAACAAGCTATCCCTTAGTTTGTTTCATAACTGTGCTAGCATCTTGCAATCAGCAGCTCTTACTTATGGCTGACTGCCTCATAGATATGATTCCAGCACTTCTTTACCTGCCTAATTAGCGATTATGGGGTTACATGCAGCACATCTAGTGCCCTTTGCATTTTAGAGTACTGCTCTAGTGAGCACCTAGCAGGGTGCTAGTTGAGATATTGTATCATGGTTATGTTTCTGCACAGCAACCGTGTATTTTAATTTACCTATATACATTTTTAACTGTTTTTTTTACATTAGTATTCTAAGCAGTAATATGCTTTATTTCTTTCCTGGGTTGTTTGCTTGAATATATTTTAATGATCTTAAACGGTGTGCAGATTAGGGTTTAAAAATGGCTGAAATAAAATTCTTTGCTGGATGGATATAACAAGGCCTACCTGAGAAGGAGTTGCTCTTTTGCAAGGCGAAAGTTGCTCTTTCTATCCTTTTCTTTTCTTTGTTTGTCTTGTTCGTCTCGTTGCAGTTGCAGGGACAGGGACAATAAACACTTAGTGGGGGACTATCAGTATACTGTCTTTTTGCAGTTGCAGGGGTTGTACCTTTGGTGTTAATTGTTTCAAGGAGTGAGTTTAGGCTAATAGACTGCAGATATTCGCTAATGGTTTGCTCGGAGAAATATTACATTCCACTGTGTCATTTACTTATGTATTCTTGTCATATTCTGATATTAACAATTTGAGTTAGTGTGCAGCTTAGGTCATAAGAAGAGGTTTGGGCGTTTGGCTAGTGTTGTTTTGCAAGAACTTGAGGTTTGCTTTGTCTTGGGACTGCAGTAGCAGCTGCCGCCTTTTGAGCGGTTAATCTCAATGTTCAAATGGGTAAATATGCTGTATGCTAATGTGTTAGGAATATTGTAAAACAAATACAGTGCATGTACATAGTTGTACAATGAATACATTGCGTCAAGTCTGATAATATTCTGGATGCTGATATCTTGTGTAACCGCATTGTCCATCAATACTCTTAACTCTAAATTTCTTGTGGTTGTCTTTTGTGGATCAGGAAGCAGTCCTCTCAATTTAGAGGTATTAATGATCTAATATTTTCTTTGCAGGCTTCTAGTCAGTTGGACTGATTTCGAATCATGGCGGAACACTTGGCTTCAATATTTGGTACAGAGAAAGACAGGGTCAACTGCCCATTTTACTTCAAGATTGGGGCTTGTCGTCATGGAGATCGTTGCTCACGTCTCCATAACAGGCCAACCATATCACCAACTCTTGTCCTTGTTAACATGTATCAGCGCCCTGACATGATCACCCCTGGGGTTGATGCTCAAGGCCAGCCAATTGATCCCCGCAAGATGCAGGAGCATTTTGAAGATTTTTATGAGGATATCTATGAGGAACTAAGCAAGTTTGGTGAGATCGAGAATCTCAATGTCTGCGATAACCTTGCTGATCACATGATTGGTAATGTCTATGTCCAGTTCAGAGAGGAAGATCAGGCAGCTGCTGCTCATACAGCCCTTCAGGGCCGTTTTTACTCTGGAAGACCAATTGTTGTTGACTTCTCCCCTGTGACTGATTTCCGCGAAGCGACCTGCCGGCAATATGAGGAGAACAGCTGCAATCGCGGTGGATATTGCAATTTCATGCATGTGAAGAAGATTGGTAGGGATCTGAGGAAAAAAATGTTTGGGCATTACAAGAGGCCATACAGGGGAAGGAGCCGTAGCCCTAGTCCACATCACAGGAGAGAGCGCCGGGACCGAGATGATTACCGGGGCCCTGGTGGTGGCGGAGGACGTGGCCGTGATGATTACCATGGTGGTGGTGGTGGGCGCAGGGGTGGAGGCAGCAGGCATGAAAGGTATGACGATGGAGGGAGGCGCAGGCATGGTGGCAGCCCCCCTCCCAGGCGGGCGAGGAGCCCTGTCAGGGAGAACAGTGAGGAGCGCAGGGCTAAGATTGAGCAGTGGAACCGTGAGAGGGAGGAAAAGCAAGGGTGAGCGTCGTGTGTCCCTAAGGTGGGCAAGGCCGACATTATCTGTTATGGTTGTCAGGTAGTTTGCTGGTTCCGTTATATGCTGTCTGGGAACATACTATTTTATCAGGATTGCCTTTTGTGTTAAGTGATCTCTAGGGCAAGGATTCTAATTTATTTTGCTGCATGAAACTCGTGAAACCGTCATTTTTGTGTTATGTAACGTTTTGTCAGGCTGTTGTGTATTGCATTTGCTCGGCCCTTTTGTATTATGCCGAATTTTTGGCATGCCACTGGTTGTGTGTACTGGAGCACTGATTATTCCTGGCTGGGGTGCATTGGCGGTATGGCACGCCTTTGTTTTCGTTTCTTCTGTGCTTTGCCTGTGCCGCTGTGCGACCAACTCTGAGGTCCTGACTGCATTGATTTTCTTCGCCTGTGATGGTCAGGATTCTGGAGTCGAGGCTGTGAAGAAAAGATTACATCTTGTGTAGGAAGCCGCCTTGTGTAGGAGGTTATCCCTCGTGCTAGGCATTGTTACTTAATTTATCGTGCTAGTTTTATGATCTCAGCTGCTTTAGACTAACATGACTTGCAATATATTAGAGGCTATATACGCTAATGGAAAAAGGGTCATTTTACTTTGCTCAACATTAGTCCTAGTCGGATTTTTCTAATAGAATGCTAAAATAGACATCTTACCTCCTAAATTCTTAAAACCGTTTAAATTATCTCATTGCCCTATTTTTGAATTTGGTTTTAAGGTTGTTTGGTATTTTCTAGTTAAAAGAATCTTGTAGATAATTCATAGGTTTCAACTAGATACATTGATTTTATTGTGTAAATGCATACCAAAGTTTACGTATAGAAATGTCTTCTAATTTAGAATAGAGACCTTATAAGACTACTAAACTACAAAAAATGTCTAAGCATCTAGAAGTTACTGAAAAAAAAATCACAGAGATAGATTGTGATGTGACAGATCCAAATAAAATATTTAGAGCTTTGTGAAAATATATTTAGAAGCTTCCAAAAATGGATTTGAACAGCCAAGTAAATAGACCTAATCCAAACCTATGAGCTCCTAAACACCCAAATAAGCAAATAGACAGTCCTGTTGGATGGTTGCCAAGCATTCTTTTTAAATCCAAACCTATGAGCTCCTAAACACCCAAGTAAGCAAATAGACAGTCCTGTTGGATGGTCGCCAAGCATTTTTTTTTTAACGAGGTGTAGCAATAAAGTTTGATACAGGTGAAGACCGGTTCCAAAGGTGGAACAGATGAGATACTTAGTCTCGAGAAGAAAATAATTATCGCTTTTTCGAGGTATCAAATCGTTTTTAACTTTAACTAAATCTAAACTTAATATTAAAGAGGCAAAAAAAAATTCTCCACCTATTTTTTTTTTATCCACCTCCTCATAGCTATCAGGGCAGTGAAGAGTTTCTCCCAAACTGCACTTATGTCCTATGCCATGTTCGCCTAAACGGTTTAAACGGCTACTAAACGGTAAACGGTGGAAACTGTTTTGTTTAGGGGTTATTCGAAATTAAACGGTCAAAACCGGAGGTAAAAGGTCTAAACGTCCTAAACAGAATGGAAGTAAACAGTTTTAAACGGGATAAATGACTGTTTAGGCGAATACCGGGTAATTACAGTTAAGTTTTACATGCATAAATGTGTATACTTTGTTTACTATATTTTATAAGTATGTATACTTTATTTCGGTAATTGATTTTTAATTGCATACATATGTATAAATATTAGAATAATTGATTTTACATCAATAAAGATACATATTTTGGTAATATCGTGTAAAACTGTTTAGACCGTTTAATTCCGTGTAAACACCGTATAAACGGCCTAAATGCTAAACGAAGGTTGAGCGACTGTTTACCATTGAGCGTTTAGGAAAACATGGGTCCTATGTGTCTCGTATCTGATCCAGATTCATAATCCATACACATAGGAGTTAGGACAATTTGCGTCTAGCGTTGACGAATATTGCGTCTGACTCCAATACGTATTGGGTTGCGCCCTACATATATTGTATATGACCTGGACTCATCATCTACCCAACAGCTAGTATTTGAAATATCGGCTAGACAGGGATCCAACCCTAACTAGGCTAGGGTTGTACCAAGACTCATCATCTGCCCAACAACTAGTATTTGAAATCCTGGCTAGGTCGGGTTCCAACCCTGAATAGATCAGGTTTGTTGTATCAACACCTAACAGCTACTTTTGGTTTGGGACCTATTTATACCTATCCTACTCCCACTTTGCTTGCCATTGATACTCTCCACTTCTCCCCGACGACCAGAAGCCCACTGCATACACATTCACTAATCCTTGATTATAGAGTGAGCCAAGCTTTGTGTGCAAGCCTTGCTGGCTTTAGAGAGCTCGAGAGACCTTGTGTGATTTGTCCAACTCTTGAGCACTTGGGCAAGTCGAAGAATTCCACTTCATTGCATTTGTTACTCTTAGAGCTTTGCTCCTAGGTGGCTAGGCGTCACCAACAAGCACCCAAGGGTGTGGGCTGCTACAATAGTTTGTAAAGAGTTGGTCTTTCCATTGAAAGAAGAGAGAACACTCCTTGGTGAAAAGGTAGAGGTCACTTTGGACTGGCCACAAATAGAACTTTATTGGGTCACTCACCGGCTTTTGCAATGGAGACATAGGACACCTTTGGTTTGTCTCACACTTATTCATATTGCATATATTATTTGTGTTTCTGCTTGTGGTTACTCATACATCATTAATCAAGTTAAACATCTAGCTACTTTGATGTAGAAGAAAGAGGAAGGCTCAAGAGACACTTAGGCGCATTGCTCTAACCAAAGTCGAATAGACTAAGTTTTATTATGTGTTGTGTCAGAAAAGGCAAAGCTACCTAGAGGTCGGTATTAGGGGATGACCAGGGCGGGTTTCCCCTGTTTGCTATGTTGTGCTTTTTTAAGAGCTAAATTTGTGAAAAGGTTTTGTAGAGCCTATTCACCATCTATAGGCATTAAAGAGGGCACTAAATTCAGCAAACATGCCACAAAAGCCTTCTCCTTGCATCCTATGGCACCCAACTTTCCCTATTCTTCCCATACACATCCTTGATTATGCTCACTTATGTGTGTTTGGTTGTCCTTTCTGCCAAAACCTTGCTACCATGACCCCTCATTTATTTCCATGATCTACCACATGCATGTTTATCTGTTAGTTAACGGTGCATAAGGCTCTTAGTGTCTCGACCTTGCTACTCATTGTGTTATTATTTCATGTCATGTCATCTCTGATGAGTCCTCATTTCCTTTAGTAGCTTCATCGCTCAAGCACTCTTTGATGCCTCTAGTGACTCGCTTGTTGATGATGGCATACCAATGCTCTAAACTACTACCATGGCCCTTGTGGTAGCTCCATCAAACCATATGAAGGACCTTGATGTCGCTTAGAGGGGGTGAATATGTGAAACCTACAAGTTAAAACAACTTTACATGCTTATCTAAGAGGGGAGAGCGAGGTGAAGACCCCGAGCAAGGCAGGGAAGATCTACAAATGAGTTTGTTGGCTCACCCCTAGCGTTATATGCATGTGTCAAGCAACTGTATGGCTCGCTACCTTGCCTTCTAGAACATGCTATTTGTCATAGGCGTAAGCTAGCTAGCTTCACGGATGAGTGGTGTTTGGACAAGGGGTGATTACCACTAAATTTTGTTTTTATTATGGGTTCATTTGCACCCACTAGAATGCATATATCCTCACCATTCTATGCATGGCTATTCATCTTTTGCACTTGGGTCATCTAGAAAAGTCTAGCTACAAAGGTGAAAGTCCTATTTTGGTTTTGGTAATAATGAAAACATTTATGGATGAATAATTCCATGTGAGATGAAAGGTTAAGTATAGTCCACAAGCAAGACTTGGAGTTACATGAAGAGATGATGGAAGCAAGGATGAGAAGTAATGGAGTGGAAGACAAAAGTGAAGGTAAAGTTATATGCAAAGGGCTTTGTCTTTCACTGACCATGAGGTGACTAGAGAAGTTAATAGGGTCAGATTGATAGGTGTGGCAGAACCTTCTAAATTATATGGCCCACAAGCACCTGACATTGTCCTCAAGACCTCTGTCGGCTATGCTTGTATACCACATAACTTAGAATGCTCTGTCGGGTAAAACCCTGATGACACCACGATCCTCCAAGATCGAATTCTTACAGAGATATTGTAGTATTACAACTATTTTTTATTTAAATACAACAGAGTAGCGGAAGATTTACAAAAGAAGATTGCAATATTTGATCAGAGTTTGATTAAACAAAACTTAACTGGGTTTGCGGAAGTAAGAAGGAGATATAGAACACATGCAGGAGAACACCTCAGGTGGGAGATATTCGATCATGCCAAGCCCACTGGTATGAACGAACTTAGCAGCAACAGTTAGTACCTGCAACAGAGGTCAAACAAACCCTGAGAACAAATGTACTCCGCAAGACTTACTCGACATAAAAGAGTGGAGAAGACTCAGGAATGTTGGCTGATGGGAATCAAGGTAAGGCTTTAGCAAGAATCAAAGACACCTTTGCGAAAAAGCGACTAAAGCCGATCCTTATTATAACAATCACTTGTCAACCATGGAACAATTTCAAAACTTTCCAGTCTCAGCAACTTCCATCATTACTACGATGCCGGGGCTCGGATCAAGTCTCCCATATCGTGGAGCAACGACGATTCGAATCGCTTTATATACCCAGCTGGGGCTTCCTAGCCACACGATGTATGCAAGACCAAATATCTTACATACATCAACTCAACGCTTGAATTTCTCCATACCAGAACGGGTCCTAGCCGTGAGAGTACGGTACACCACCTCCCTACGCCGTCAGTACGTCGACGGTGCGCTCGTAGGATCGGTACAACGCTACTTTTCGTTCCTCGTTCTCGTCATGGATAGTCCAAGTGGAGCTTACCGCCATTAGCATGTGACTAGTACTATCCAATAACCTCATGATCCCAGGGCCAAACAACCGACGGTCCTTAACCGACACAAGTGGACGACACTACACCAGGGCACTAGCCCTTCCTGATGCAAGTCACTCCACCGGCGTTTCAATTTACTCATCATCATGTTCTTATTGAGTACCCTTGACCCGGCCAAGGTAAAGGATAAACAATAAGCAACATCAGATTTTCATAACTTTTCTCAAAGAGAATATTGTTATCAAACTTCGAAAAACATTTTATTTGTAAGGCCTATGCTATCAGCAGAGCAAAGCATGTACTAAGCATTTTTAAATCAAAACAGGTTTCAGGGATTGTTGACACTCGTTAGCGTCAACTCTTACTAGGGCTTTTTACCCGAAGGAAAACAAGAAAACACACTAGTTTAGGGTTTTATCGACAATTTCCACGAGTTTTGTAGATTCTGTATTTTCGGGGGTGATTTTCGAAAAAGCTAAAAAGAGGGATTCTAGTGCATATTTAGCACGAAAAACTTATCCGCCACGGAAATATCACGATTGGGCTCGGGAACCATCTAGAAGACACCTGAAGCAACCGGGGCCCGAGGGGTGCCAGTGGGGCCGGCCGGCCCCACCATGGCGCCGGGCCGGCCCACGCTAGGGTTTTGGCCCCCTTCCGAAGCTTCCTCCACCGCCTACGAGGAGTCATCTTGGCCCTTGGTTACGTCGGTTTGATCCTGCGGCGCACGCCGATCCCACCGGGCTATAAATAAAGGGGTTAAACCCCCCCCTAAAGGCATCAAGTCATTTGGAGATCAATCCATCAAGAGCCTTCTCTAGTTCATCGAGCCTCTCTAGTTCATAGCTTTAGCCTAGTTAGATTAGAAGTAGAAGAGTTCTAGTTCTTTCACGGGATCCGAAGCCCCGGCGCCTGCTGCCTGGAGCGCGGAGTTCGGTATAGTTCTAGTACTTTGCTCTTATTGTATTCAATATTATGATTCAGGCAACATTGTTCTTAATCTCTTATATATTCTTAATTGCAATAGTCATTGTCTACTTTGATTATATGTCTAGGATAGTTGGTTTGATCTTATTGAATTCATGTAATTGCTCAGATAGCGTTTACCCAAGCGGCCGGGGTAGATGGTAGACAATATGTAGACGTGGTGTCTAGATATCTTGTTTATCTGCGAGTGCACCCCGACGTGTTGGGACGTGTGGTAGTCCGCGCAGTGACAAATGCGTTGGTTCCTCTGTAGTCCACCCTCCGTGCACGTAGGACTAGCATGGGCACGGTCGCGAAGGAGGTGACCCTTGTGTCTTAATACCCTCATTAGTTGATGCCTCTTTACATGTGATAATGATGTAGGGTTAACTTAACAATGATTGCTAGATGTAGTTGCACTAATTAGAGTTATTCATTGATGTAGTTATTGAATTACCTTAGTATTTATTCCTGAGTTTATCTATTGGCTAGCTATTGTTATGACTAGAAGAGCTCGATGTTTATCTATTTATGATGACTGATCATTATTATTTATCATAAATATCTTTTATCACGTGACTTATCCCTGTTATGAGTAGGATTCTAGTTATGGTTTGCCTTTCACATCAATAGTATAAGTTATAGTTTATAAGTCCTACATATGGACCTTCCTAGTGGTATAAATATAAATCGACAACCTGGTAGACTTTCCTAGGTAAAATGCTACAACGGTATAATTATCCGTCCGCTTGCGAACCGATCTTAGTTTATATTCTTATCTTTATATTCATATCTTTTATTTCTGCCTAGTCATATTGAATACATATAAATCTATAGTTATTTCTTAAGCAATATGATTAAGGATGACAACTTAATTCATGCTTAGGAATGATAGTGATAAATAGGTGGCTAGTTGCTAATGACAAGTTAATTATATACCGACCATTTCTGACGTTGTTGCTAGGGGTAGGATTTATCTACTTTTTTTTAGTAGTGACGTTAGAAATGCCAACAAGCATTATATCTCAAGGAAGGTGAATGCATCAGATAGGATATCACACAACTTCTACACCTAATGCATCATATCATCAACATAAAATTATAAAGGACTTTTGAAATTCAAGGAAGGGTTAAATGCATCCGGGGCTTGCCTATGTTGCAGAGAAGATTAGTTGTTAGTCCTGACATCGACTTCTTCGGTGGATTCCTCTCTCTGGAACTTGGATCAACATGAACCCTTTTCCGAAGTTTGATCAACGCGAATCTTCACTCTCACGATCACTACACGTATATAAATGATGCATGCTAAGTATGATGAAATGCATGCCATGATGCATGATGCAAGGCATTAAACAAAAGAAAGTGAGTACAACTTCCCTTCACGGTATAGTTGCATCAAAAGGTCATAATTAGTATTGACGAGGATTGATTAACAGTACGCAACCAACGGAAATTGCCAAAGGTCATTAGGGTTAATGACCTAGGGTCATCACCCAATCCCAAACTCAATCAACCCTAGAGTGATTAAAATTAGTTACTAATTTATTAACCATTTTTATAGTCGTTGAAAGCTGCTAATTAAACTTACTAATTAATTAACTACTACTACTACACATGTGATGATAATTATTGCTATTACTACACAACCAAGCCATGAATGATTGGGGATGGAAGTAATGATTCATGGTCTCCAATCAACACTTAAATGGAAGCATTCCTAAGTGAAGTACTTCACTAATCATTTAAGCAATTTAAATAATTATTAAGCATGTGAGCAAACTCTACATTTAAGCTACATAAAACAATGTCATGGACTACGGGGTTTACTGATCCATGGGCTTCACATAATGCCACAAATTAAGCAACATTTTAATTAATTGACTACTTAGCTAAATTGTTATTTTATTTACTATTTTCATAGCCATTAAACAAGGTAGAAACTAATTATTAAAGCAAGCTTATTCCAAACAGTACCAAAATTTTAGTGGAGGTTACTTGTAGCATGAAAAGCATAACCATAAATTTTTATGATTTTTGGATTAATATTTTACTCTACAAAAAATCAAACACTTACCATTTATTGATTAAAGCATGCAATTATTAAATATGACAAAAGCACTTAACATGTTGCAAACATATTTTTCTATGAAACTACACAACATAAGGATCACATATATATTTTTGTCATCTTTTTACTTGCCCAAATCATTTACTTATGAAATTATGAAAACACAGCTTTTAAATTCATAAAAGAAAAAGGGAAACACCGCGTGGTGGGGGCGGCGGCGGCGACGGCGGTTCTAGCCGGCGATGAAGGGAGAGGCGACGGCGAGGACACCGGAGGACTCCCCACAACCCTACGGACCTAGCCAAGGGGTTAATTGCTCTGATTAGGGCTCGGAGCTGCTGCAGCGGCGACCATGGCGGCTCGGCTGTGCCGGTCCTGGCGGCACAGCGGCGTTCCCGCCTCCTCGGCCTTCGATTTGTCATGGTAGGGGAACAGAGGGGTGGAGCAAGCTCACCTGAGCGTGATGCGCGTGCTGGTTCGAATGGAGACAGAGCAGGCAGTTTGTGACTTGGAGGTAGCATGGTGGCGGTCATGGCGGAGCAGCGGCGCTGGCACGGCGGCGCGGTCACGTTCCAGCGCAACCGACACGGTTGAGACCTAAACGGTGGACCGGCGCTGATCACGAGCTCATGACGGCTCTGGGGCAAGGCTTGGCTTGGCATGTGACTCGCTAGATGGAGCTTGGCACGGTGAGCGGCTGCGGCGGCGCTCTACCGGCCGCGAGGAAGAAAAGGAAGTGCGCGGGCTATTTCGGCCAAGACAAGCGGCGCAAGGAGGTCCAGGTGAACCGCAAGAACGTTGCGGTTCTGGGATTGAGGTGATTGGGACGACAATGGAGTGAGCTACTCCAATTTGGCCGGTGAACCGAAGCTCGACGGCGGCGGCAGAGAGGAGAAAACGACGACAACGACGGCAGACTCGGGCTTATAAGGGTAGAGAAGAGAACGGAGAGGTGGCTAGCACCTTCGCGGCTCCGTCCAGGTGTGCGGCAGCACGGAATTGGCGGCGAGGGCGCTAAAATGCCACGGCGGCGGTCCGGCAGCAGTGCGGTATGGGGCAGAGAGGAGAAGGAGAATTTCTCCCCCCGGGTACTGTAGTAACCAGCCACCTCACCCTTTCCTTTTTGCAAAATTACTCTCAAAACTTGTACTGAACTCAAAAAATTTCCAAAATAGAAGTTGTGCAACTTTTTATGCTCTACAATTCTTGTTAAAGAAGTTTGGTCAAATTCTAAATATTTTTTGAAATTATAGTTTAAATCAAAGAAAAGGGTTTAAATTCAAACTTTAGGGGTTTTAAAATTACTTTCAAATTTTGAATAAAAGATGAAAATATCCAAAAATAAAAAGTTGTTCCATTTTTCAAGATATACAACTTTTATTAAAAGAGTTTTGCATGAAACTGAATAATTTTTGAATTGGAGTTTAAAAATCAAAAAGGGGTTAAATCCTCGTTTAACAAACTTTTGAAATTACTTTTAATTTTATTTAAAAACTTGAAAAACTTTATTTACCAAACTTGTAGAGCTCAAAGATATGCACAATCTATATTTTGGAAGTTTTACTAAATTTTGAATATTTTGAGCACAATTAAGAAAGGGGTAAAAGCTTTTGAAATTTTTAGGATTTTTGAAAATGAACTTCAAATTGATGCTTTGGGCAATTAATTAATGATTAACCTGTTTTGCCAGAAAAATCGCTAAAGGCTGGATCTCTCTGTGGATTGTACTACTTAGTACTAGTTAAGCGCGCTAGCGTGCCAATATCATCCGTATACAAAATAAAGTAAATGTGCAATAAACACAAAGAACAAAATTTAGGGAAACATCACTTTATTCATTCATCGAGAATTACAAAGTACAATTTTCCACTTTAATATATTTGCGCCGAGCTCATCTGACAATCAGAGGATTGCGTAGCTTCTAGTTCCCGGGGCCTCTAAAGGCCGCCAGTTAATTACATCCACGGCGTTGGGCCGCGGAAGACCTCCGATTAAGCTATGCCGATGGTCGCCATTGTCGTCTCCAAATATAATAAAGAGTTATCTCCAAGTATATGCATAAGCACAAAATGAAAAGGTGAAATGCTAGAGCCTCGTCGGTCTCAAGCAAAAGGTATCCGGCCTCGTCATGCGGATTCCATGATGAAGTCAAGGGTGTTCGGCCTCGTCGGTCACGAACAAGTAATTCCGGCCTCTTCGGTGCGGAAAGAAAACGTCCCCAGCCTCGTCGGTCGGGGAAAGAAAGAGACTTCATATGGATCACCGGCCTTGACGGTGCGGAAAATGGTAGGGTGAATGTGAGACTTGTGCTCATATAGTACTTAGGAGATTTCTCCTTATGCAAACTTGAGACGCACATAATCGGCGTTTGTTTAAGTTGCTGAGATGCGTATACTCGGCGCTAGCTTCGCCAAGCCTACGGAAAAAGTCGTGCTGGTAAAACTCACGGACAAAATTATGATAAGCCTGGATAAATCGGGCATTGCATGTGCCATGATATTTCTTAACTTGGTCGTGCATTGCGCCACGATATTGGATATTACTTAATCGTGTTTTGCACCACGATGTTTATTATTAGTCGGCCGTGCATTGCACCACGGAATCATAGTTCGGTCGGGCTTTGTGCCATGATTTTCATAATTTAGCCATGCATTGTGCCACGGCATTTACCAGTCGGCCGTGCATTATGTCACGACACTTGCAGTTTTGGAGTCGATTGGAGTATCGACGATAGAAAGCGGGTCGTGTGGAACCTCTATGTAGTTTGGTTCATCTTTGACGACATAGCCGCTGGAAGCTTGAAAGGGCCTTTAAATCATTTCTGGCCGCACATGTAAGTACACGTACACACATGGTGCTTATAACTAAACTATCTTACTTGCTTCTTTTAACATTTTCACACGTACAGGCTATTTGAGAATTGAGATAGATAATGATGCCATTGATTGGCCGAGCCAAAGCCTCACCGGCTTCTGCACTGGAGACTGCCGTGCTCGCCACGGGTCGTGTTGCCTTGCCGGGCTACCATGAGATGCTGCACTTATGAGTTAGTCGTTGGACGCCGTCGTCGAGCTCATCTGCCACCAGCAGACCGCCACGGCCCTGCCCTGGCGCTGGACGTGTTTGTGTTGCTGATGGCCCAGTGCTTGATGATGCCATCGCCGGGCTGCTACTTGTCACTGGACGCTCGACTGCCCGTGGAGTTGCCAGTACGTGATGATGCTGATGATGATCGTGGGGCTGCTGCAAATGCATGCTTGCCCGTCGCCGAGCCGTCAGGCTACTGCTTGTTGTCACTGCTGGAGCTGGGGAAACTCGCCGTCGATGAGATGCTGAAAATACCGAACGATCGTTGGGCTGCTTGCTTGCGCCGCGCTTACGGCAGGCGAGATGAAGATGATCGACGGGCTGACGTTGCTCCGTCAAGGCCCTGGCCGGGCTGCTGAACCACCGTTGCAATCGCCATCGATGTGCTGCTGACCACCGGGCTGCTGCTTGTTGCGCCGTACGTGCTCGACTGCTTGTTGCGCCGCGCTCGATCGGCACCGGACACCGGGTGAAATAGTGATGATTGTCAGGCTGTACGGGTCTGCCCTGGGCAAACGCATCACCAGCTAGGCTGTAGATGTGCCGTCGAGGAGAGCTGCCGTGCTGGGCCTCAAACAAGCTCGATCTGGGCTGCATGCCGAACGGTCGTCGGGCTGCTTGCTTCCTGCGCCACGCTCACCACCAGATGCCGGGCGAGATGAAGATGATCGCCGGAAACTGTTGTTGATCCGCCGTGGCTGGGCTGCTGAATCATCATGCAGCCGCGCTTGATCTTCTAGTTGGCCATCAGAGTGTGTGCTTGACGGTGATGCCGCGGCTAGCTTTGCAATGCTTGCCGGAGATGCCGACGGTCAGTGAGTAGCTACCTGGACGGCAGCATGTGTGCCCGCTTGCTGCTCAGAGTTGGCGTGTGGATTCCAGCGAGAGGCGCCGTGGAGGTCCGCGTGTGCACGCTTTGGCCGGGAGTAGCAGGGCTTTGACGTGATGCATGCCCTCGCGTGGCGATCAGAACACGCCGCCGCTGTACTTGGGTACGCCGCATAACCTTGCTGCAGCCATGGACGTCGGCGCTGTCGGAGAAGAGGTTGCGGTTGAAGTTGACGAGCTTGCCGGGAGAGTCGCGGTGGCAACGGCTTGGAGCGCTAGAGGATGGCTAAGCTTGCAGCTGCTCCCACCGGCAGGGCGGCGGCGCTTAGTTGATGCATGCCCGTGATGATACGCCGCCCAGGCGGCCTGTTGATACGTCTCTCCTCTCCCTTGGCACCATGGAACTGCTAGCTATTTATAGGGGTCAAGGCCCAAGCTATCAACTCCTCGGCCAAGCAAACGTCAGAGATTGGAAGCTAACGAATTCCATCCCTATCTCAACAAACGGCCGAATATACGATCTTAATTAATTTGGCCGTGATTCGTATCTATTCCAATTAATTGTCACAAGCTAATAACGTTCTTTTGCATGCATCTTGGTGTCCCTGAAGCATGGACCCAAATGAAGATACGTACGTATCCTTTCTCTTCAAAATACCCAGGAGACAGGATATATATATCTCGTATAGATATTGGCCGTCAGGCGTGATGCGTGACCCACATACAAGCAGGATATATATCATATAAATATAAATATCTGCTAGCCATCACAATTCCAGAGACTTCTAGAACCTTCCATCCGTAGCCCGGCGCATGGCACGTCTCGCCAGCCCAGCCGTACAGAGCCAAATACGTTTATACTCAACAAGATATACGTACATGTTAGTTGGCCGTACATGTATGACATTTATTAAATATTTGGCCGGCAAAAGATAATTGACTTTGTTCATACGTGCATGTATTTGCACCAAAAGAAAGTTCTTTGCATCCAAGAATGACGTGGATCAAAATATATATGGTCAACTCAAATAGTAACCATTTTCGTATGGACTTTATTTGTTAAGCCACATACCTAACTTAACCAAAATATTTTATTTTGCCTGGTATGGTGGCATATAACTTAAATTGGCATTATAAAATTATGCCAAAATTTCATCGTACAAATGCCCCCCACAAAGTAGAGTTCATGTGAGGAAGGAGCATGGACTCGACTTGGTGCAATGAGATAGATAAGAACTTTTCCTTGAGCCTATGAGCTTAGGCCACAAAATATATTGTATCATGAGGTAGCAATGAAGACAGTTGCTTAATCGGAATAAGGTATTCGTAGCTTTAGAAAATATACAGCTTCGGTGTGAGGCTGTTTTGTGGATTCAAGACTTGCGGGTCCTTATTGTAGAACAAGGGAAAGACCATGAAGAGAAATATGTAGAGTTAGCGAAAACCAATGAATTCCTTGACTTGGTTTCCACGGTGCAAGATGGCATCGCCAAATATTTGACTCAAATGGGGCAGATTGCCCGTTGGGCTCAAAGGTTCAAGTGAGGAAAAGCAGCCCTAGATATCGTTTCTTCGGTCCTCTTCTTGAAGACTCGATTAGCATATCTCATGAGCAATTTGTTTGAATGGCAATTTATAAGTGCCATTTAGAGGAGCCACATTAAATTGACGCCCCAGTGTATCATTGGATATCTGATGTAAATTGTCAATATAAGAGACATTTGTTCCCCATCAGTACAAGATCAAGTCGCTTATTATTATTGTGGGCAGATCAAAATTGCACATCGCTTTCAGTTGTCAACTCATTTTTTTATTTTTTTTTTGGTACCCTGACCAGCACATGCAGGTGGCAAAAGAAATTTACCTATGGCAAAAGAAATTTACCTATCCCATGAATGTGCTGCTACACAACTTGACTTAGCCTGTGAAGTGTTGTGTGATTCCCAAATAACAAGCCAAGCTTGGCCTTTCTTGTGATCGTGACCAATGAGAAGAGGGAGACAATGAAATATTCATCTTTCTTCTTTGACCCAGTTTTTTTTTTTTTGACCAAATATCATGACATTTTGTAGGTCCCCAGCTTGACTACACGGGCAATGTAATCACCTCGCCCATGCAAGAGAAGAAGAAAAAAAAACAAGAAAACTTGAGGCGAAAGACCGTACCCCTGATGAATAAAGTTGTGCATGATGAATGTCCTTACCATACACAATAATTGATCGAGGCAATAGATTTGCCTCAGATTAATAAGCCAATTAGGATTGCTCATCGGCAAAAGACCGTATCGTGAATAATAATTTCGTAATTCATCCACGTGATGCAAATTCTCATCGTATCACAATGGAGATTACGAAATATTATATGTGGTGGTCATAGCGAAAGCTCATACTATGATCCAAGATTAGATGATATATTGTGGCCGTTATGCTGCACGGCGCCACCCAATACACATCTGTGACTTGTTCTATGGCGAAGGTACATGCCACTTCACAAGGAGAGTTTAATCAATCCTATTGCGATCGTTTAAATATTACGATGCCAGCCAATAGAATATTAGTGGCGAAAGTACATGCCACTTCTCAAGGAGAGTATCAATCCTATTGCGGTCGTTTAGGGACTACGGCGCCAGCCAATAGAATTTCCACGGCGAAAGTACATGCCACTTCTCCAGGAGAGTTTTATCAATCTTATTGTGGTCATTTAAATATCATGACGCCAATCCAATAAAATTGAAGGGTTTCACAGATCCGTAGGAACCGCTATGGTATGCTTCACTGCTCCCGTAAAATAAGCAATCCTTTATGGCATAGATGATGAAATAAGTTGAATAATAATTGATCAGATGCTGAGTTTAAAGGGATTTTTTTAAAAAAAAATGTTGGCTTCCCTTTGATCAATAAGCTATGTGGCGACCGCTAACAAGTCCGCGAGAGAGCTCAATCTCTAGGGGGTTACGCCTTGTTTAGTTGCTAGTGTTCGTGTATAAAAATAACATGCGTTGGATGTTCCCGAAATGGAAAACTTCTTCAAATTGTCACTTCAGCTAGTCTAAGCTGATGACCTCGTACTCCTCAAGAGACATTAGGTGTGGCTGAGGTGGAATTGTTTTATGGGTATATAAGGCTTGGGATGCCTCACTTTTTTTTTGCGAGGGTGGGGAAAGGTAGTCACTCTCCAGTGCAACTGGGGTGTTCCATTGATTGACTTGAACTTGTTTCACAGCTTTTTTTTTTTGCTGTGTCATAGACTTGAATTGTCCATTGATTTGCTTGGACATTTTGTCTTGTGATTTTGAGACTTGCTTGGAAACCACCCTTCAAGACTTTTGAGATCCTACCTTCCACACTTTGTGAAACTAGACCTCGCGGGCATCATTTTTTTCTTTTTTTCTTTTTTTTAAGTCCCTTGTTGAAATGTTGGGGTGACAAGAAGCTGCACACTGCACCACAACTTTTGTTGGGGCAGGTAGCCCTCTCATGCTCTTTTTCCTATAGTTTTCCCCATATGTGGATGTCTCCGCTGGATGACGCAAGAGGTAGTACGGGGTCTTCAGACTTGGACAGCTTCAAATCGAACTTGAATTGGTCTTCATTGTTCGGTCCCACACATAGCATGTACCTTTGTGCATTGTGTTGATTAAGGGTGTTACCCATCGGTGAGCTCTCAAGCAGACGAATCTTAAGTCACCAGCTTAATGATATCGAAGGGAAGCGAGGATTATAGCCTTCCTTAGCATGCTATTTTTTTTAACAAAATGATTTTTTAAAGATAGCCAGCCATTAACAGGAGGAATTGGCTAGACTCTTGCCCGATCAACCAACTATTGTTAGGCACCACCATCATAGACTTGCTCTATGGAATAGGGCCCTTACTACTTTGGGTCGAAGTTCCCTTTGCTTTGGGTCACAATCCATGATGGGTCATTGGAACTCTTTGCACTAGGTCTCCTCTCTTGAAGACTCATGGATTAATGAGTTTGTCATATGCTTGGGCCATGTTTTGGCGATAAAACTTGGCATTTTGTAGCGTATTGAGGTGACGCTCTTCAAGTGCATTGAGCTCTTGGAATGGAAGGTGAAATTGTTTGTCTTTGGTAAGTTCATTTTGGATGGCAACTCGAAGTGCCAAAAGCTCCACATCTATGGGCAAAATGACTTTCGTGTCATACATAAGGGATTAAGGAGTTGATTGAGTGGCATTCAGACTATGACACGATATGCCCATAGTGCATCAAACAGGTGATCATGACAATCTTGCTTGTATTTTGTTGAAGGCCTCTGCTAAGTCATTAGCTTGGGGTAATACTTGGTGGAGTAATTCCTCTCAATTTTGTATTTGTCAAGGCACACCAAACTGCTAAATGATGAGATGCTTAGGAAAGTTGATGTTGTCAAACTTGACTTCCCATATTAGTAGGGGTGCTTTAGCCCATCTTGAGAATTAATTGGTGGCCGCTAAGATTAAGCAAGGACCACATGAAGACAGTGGCACCTTCAAGCCAATCATATCAATATACCCAAGGCATCAATGGCAACGTAGGTATAGTAAGATCAAGAAGGGCTGGTTTAATTATTGAAGTCCCTATGTATTTGGTAGTCATAGTAGGACCATCTCTGTAATGAACTTTGTGGGGTTTAATATTAGCCTCTTTTGAGAAAGGTATGAGAGGGGCACTTCATAGCCAATGGAATGCCTATGCAACACTCATTCTTTAAAGACTTGTGATGGAATCCTTTGTTGGAGTTGGGTCGTTTAATAGGGTCATTTGGAGGTGTCCCATATTTGAAACAGTCATGGACAATTGATGGAAGTCATGCCATTAGCATCACCTTTATTGAGGATAAAGCCATTGCTAGGAGGAGACATCTTTTATTTGACTTTCACATGTGCTTCCCCATCCAGAGAGGCTAAGGAAGTTACAAATTTTGCTAAGTCACTGACAGATGGATTTCCACTTTGAGGGACATCAATGATTTTTGATATGCTAGGATTTCATCACGAGCTTGCATGTGACTTCTTGACATGGAAGTAGTTTGGCTTACAAACTCCATATATGTCCTTAATTTGACTCATCATGACTTAGGACTTGAAATTCCCATAAGCATATAGGGCACGGATGCCCATAAAATAGGGTAAGTAATGTCCCAAAGATGAGGGACAAATATTCTACCTTGTTACTTGAGCAATGCTCTTTAAGCAGAGAGAATGAATGGCACATGATATCTCCACGTCTACTCTTCTTTAGCTTCTTATGAGGGCCATATTTAGTGCAGGCTGCTCCACCAAAGAGGCCTCGACGTCCATTAAAAATACTTCTTTATCCGGGAGGTCTGTGATATAGACACTTGAGGTGCACATTTGAATTGAAGGTCACACCAGAATGCCATCGGCGTGAGGGATGAGGTAGGAGGTGTGTTGTAGCTCCTAGAGTTATTGACAAAGAGGTAGGTGTTGCGCTACCCACAATGCTATCGATATCAAAGGCCGCACCGAAGGGCCATCAGCACATAGGGGACATAGGAGGTGTGCCACCTGTAGTGTTGTTTGATATAGAAGGCAAAGCTAGAGCCCATTATAACCATAGAAGACTAGGGAGGTATGCAGATGCCCCCAGCATTGTTCATATAAGATGACGCTAGAAGACCATTGGCATCGTAAGAGACTAGGGAGGTATACGGATGCCCCCAGCATTGTTGTAGATGATGACACTAGAAGAGCAGTAGTGTTGAGAGGATTAGGCAGCTATGGTGCTACCCCCAGTGTAGATGGAGATTTTGAGATGTCTTCATATTGTCATTAAAGAAGGCACAGACTTGGTTTGCAGGCCATCCTGATGGCAAGTGAACGCAATGTAGAAGTTATAGTTTTCACATTCTTTAGGCATGAGGGTCACGCTCATGAAGGTTGATCATGGATTGTCAGCACTCCCAAAATTTATTTCAACCCAATGGAGTGGTGTACCTCATGTTTTAGTTATTGAGGGGGTGGCGGTTGCATTCATACTTCCCCATGTAGTGCCATCATTTCCATAAGCATGGATGAAGTGATTGTTCATCCCTGAGACCCTTTTTGGTCTTGTTGACCATTTTCTTTACTTTCTTGATTACTTGTGTGTCCTTTGTAGCTTTATTGCCCACTTCCTAGGGCAAGTGATGAACCACCCTGGTTCTCAATAGGTTTCACAAGAGACATAGTCAAGGAGCCTGACTTAAATAGGTAAGAGGTCCTTTTTTAGGAGGGACCTCTACAAGAGTTTTTAAATATGAGTTCAATGTTGTTGGGGATGAAGAAGTTTCTACCACCCTTGTCCATAACATGGATATATGAAGTGTCTCTAATCACTCCACAAGTGCATTCGACGAAGGAGCAACATTTGCTAATGGGTGACTCCCATCTTGCTTTCAAGGGCTCGATATGATGAGCTCCTTTGCTTGTTGGGTGAAGCACTTGGAGTTATTATAGTAATTAAAAAAATTTGAGGGCAACATTGAGTGGCCACGTTATTTTCCACTCCTTTGAGATGCCCCCAGCTATTAGACTTCTCTAGGACCCCTTTGTGTGGTAACTTTAGCTTTAGAGGAGACAGAAATAGCTATACTTCATCATATTTGAGGGCTTCCATGGAGATGCCCCCAACTATAGAGCTTGGATAGGGGTACTTCGGGTGCCTATGCCCCTAACTTTGAATAAGAAATATTCTCAAAATTTTAATGGCTTGGTCACAACAATGCCATGCCATCTAATCAGATCATGTTTACTTCTTTAGGTTGCTTGTCATTAGAAGCAACTTAAACATGGCAATACTTCACAATCTCTAGCCATCATGGTTATCTCATCGTTAGGCCCTTAGATGTACTTGGGGCAAGGATTGAAGGTGAGTTATTGCTTCTTTATAATTCTTGAATCATAGAGGGTTGCCCCCAAGGCTTTGGATAGAACTAGCCCCATGTTGACAAGCATGTGCTTGAGCAAAATATTTGTTACCTTTGGACTATGGGACAAACTTGAGTAGCATGTATCACCAACTTAGTCCTTGTCATGTCATCGGGGATCGGGGAGAATGCCGATTACTTCTTGAAAGGCCATCCTCATCTAACCCTTTGAAGTGCCCACAATTATTTGGGGCAACATATGATGAATGCAAGTCTTCTAGTTGCTATTCCACTTGCCTATGGTACATAGTGTTTCTCTTCAAGTTGGGCACATTTTGAGGCCTTTGTTGGTCATTGTTGGGTCAACTTGCACTTTGACTTGACTTTGGGACCAGGGTTGCCCCTAGTTTTTATCACTAACATTGGGGGAATGGGCATCACCAAAACTGGTTTAATCATGCTATCAAATTGTTTTGCATGACCTTTTATGTAGGGTGTGGGAAGGGTGGCTTCTCATGTGGGTGATGCCAACAGATCTTCCATATGATCACCCTATGCTTTAAGGACTTTAACTTCATCATGATGATTCTCCCAATGTTGGGTGAAAAATCAGCAAGTGTAGTCCATGTACTTAGCGGGCCTTTCTCCACAACTCCATCTTGAATAATGTGGGACATCGTTTGCACTCTGAAGCTTTGGCAAGACTTCTTCGATTAACGACTTGGACTCCTTGACGAAACCCATGGAGAGGAATTATTGAGCATAAAGGTGTCATCAACCCTTCTTTCTCAACCTTAGCAGTTGTCAGCTTGGAAGTCCTTTTTGATAACTTAGCTTGATCATAAATTGTATTGTCACAAGTGAATGTCAGGATGAGCAGAAACGTCCCGAAGCTCATCATGTGTGGGACGACGGTCTAGGGCTATCAACAAAGGACAAGCATTGCACGGAAGGATGCCCCCAGTTAACCTCTATTGATTGTTGATGTTGTTGATTTAGGCTTCTTGATGAAAACCTTGGAGAGGATCTCTTAATCATAAGAAAGTTCCTCATATATCTTTATCAGCCTTGGCACATAGCTTGGCATAGTATAGGCCAAAAGTGAACACTAGGATGTAGAGCAGCATCCTAAAGTGCATCACGTGAGGGCTAAACCTTGGGCTTTCAACATAGGTAAGCATAAGCTTGCACGGAAGGATGCCCCTAGTCAGCCTCTTCCTCTTAAAATTTTCATCAGCACAACATATAGCAAGAATGTGGAAATCTCAGGGGAACCTTTTTTTTAACGACCATCGAGCATAGCAAAGATGGGAGGAGAACCATGTCCCACCGGGCGTGCCAATTTGTTTTGCCAGAAAAATCGCTAAAGGCTGGATCTCTCTGTGGATTGTACTACTTAGTACTAGTTAAGCGCAGGCGTGCCAGTATACATCCGTATACAAAATAAAGTAAATGTGCAATAAACACAAAGAACAAAATTTAGGGAAACATCACTTTATTCATTCATCAGAGAATTACAAAGTACAATTTTCCACTTTAATATATTTGCGCCGAGCTCATCTGACAATCAGAGGATTGCGTAGCTTCTAGTTCCCGGGGCCTCTAAAGGCCGCCCGGTTAATTACATCCACGGCGTTGGGCCGCGGAAGACCTCCGATTAAGCTATGCCGATGGTCGTCATTGTCGTCTCCAAATATAATAAAGAGTTATCTCCAAGTATATGCATAAGCACAAAATGAAAAGGTGAAATGCTAGAGCCTCGTCGGTCTCAAGCAAAAAGGTATCCGGCCTCGTCATGCGGATTCCATGATGAAGTCAAGGGTGTTCGGCCTCGTCGGTCACGAACAAGTAATTCCGGCCTCTTCGGTGCGGAAAAGAAAACGTCCCAGCCTCGTCGGTCAGGGAAAGAAAGAGACTTCATATGGATCACCGGCCTTGACGGTGCGGAAAATGGTAGGGTGAATGTGAGACTTGTGCTCATATAGTACTTAGGAGATTTCTCCTTATGCAAACTTGAGACGCACATAATCGGCGTTTGTTTAAGTTGCTGAGATGCGTATACTCGGCGCTAGCTTCGCCAAGCCTACGGGAAAAGTCGTGCTGGTAAAACTCACGGACAAAATTATGATAAGCCTGGATAAATCGGGCATTGCATGTGCCATGATATTTCTTAACTTGGTCGTGCATTGCGCCACGATATTGGATATTACTTAATCGTGTTTTGCACCACGATGTTTATTATTAGTCGGCCGTGCATTGCACCACGGAATCATAGTTCGGTCGGGCTTTGTGCCATGATTTTCATAATTTAGCCATGCATTGTGCCACGGCATTTACCAGTCGGCCGTGCATTATGTCACGACACTTGCAGTTTTGGAGTCGATTGGAGTATCGACGATAGAAAGCGGGTCGTGTGGAACCTCTATGTAGTTTGGTTCATCTTTGACGACATAGCCGCTGGAAGCTTGAAAGGGCCTTTAAATCATTTCTGGCCGCACATGTAAGTACACGTACACACATGGTGCTTATAACTAAACTATCTTACTTGCTTCTTTTAACATTTTCACACGTACAGGCTATTTGAGAATTGAGATAGATAATGATGCCATTGATTGGCCGAGCCAAAGCCTCACCGGCTTCTGCACTGGAGACTGCCGTGCTCGCCACGGGTCGTGTTGCCTTGCCGGGCTACCATGAGATGCTGCACTTATGAGTTAGTCGTTGGACGCCGTCGTCGAGCTCATCTGCCACCAGCAGACCGCCACGGCCCTGCCCTGGCGCTGGACGTGTTTGTGTTGCTGATGGCCCAGTGCTTGATGATGCCATCGCCGGGCTGCTACTTGTCACTGGACGCTCGACTGCCCGTGGAGTTGCCAGTACGTGATGATGCTGATGATGATCGTGGGGCTGCTGCAAATGCATGCTTGCCCGTCGCCGAGCCGTCAGGCTACTGCTTGTTGTCACTGCTGGAGCTGGGGAAACTCGCCGTCGATGAGATGCTGAAAATACCGAACGATCGTTGGGCTGCTTGCTTGCGCCGCGCTTACGGCAGGCGAGATGAAGATGATCGACGGGCTGACGTTGCTCCGTCAAGGCCCTGGCCGGGCTGCTGAACCACCGTTGCAATCGCCATCGATGTGCTGCTGACCACCGGGCTGCTGCTTGTTGCGCCGTACGTGCTCGACTGCTTGTTGCGCCGCGCTCGATCGGCACCGGACACCGGGTGAAATAGTGATGATTGTCAGGCTGTACGGGTCTGCCCTGGGCAAACGCATCACCAGCTAGGCTGTAGATGTGCCGTCGAGGAGAGCTGCCGTGCTGGGCCTCAAACAAGCTCGATCTGGGCTGCATGCCGAACGGTCGTCGGGCTGCTTGCTTCCTGCGCCACGCTCACCACCAGATGCCGGGCGAGATGAAGATGATCGCCGGAAACTGTTGTTGATCCGCCGTGGCTGGGCTGCTGAATCATCATGCAGCCGCGCTTGATCTTCTAGTTGGCCATCAGAGTGTGTGCTTGACGGTGATGCCGCGGCTAGCTTTGCAATGCTTGCCGGAGATGCCGACGGTCAGTGAGTAGCTACCTGGACGGCAGCATGTGTGCCCGCTTGCTGCTCAGAGTTGGCGTGTGGATTCCAGCGAGAGGCGCCGTGGAGGTCCGCGTGTGCACGCTTTGGCCGGGAGTAGCAGGGCTTTGACGTGATGCATGCCCTCGCGTGGCGATCAGAACACGCCGCCGCTGTACTTGGGTACGCCGCATAACCTTGCTGCAGCCATGGACGTCGGCGCTGTCGGAGAAGAGGTTGCGGTTGAAGTTGACGAGCTTGCCGGGAGAGTCGCGGTGGCAACGGCTTGGAGCGCTAGAGGATGGCTAAGCTTGCAGCTGCTCCCACCGGCAGGGCGGCGGCGCTTAGTTGATGCATGCCCGTGATGATACGCCGCCCAGGCGGCCTGTTGATACGTCTCTCCTCTCCCTTGGCACCATGGAACTGCTAGCTATTTATAGGGGTCAAGGCCCAAGCTATCAACTCCTCGGCCAAGCAAACGTCAGAGATTGGAAGCTAACGAATTCCATCCCTATCTCAACAAACGGCCGAATATACGATCTTAATTAATTTGGCCGTGATTCGTATCTATTCCAATTAATTGTCACAAGCTAATAACGTTCTTTTGCATGCATCTTGGTGTCCCTGAAGCATGGACCCAAATGAAGATACGTACGTATCCTTTCTCTTCAAAATACCCAGGAGACAGGATATATATATCTCGTATAGATATTGGCCGTCAGGCGTGATGCGTGACCCACATACAAGCAGGATATATATCATATAAATATAAATATCTGCTAGCCATCACAATTCCAGAGACTTCTAGAACCTTCCATCCGTAGCCCGGCGCATGGCACGTCTCGCCAGCCCAGCCGTACAGAGCCAAATACGTTTATACTCAACAAGATATACGTACATGTTAGTTGGCCGTACATGTATGACATTTATTAAATATTTGGCCGGCAAAAGATAATTGACTTTGTTCATACGTGCATGTATTTGCACCAAAAGAAAGTTCTTTGCATCCAAGAATGACGTGGATCAAAATATATATGGTCAACTCAAATAGTAACCATTTTCGTATGGACTTTATTTGTTAAGCCACATACCTAACTTAACCAAAATATTTTATTTTGCCTGGTATGGTGGCATATAACTTAAATTGGCATTATAAAATTATGCCAAAATTTCATCGTACATAACCAACCATAAAACAAGCCAACCAATAGCATAGCTTTGCAGTACAAACTTCATACCAAACAATAGAAAGAAACTTGGACCAGTTTTACTTATGAGAATTCATTTAATTAATCCTTCAGAATTGAATCCAATATTGCTAATCAAGTGAGAGTAGCAAATCAGGATTTCAACTTTGATGCTCAAAATTGACCTAATGAAACTTAACTAAATCATTATTTTATTACCATTGAATCAATAAACATGATGCTTAATGCATAATATGATGACATGGTGGGATCTCATATTGCGTAACACCTGGGGTGTTACAGTAGGATAGACAATCATACTATAAAGATGGACATATCAAATGTGCAAATATGATTATCTAATGCCACTTGAGTGATCTAACTTTGCATATGCATTAAGATCGAATGGTCAAGTGAGATCAAGTGAAAAAACTTTAAAATGTTTATGAAATGTAGCTTGAGTGCTTGTGTGATCAACCTAGAGAGACTAGCAACTAGAATTATGGAAAGGCTTGATTGTGGTGCATTAGAGGTAGAGCACTTAGTTTTCATAACCGCCATCTCATTGTCTAACAAGTTGCTCTAGTGTATTTGCAAGAAATTTATATGGGCTTTAGCCATTTAGATCCTTTCACATGGAGAATAGGAATAAGAACACCTATGGCTTCCATGATGTCAAAGGAAGTAGAACCCAACTCTTGTACTCCCCTTGCCCTATAGAGACATAAGGAAGGGCAAGAAAATCCCTTAAAGGGGGACCGACCCACAAAACTCTTGATCGATAAAACCCTAGAGCAACCTAGCTCTCATGCTCTCCAACTACTATTGCAAAGTCTTGACAAATATAACACAAGAGAACTCTCTTGCTGGACGTACTTCAAAGCTCAAATTGGGATAAACCTTTTGATGCCATAGAGTGTTAACCACCAAAGTCCCACACATTAACCACTAATTAGCGGTATGTTTAAAAACCCATGACACTAATTCTAAGTAGTTATGGAACAATTCTCCTAATTGCTCCCTTCATTCCAAATTGTAAGTTACTCACTTTTCTAGATACATACTCCCTTCGGCCCGAAAAGACCATCATTTTGGGTCTTTGCGCTACAAGTTTGACTCGATTTGTACAAAATACGTGCAATATTTATCTATGAATAAATTTTTTAAAAACTAGATTCAAAGATCCTTCCAATGATACTAATTATGATACTAATTGATGATACTTATAATTTGTAAAAATTATCGGCAGCTGTTTCTCGGGAAGCGAAAGCGACAAAAATTCTAGGATGGAGGGAGTAGTTTTTACTATGTATGTCGACATAGTGCATATCTAGGTGCGTAGCAAAAGCTATATCAAGAAAATCCAAAACAACTTACAATTTTGAAGGGGGGAAGTACAAACAATAAGTATGACTAATCAAATGAATGAAGTTTGTAGGAAGTTAACCCTTTTGCATCAGATCAAGTGGCCAAATTAGTATTCCTATTTATTCTTTAAGGGGGAAAAGTTTTGTCCTCTGCATTCTTACAGCTTAGAAGAATGACATGTACGTTGCAGCAAGAATTGCAAGTGAGACTATACTACTTTTATTTACTTAATTATATGGATGGATAAATATTATAATATATGTTAGTGGATGACTGTTAGTAGTTGATATGGAAAACTAAATATATGCTATATATAAATGATGTGATTTGTTGACGTGAATAGTTTGAATGAAGACATAACTGTATATGTGTGGCAGAACCTTCTAAATTATATGGCCCACAAGCATTTGACATTGTCCCTAAGACCTCTGTCAGCCATACTTGTGTACCACATAACTCAGAATGTTCTGTCGGGTGAAACTCCGATGACACCACGATCCTCCAGGATCGACTTCTTACAAGATATTGTAGTATTACAATCGTTTTTATTCAAATATAACAGAGTAGCGGAAGATTTATAAAAGAAATGACTACACTTGATCGAGTTTGATTAAACAAAACTTAACTGAGTTTGCGAAAGTAAGGAAGAATCATAGAGCACATGCGAGAGAACTTCTTAGACTGGGGATATTCGATCATGCCAAGCCCACTGGTATGATCAAAGTCAGCAACACTAGTCAATGCCTGCAACAGGGGTCAAACAAACCCTGAGTACAAAAGGTACTCCGCAAGACTTACCCGACAGAAAAGAGGGGAGAAGACTCAGGAATGCTGGTTGATAGGAATCAAGGGAAGGCTTTAGCAAGAATCAAAGACACCTTTGCGAAAAAGCGACTAATGTTGATCCTTACTATTTATTTTTTTCTGATATTTTCATTAAGCATTAAGCTATCCATCTAGGTTATCTCAGTCTATAGCAAACACTTGTCATCCATGTAACGATTTCAAAACTTTCTTTCCATCAACTTCCATCATTACTACGATGCTGGTGCAAGGATCAAGTCTCCTATATCGTGGAGCAACGACGATTCGAACCGCTTATATACCCAGCTGGGGCTTCCTAGCCACACGATGTATGCAGGATCCAACATCTTACATACATCAATTCAACGCTTGGATTTCTCTATACCAGACCGGGTCCTATGGCACCCGAGAGTACAGTACTCCACCTCCCTACGCCGTCAGTCAAACCGTCGACGGTGCGCTCGTAGGATGGGTACACGCTACTCCCGCCATCTCTCCACTCCCAGTCCACGATTGTCCGTTCTCGTCATAGATAGTCCAAGTGGAGCTTACCGCCATTAGCATGCGACTAGTACTATCCAATAACCTCATGATCCAAGGGCCAAGGCAACAAACGGTGCTTAACCGACACAAGTGGACGACACTACACCAGGGCACTAGCCCTTCCTGATGCAAGTCACTCCACCGGCGTCTCAATTTACTCATCATGTTCTTGATGTATACCCTTGACCCGATCAAAGTCAAAGATAAACAACAAGCAACATCAGGTTTTCATAATTTCCCTCGACGGGGTATTGTTATCAAACTTTGAAAAATATTTTATTTGTAAAGCCTAGGCTATCAGCGAGACTAAGCATATACTAAGCATTTTCAAATCAAAATAGGTTTCAGGGATAATATATCAAGGTACGGTAAGTGCATCAAAGTAGGATATCACACAACTTCTAACACCTAATGCATCATATCAGGAACATAAAATATAAAAACTTTTTAAAATACAAGGAGGTGGTTGAATGCATCCGGGGCTTGCCTGCGTTGCAGAGAAGGTTAGCTGTTAATCTTGACAGTGACATCTTCGATGGATTCCTCTCTTCGGAACTTGGATCAACACGAGCCTTCTCCAAGGCTTGGTCAGCGGAACCCTTCACTCTCACGTACACTACACGTATACAAATGATGCATTCTAAGTATGATGAAATGCATGACATGATGCAGGGCAACATGGATGAAACAACTTAATTTCACATCATCTTGAGTACAACTTTCCTTCACGGTATAGTTGTATCAAAGGATTACAGATAGCAATTACAACGACATTGGATAACACAACATAATTAACATAAATAAATTGCCGAAGGTCCTTAGGGTTAATGACCTAGGGTCATCACTCAATCCCAAAGTCAATCAAACCTATGGTGATTAAGGTTAATTACTAATTTATTAACCATTTTTACAGTTGTTGAAAGCCGCTAATTAAACCTACTAATTAATTAACTACTACTACACATGTGATGATGACTACAACTAATACTACACAACCAAGCTATAGATCATTAAGGTAAATAATGGTCCATGGTCTTCAAATTATACCAAAGGGAAGCAAATCCTAAGTGAAGTTGCCATCCTTTAATTAAGTCATTTTATTATCCATTAAGCATGTGAGCAAATTTCTATATGATGGAGCTACACATGATAAGGCCATGGATCAGGGGTGAGCATTGATCCATGGGTTTCACACAATGCCATAATTCAATCAACACTTTAATTAGTCAACTAATTAACTAAACAGTTATTTTATTAATCATTTTCACAGCTTTAAACAAGGTGAAAATTAATTATAAAAATAAACTTATTCCAAACAGTACCAAATTTTTTAGTGGAGGTCACTTTTCACATGAAAAGATTAACTCTGAAGTTTCATGATTTTTGGGTTATTATTTTACTCTACAAAAATCAAATACTATGCATTTATTAATTAAAAAGGCAATTATTAATCACGACAAAAAGTAATTAACATGCTACAAACATATCTTTCTATAAAACTACACAACATAAGGATCACATACATATTTTTGTTATATTTTTATTTGCCCAGAATATTTAATTATGGAAATAACAAAAATCAGCTTTTAAATCAAATAAAGAAAAAGAGAAACCTTTTCTTCTTCCCACTGGGCCGTGCCAACGGCCCATCTGGCCCGAGGCCTGCCCGGCCTCCACCTCCCCCTTTCTCACTCTCCCCTCTCCTTACCCACCGCCGACCGAGGGGGCCCCGGTCAGCCTGTCACCCGCCGGCCTTGACCGCGACCCCTGCCGGGCGGGTCGACGACCTAGCTTCGCCGCCGGCGAGGTCGCAGCGCCGGGGAAAGTCACCACCGTGACCCCCGCAGGATCTGGCGCACCTTTGCCGGGGAGCTTAGCGGTCGGATTAGGGGCGCGGAGAAGGCACGGCGGCGGCTATGGCGGCTTGGTCGTGCCCGGCGATGGCGGCGCGACAGTGGCGAGCTGCTGCTGGTTGGAATCGGCCAGAAAAAGGGTGGCGGGATGTATGAGATGTTCGCCGCGACTGATTTCTTACCTTTGCCGGCGGCGAATGGAGTAGAGGGACACAACCACGGCGGACCGGAGCTCGGTGGAGCTCCACGGCGGCGTTCCAGGGGACCGACGGCGGTAGAGACAGAATTGGTGGAGCGGTGAGCTTCACGGAGGCTAGACAAAGTGAGTGGTGAGGTTGGTTTGGCCGGAGATGTTCTGCAGGTGGCTGGCCATGGGCGCGGTGAGGCTCGATGGCGGAGCAGCGAAATACACCGGCGGCAAGACCCCGTTCCCGCACGACGGTGGCGGTAGAGTGCTTAGGAGCGAGCCGACGGTAATCCCAAGCTTAAGGCGAGCTCAGCACGCTACTCAGTTCGGTCGGGGATGATCTGGAACGGCCTGGGATGGCGAGCGGACTCGGTGGCGATTGGCGGCCGGCTCCGAGGAAGAAAGGGATTGCGCGGGCTTCTCCGGCGATGATAGCTCGTGCTGCCAAGCTGGGGAGCGTCGCAAGGATGTGGTGATGCTGTGAGCAAGATGGTTGGGGCGATCATAGAGCAGGGAGCTCGAATTCGGACAGCGATTGGTGATGACGGCGGCGGCACTGAGAGGAGAAAGAGAAGTTCGCCGGCGTCTCTGGTGAGTAATAGAGGGCGGCGACGCTTCGCGAAGGTAGACAGCGCACAGGCGACGCTGGCAGAGCAAGCAGCGGTGTGGCATCGCGCGTGGGATGGCCGGTACTAGACGGCGGCGCGCCGGCAAAAGCAGAGAGTGGCGGCGGTGGATTGGCTTGGTCTTGTAGCTGTGATCTTTTCCCTTTCCTCTTTCAAATTACTTTCAAAATTTGAACTGTACTAAAAAATCTTCCAAAATACAGATTGCTCAAAATTTTGTGCTCTACAACTTTCATTAAAGAAGTTTTATCAGAATCTAAATATTTTTGAAATTGCATTTCAAATTTGAAAATGAGTTCAAATTCCAATTTTTGGGATTTCAAAATTACTTTTAAATTTTTAATAAAAGATGAAAATCTCCAAAAATAAAAGTTGTTCCATTCCTCAATATCTACAACTTTCATTTAGAAAGTTTTCATGAAACTGAATAATTTTTGAATTGGAGTTTAAAAATCAAAAGGGGACAATTCTCAATTTAAAGAACTTTTGAAATTACTCCAAATTTTATTAAAAAACTTGAAAAACTTTATTTACCAAAGTTGTAGAGCTCAAAGAGATACAAAACTGTATTTTTGGAGTTTTCCCCAAATTTTGAATATTTTGAGATGAAATTGAGAAAGGGGCAAAAAGGCTTTTGAATTTCAAGCTTTTGAAAAGGGTTTTCAAATTGAATCTTTGGGCAATTAATTAATGGTGTTGTGTTACTTTTCAAACCCAACCAATGGCATACTTTCAAAGTACAAAGTTCGTACTTTGAAATGGTGCCAAAGTTTGGCAACTTTTATTTGCAAAATTAATCATGGTTAGCTCCTCAAAATTGAACTTGGAATACAAATTCCAACACTCAACCAACTAGGGTTAGGGTTTGGGATTCGGATTCAATTCAAATTTGATTCTTTCTTTTACATCATTTGACTTGTAAAACATGCTTAGGATGTTAAACATAGTTAGCCAAACACTTAATCACTCCAAGGTTGCTTTTAGTTTAATCACTTTTATAAACTTGATAAAGCATGTAAGCGAAATTTAATTGCTTTGCCACACTATTCTAATTAGCATGCATAGCAGGCTATACTAAAAATCATTAGGCATGAGTAACATCTTAAAACACACTTGGCATACAAGACAAAGCATTACTTAGGCAAGGATCATTAACACCATGAAATGCACTAATGCACTGGGTGATCAATTTAATGATGCATATGATTATAAGCTAATTGCATTATCTTTGAGTTAACAAACATGATGCTTAATGCATAATATAATGACATGGTGGGGTTTAGGTTAACGTAACACCAGGGGTGTTACAATATGCTAGCGGAATGTCCTAGTGGTGCTGATGTGGACACTTTGCATGACGACGTACGCTAGTGGGGATTGATATAGATATAGATATAGTCATATAGATATAGATATAGATATAGACCCCACAAAAAATAGATATATAGATATGGACATGGTTATGGATATTTCATTTACTTGTTCATGTACTATATTACATTAAAGAGAATTCAAGAGTCAGCGTACATGTAGCAACACAGTTCAAGGTAAATCCTTTGATGTAATTAACTTTTCTTTCAAAACTGGGTAACCAATATAGAATAGTATATCTTGGAATTTACAGACCAGTTTAGAGATTGTTGGATGCACTTGTGTGAAACTTAATTCCTGTGTGTTGGAGTGGATTAGGGTGAAAAATTATACTAAGTTCCACTCCAATCCATTCTAACATATATATAGATTGAGGTGGATACGAGTACATCTAAACAAGGCCTTAGGATGTGTTTTATAGGATTCTAGATTCTGGTAGAAGCGTTTTGGGTCTAAATTCTCTTCAGAAATGTTTCTAAAAATTAGAATCACTTTGTGGAAACATTCGACTAACTTTGTTAGATTTTTTCCAAACAGACTAGGGTACTCCTACAATTCATCACTTAAAAAGAAAAGAATTGGACTAGTTTATAGAAGAATTAGGCCCAAAGACCTTACAGCTGCATTGGTTTATTAGGAGAAAACCCAGTGAAAAATCTAGGCATGCAAGCCTAGCAACAAAGCTTACCACTAAAAGAATTCTAGTGGTACATGACAATCTACTTTCGTCAGACACTCAAAATCATGTCATAGTTAACTTGCCATGATGATTGAAAAAAGTCACAAATTACAACACTCTATGATGATTTCTTATAACGTTACTACTAAACCGTCATATATAAAGATATTTCTTGTAGCATGCATATCCAATAAACATATAACACCAACCCATAAAAGATAGAGCGCGGCATGTGCCTTCGACACCGAGCTTGTCACAATAGCAACAAGCAACTCTGACTCCACGTGACAGATATCAGCAGATATCAAGTTAGAGAAACCATGTTGGGGTGTTTCTTTGGACCAGTGTTAGTCTAAACATTTAAGTGACTAAACAATTACCTATAGTTTACTATTTATTCATGCTAAACAGCCATCTAAACGAACTAAACAGGATAAACGGGAGATTAATGGATACAAGTAACTATGTAGCGTTTACATACGTAAACGGGCTAAAAGGTTGCATAGGCAAATATTGCTTTGGAAGTAAAAAATCGATTCCAAATGATTATCCCCGAAAGTGTGTGACATTTGACATCAATTCTACTTAGTTGAAATGTTTTACTAAATGCACCATTTCCATCCTAAGACTCAGAGCAGAGACAACATCATTAGTTAGGACTTAGGAACAATATGTTTATCTGATGGCAGTGAGCAATCGTGGAAAAACTAAGAATTTACAACAGCCAACAAGGCACATGAAAGGTGGTGCTATGGAGTCCCTTGGCACATAAGATCACACGCAGAAACAAAGAAATTGGGGCAATTGGCGTCACACGCTCCGTCGCTGTCGTCTCCTCTCATTCGTAAATAAAAGAGAAAAATAAATAAAAGACAGCGGGCGGATAAAAAAGTGCTCCCAAATGCTATATCCCCTTGTGCCTAAAAACGATACGAACCAGAGCCTCTTGCTCCTCGTCCTCTACCACCACTCTTCTCCTGCTCGCTAAAAAAAGCTTCTCGTCGAGCTTATAAATACGCTCCCCTCCCTCCCGGTGCCAAGTTCCTCCCCCCGATCCCCTTCCCCCTTCCACCCGCCGATCGCCCTCCGCTCGCTCCACCGCGGCGGGCGATCGCTCATCTCCCTCTACCTTCCCTCCGGCGCGCGATTCCCGAGCGAGGCGCCACCCACCGAAGATTTCCGCCGACGGACGGCCGGCCGGCTCGCTCCCTCCCCTGCCTTGCCGATCGGATCGCGTGCTCCCCGAGGTGACGATCTGCGAATTCCCTGCATTTTCTACCGGTATTTCTCCCCCGCGATTTGCTCGGGCTAGCTCGATTGCCTTTGGGTGGGCGCGAAGGTATCTGTCTGCTTGGGCGCCGGCCATGCATGCGCGAGTGGGCGGAGTGCGGGGGAAGGAATTGATTCGCCGGGAGCGTGCGATTTGAGTGCCCCGTACGGCACTGCGTGCGAATTTCATCGATGATTGGATGGATGAGGGAGCTGGGACTACAAAGAGTATAACTGTATTAGGATACCGCAGTATGGGCATATGATTAATTCATCTCGGGATTGTGGGCGGTCGTTTCCATACCTGGTCAGTGGCCAAACTTCGGAGAGGTGTTGGATTCGCCTAACTCGTCCTGCTTTATGTGCATGCACGTTCTGATGGTGTGGAGAACTTTGCTAGGATAGCTAGCATTATTTTGCTTCTTTTGGTTGCCAGGAGGGGTTAGGGGATGCATCTGATACTCTTGAGGTGGTTAATGTGTAAGTATACCATTTTATTGTGTATTTGTGTGCTATTTAAAACAGAAGTGCGCACATTCCACCAAACTACCACATTCATGTCCTAAAATCTTAACAGAACTAGTGTTAATTTCAGTAGAACCGCTACTACTTTGCCTCCCTTCTCACCAACCTATCACATTTTCCTTTACAGTATTCTGATTGCCTGGTGCACTCATCAGCATCACATAGTGCAAAATTTAGTAAACCAAAGTAGTGGTAAAAATGTGACACTGACAAGTGGGCCCATGTGTTCATGATAGCGCAGGAGGCAAAAAGTTTGTGGATTTGTTTAGAAGAGAGCCCAAAGTAGTGGTATTTTCTGAAATGGCCACTAGAAGTTGTAGTTTCGTGACACGGATAAGAATGTGGTTGTTTTGTGAAATTTACTCAACTATAAATGTGGGCCTTGTGTTAGTTCAAGTCAGGTATGCTGAGCTTATTGTGAGTTTGTTGGAGGTGAACTTTCTTTGGTTAAGATACCAATGATAAACAAAATGGGGACTACTTTCCAGCAAATTTGGTGTGGTTTCTGATGTTGCAGTTGTGAAGTTGTGCGGTGGGTACCTCATAGCTGTTTGGTTGGTAGTTTGGAATTCAGATGCCTTTTAGCAAGTGAAGTTTGCACTTTTTGTTTCATGACTAAAAGCTACAGCTAGTGGATTGGGGAGATGATTCTTAATTCTTCTTCTAGGATGATGGCGATGTAGTGATATCTTGCGTTACTATTTGTGTTCTTGCACTGATTCCAATGTGTACACTACAATATTTCTTGTGGATTGAGTTCCCTATGGTCACTTTCAATGCAGTTTAGTTGGTCATGGAGATTTTCTAGTACATTTTTTTTTGGGTGCAAACGTATGCTTGGATGGGCATTCATCTTTTAAGTGCTTTGGTATTGCATCCGTTTATTCAATGTTTATATGAGCAACTTCACCTGTACTGTTCGATCATTGATTCTGTGACACTCTGGTTGATATACATATGTTTAATGTCTATTTATTTTCTGCAGTGTAATGATTAAGGGATAAATAAGCTTAAAGTACTAAATTATTTATTTTTGATAAATCACTGGGCCTCTTTGACATTAGAAATTGCAATATTTGTAGCTACTCTTCCAAAGGATGATCTGTCTAACAATGGATTAGTTAATAGGATATTACATCAACTACATTTTTTTCCCACTCCCTTGTCAGTTCTGGTATGCTTATTATACCACACATGAGCTATACCACACATGAGTTACCAACAAAAGTAAAAACAACAACAATAGGAAACAACCGTAGTAATATCACTAGGGGTTTTAAAACTGGGTTCATGGTTTTGGCACGTGGATTGATGATTTCCATGGACAATTTTCTAGGTATCCTCAGACGGCCTCCATTAGGTATGCACAAACTATCTCAACGAGTATCACGGAAGATTTTCTTCAATTGGTTACCCCTAGCCTATCCGCATATCATTGTTTCTAACTTGGTCGTCTCAGGGTTTGATAAATGAAATCAAAATAACATACCTTGAATTGAGGTTTTGATTTTGGGTTATTATAATATGTTGCAAAATTTCAATGCATTTTAGGAAGTAATTGTGTTTGCATGACTGCATGCATACAGCGACTTTTTTTTTTTTTTAGAGTAACATATAGTGGCTTTGCATGCTTCATTGTGACCACTGTTGTATTTCTTGTGTTCTATCGTTATTGCATGCACGATTGACTGGGTTTCTATTGACTGATTTGGGCATTGGAATGATAAGGACTATCACTTCTTGACGAGCATGTTTCTTTCATATACATATAATTCTTTTTCCATCCACACAGAAAAAAAATCACCATTCTGCTTCCACTAGTGGGCACATGGCAGCAGGTATAAACCTGATTCCTCTGAAACTGGCTTGGAGCAGCTAGTGGCAACAGAGCACAAATTCAATCAAATTTTCAAATCATAATTTCATAAAATGGTACCAAGATATCTTTCTAAGTTTTATAGGACCTCTCCTGAATACCTGATTTCGATGTCTCCGAAGAGACGAATACCTGATTTCACAGTGATAATACCCATGTTGCCGTTTGAATTTTTAGGCTGTACAGGAGGGAGGGGATTCATGGAGGGAGAATTGATATGTACCATCCACCATGACATCATAGCGAGTTGTGGCGGGATTGAGGGGAAATTTAATTAAATGACAAAATAACATCATTTTACTGGTTCACCTTTTTAAAAAAAATTGTTGTCAAACTACATTCCAGTTTAGTTACAAAACTGAAAGTGCATGTTGGGGAATTTAGCACGAATCACAGTGACGTCCTGACTTCACATAAAGTTTTATCTACAGGCAGGACAGCTGTTACAGCTAGTAATTAGCAGTGAACTGATTGGTGCTGGATTGAGCTGTTTTTATTTCTATTTCAAAATGGAAATGATTACTTATTACAATTATCTTTATGTATTATAGTGCTGGCTTCCTTGTGCTTATTATGCAACTTGCGTACACTTCAGTCTGTGATGTATCCATGTTAAGATCCTCCCCTTCCTCTCAGGCATCCATTCCTTTCCTTCAATTTACCTTGCATGTTGTGCTCTTTGAAAGCAAAGGTTTCTTAGCTGAGAGTGGACTGAAAACCAATGGTTTTTTCCCTAGGTCTTGTTGAAGCTCATTGTTTTGAGGAGTTGTTTGTTCTATTTCCTTTCTCTTTATACTTTTTGAGTTATTAATCCTGCCTCTACGGGCTCCATCCTGAAGAACCAAGCTTTCATGATGAAAAACAACTTGACTACTCCAGCCTATTAACATTGCAAGCAGCTGGAAGCATACAATAGTTATGGATCCAGTTAGATCCTCAAGAGGATTAGATCCAGGCACATTTCGTATAGTTGGAAAGATTTTTTTGGATGTTATTTAGTGTCTTGGTAAAAGTGGAGCAGATGAATGTACATCATCACATACAGCGTGATCCTGTCAGTTACCACTATTCCTGTATGTCCGCAAAGCATTGATGGCTGAGGGCCTGAGAAAACTAGGAGGCCCCGTCGCCGTGGTACCATTTTGGATCTTTGTTTTCTGATGCTAGAATTAGTTTTAACAGGGTCAGTTGCCTAAGCCCAAAATCAGTCTGGTCAGTTGTCAACTTTTGGTTCTAACTGGATTACATCAGTAGTTAGCTGATGAACGGAGGTTTCTAAAATAGCTATTCTCCTTGTGTTTGCATTTACTTGTGTTACTTCTCATTGCGTATGCATATCCTCCCTTCTAGCAGTAGTCCTTTGATGATACACCTTCCTCATGTTGGGGTATGTAATAGCAGTACATAGCAGTTGTTATCAGTTCTCCTCATTGATGTCAAACCTTTCCCACTGATCCACTCACTGTAGCACACCTGTGGCTATTGCATTTTCGAATCATGTGCTTGGGATGAGCAGCAAAGGTGACTGCTACAGTCTCTCTGATCTTTGGTATCCCACTCTTCTCTGGTTGACTATCGATACATAAAAACGATGGATATGTCTATGAGTGATTTTTTTTTTTTTTTTTTTTGGGGGGTGGTGGCAATAAATCATTTTGGTTCGAGACTCATTGGATTACACAGTTCTATATGAGTGATGCGTCAATGCTTAAGTCCTGAGGCAATCTTCAACTCTAACTATCATAGGTGGAATGTGTCTGCATATGCACTATGTAGTGCTAGGTTACTTGAGTAGGGTTTAGTTAGCATTGTTCCTTGTGATCAGGTTGCTTTAGAAGAGAGATAGTTTTGTCTTGCTTGCTTATGATATATAAAAGAAAATCTCTACACTGAGAACCAGATTAATATTGTGCTAGGCTTCGAAGCTGCATGTTTTTATGTGGTAACTGTAGTATTTGAGGGACACTGATCCATGGCTTGTCACCTATAGATGGCCTTCTTTACCTTTCAATATTCTGTCTGGCAACTTCTATATCTCTCTATCTATATCTGTATCGACTTTTTCAAACACGTGGGACTTTGTAATTTTGTTGTGTTTTCTTAATGAAATTCAGGATTGCCTATGGTGGAAAAAAAAAAAAAATTGTCCACTTTTCTATCAATCATCTTTAGCTTATTTGTAACATTACCTTTTTAAGATATGAGTATTAGAATTTTCATCATTTCATGTCCTTTAACAAGCCAATTCTTAAACTCCACAACCTTGTCGCTTTGCATGTCACATTTGAGCCTATTAATTTGATTTAACCTTACCAATTTTTTTATGTGGTATCAGGTAGAGGTGATGATATGGCATAGTTTTTTGACTTAGCCTGCCTTGGCTATTTCTTGAAGCTAAGGGAAATAATAATTGGCGTTATGGCATTTAGAAATATGGTTTGCACTCCCCAAGTCATTGATCTTACATCAGAGAGAGGGCAAGCTCAAGGAGGAAATGGTAGTGAGACATCTGAGCAAGGTGGACAACATGCTGTCAGGGTTGCAGGAAATGCAACGAACATTGGTCTCTCTGGTGCGCCGGTTACTATGATGTGAGCATAAATCATCACCATCAGCCTGTTCAGAACCCACCCCCAAATTTAGGTGTTGATTCCGGTTTTGTCTTCGCATCAAATATGTACAATCCCAGCATGTCATCAACATCAATGAACAGACATGTTTCTCATGCTCAGAGCTTTGGATCGGGGAATCAAACATTGCCTCTAAACCAAGTCCCAGGAACTGTGGATGAGAGTAGCAGAAATGACAGTGTTGGTGAAAGTGCTAGAGAACATATTAAAAGGAAAAAATGCTGCAGTTGCTGGAAGCTATCATTTTGCTAATGGATTTGCAAGCTCAAGCTCATCTTCTCATGCACCTCAGAATCCTATGCTTAGGCCTTGGGACCCTTCTTTTGAATCAACAGTTTCTTCTAATGTTGCACCATTCAACCCATCAGAATATCATGGACACAGCAGTTGGCCATCCTTAGAAGGATCTTCCATAACTGGAACTAATGGATTCAACTCAATGGCTGTTCATCCAGAATTAGCACAGCGTGGGAACTATACATTTCCATCCACTCACATTGGCCATTCATGGATGTCCCATGCTACAAATGGTATTGCTGATGGAGTTCCCCAGTGGGAATATGTCAATGCAACTACTAATATTCAAGGTAAAGTTCATGGACAAAATGCTGGTTTCTTTATCATGAGACATCTTTAAAATCTATTTTTCTGCTATCTAATTGAACAATCAATATTGGTACATATATATAAAATTGTTGCCAAGTGTACCTGATAAATCAACTCATAGTTGAAAAAGAAACTCGATTAAGTGGTCGTCTGAGTTCTTTACTGGGGTGATATGATTTCAAACGTTATGCTTTTATCAGGCAGATTTGCCCATTCAGGACCCACAGAAATCGCAAATGGAGGCTTTCATGAATATCAGAATGGACCTTCAACTGTTTCTCGGGGACCAGTACCTTATTTCCACCAGCATGCGATGCATGGCATGCAAGCTCATAATCTGATTGATCCTGCTCAAATGCAAGTTCCTTACCAACAATGCCACAATAACGGTGTCATGCATGGTGGTGTCAATTACCCTGAAACCGTCTCCACTTAGGTCCACGAATTCCAGTTCTCTTCTCCAGTTCTGAACGTACTTTTGGACCTCCACAGCAGCCGTTCCTGGCAAATCCAGTTAACCACCGCAACATAAGGATTCTGCCACCTGAGGTAACATTACACTTTACTCTGTTCTGGCAGTTAGCTTTCTGGCTACCTGCCTTTTTTTGTAGTTGAGGACAAAAACATTTTGGGAATGTTTGATCAGCCAGCTTGCTGTTGCAGCTGCTGCTGCAATTTTTCAACTGCCAGCCACTGTAGCAGCAACAGCTGCTGCTGCTGCTGCAATTTCTGGAAAAACGTTTTGGCCACATGAATGTAGAGTACTAGAGTGAACAGATGTACTCTTGGGCCTTGGCTGAACTTTTGCAGCTGCTTTTATTTTTGTTATTAAGGATATATGTGAACAAGACATGTAAGCTCATATGGCTATTTTGTTTGTCCCAGCAGCATGCCACAATAATGGATTTTTCGAGATTGTATGAAGTGTCAAATACTGTAGATGAGCATAGAGATATGCGTCTAGATATAGACAGCATGACATATGAGGTATTTGGATGCCACTGCTCTGTAAATTTACATCATATGTTTGCTATCGTCTGATATGCTTTGTTTTCTTTTACTACAGGAGCTTTTAGCATTAGAAGAGCAGATTGAGATGTCAATACTGGCCTAACAAAAAGTCACATTGTAGATAAATTGAGGACTAGCCTATATGTTCCAGGAACATCAAGCATGTCTGATCAGCCATCTAAATCTTCTCTAGAGAATGATGCTTGCATAATATGCCAGGTCCTACTCCTTCACTGTATACTTTGTTTATTGACAACTAAATTTCAGCTGTTCCAAACAATGAATCATCATCCAGCTATCTGCCTCAGGTTTGACATGAACATTACAGCTGCTGTGCTTGAATAGCCTTGCTGATTGCATCACTTCTCTTCCATGTGGTCTGAACTTCACAGTCGTGGATCTTAGTTACAACTCGTAGCTTGAATAAATTAGTGATCTACTGCTTGTTTTAATACTGCTACATAATCAATTATATCTACAACCCATCTTCAAGAGAAATGGTTTGTACATGCTTCGAGCTGCTTCTACAGTAGTGTGAATAAAGCATTGCCTGAAGAAATTGAAAGATCCATGAAGTGCGGCATCGGGGATGAATTAAATCAGAAGCACTTTGTCACTATCTAGTTCATGGTTCTAAGTTAGTTTTGCTCGGTGCATCTCGCAGGAGGAGTACCAGGTTCGAGACTGCGTTGGCACCCTTGACTGTGGTCACAGGTACCACGCAGAGTGCGTGAAGCAGTGGCTGATGGTGAAGAACTTGTGCCCCATCTGCAAGACAACAGCATTGTCTACCAACAGAAGACAAGGACAATGAGCAGGAATGAATAAGCCTGTTAGTTATTTGCTTCGACAAACCGTTCAGCTCAATTTTGTATATAAGAAGTGGTAGACAATGGTGCTACCTGTATTTGTTGTTCACTTTGTTGTGATCGGGAGTCCTCAGCTTCCTAAAACTGTACAGCCATAACATTTATTATTTTTCTTCAAATGTAGAATATTCTAAATCTGCTCAGTTCGCCCAATGTGTATGATAAGGCGAATCAGGGAGACAAAGCTTCCGTAATGGCATCTCTAGGCAGCCTTGTATCTATTAACTCTGATGAAACTAATAGAACATGGATCCTCCTGTACATGTTGTCTTCTTTTTCTTTTTAGAAGTTGACGGCAGCACCAAAATGGCTCTTTATCGCTATATCAGTCCGGCCATCAAAACATGGCAATAATATTTCATCCGAATCAGTGGAAGTCATTTTTCCTATATACAGTACAAAAGTCATAGTCATAGCCTTCCAATTTTAATTTTACATGTACACACTATTAGTGCACGTATCAATCAAATAGCCCGAGAAATTCAGTCGAGGACAGCGATTTGCCGATCTCAACTCATTAATTAAAACGTCATGGCGCCCTCTCCAAACCATGCTGTCAATCCAACCACCCCAACCGCTTGACCATGTCAAGAAAGATTGTCATCACGTTTTGTCTTCCTTAATCAGCAGAGCGTATGTTTGTTTGACCGGGCTAAGCCAAAAAAAAAAGGTAAAAGAAAGAAAGAGAGAAAACAAAAAGCTAAGCCGAGCAGCAGCCGCCCGCGTTCACGGGGGAGACCTCGTCCTTGGGTGCGCCGACGTCGATGGTCTTGCCCCTGGGCGGCGCGGCGGGGTCGTCCCCGATGTCGAGCGCGTTCCGGCTGACGACGTGGTAGATCTGGCGGAGCACCTCGGCGAAGGCGCGGTCCACGTTGGTGGCGTCCAGCGCCGACGTCTCCATGGAGAAGGTGCCGTGCCGCTCGGCGAAGGCCGCGGCGTCCTCGGGCGAGACGGCCCGGAGGTGGCGCAGGTCGGCCTTGTTGCCCACCAGCATGACCACGATGTTGGCGTCCGTGTGGTCCCGCAGCTCCCGCAGCCAGCGCTCGGCGTTGTCGAAGGTGGTGCGCCGGGTCACGTCGTACACCACCAGCGCGCCCACCGCGCCGCGGTAGTATGCGCTCGTGATGGCGCGGTACCTGGAGGGGGAAGGAAGGGCACACGCACTCAATCAGCTGCGATCGCCGAAAGCGTCAAGGAAATTGGATGACACGCTAGCGAAATGCATGTGATTGTTTTTTTTTTTTTTTTAAAAAAGGGATAATGCACGCAAAGTTAGCCGGAGTTGACAATGTGATAGATAGGCCAGCAAGAAACTGAAAAGCGTGCGAGCTTTGACGTGCTCGTGATGCTTTTATGGATCAAAGATGGATCACAGCTTAATTGTTATTCATTCATTATGCCATCAACTCCAGGTTGGAGTAGTACGGAGATCAATCCCATTTTCAGCCCTAAAGCATCAAGCAATCATCAAAAGGCTAGTGTTTTGGTTTTCATCTCTGAAATGCGAATCAGAAGCACATGTGCGTGTTAATCCCGTCAGTTACGCTTAATTTTCCATATTACTAGTAACCATTTACTAATAATCCATAGACTCCAGGAAGCCCTGAACATGGTGTACAAATCCTATCCTAGAACTGCCTGCATCTGCCATCCGCATAGCGAACATCAGCAAAGAAGGAAGGAAGGGCGTGGCGTGCGTACCTCTCCTGGCCGGCGGTGTCCCAGATCTGCGCCTTGACGAGCTTGTCGTCGACCTGGACCGTCTTGGTGGCGAACTCGACGCCGATGGTGGACCTGGTCTCGAGGCTGAACTCGTCCCTGGCGAACCGCGACAGCAGGTTCGACTTGCCCACGCCGCTGTCCCCGATCAGCACCACCTTGAACAGGTAGTCGTACTCCTCCTCCGCGCGGTACCCCGACGCCATCTCTCTCTCTCTCTCTCTCTCTCTCTCTCTCTCTCTCTCTCTCTCTCTCTCTCTCTCTCTCTCTCCCGGGCCGGCAGCCAGCAACGGAACGGGGACGTGGAACGCGCTCTCGTTGGTCGACCGAGCGGCGGCAGATTGATCGATTGGTTGGCGCGATTCGATCGATCGCCCCGGCCGCTTCCTGTCTAAATAGCAGCTAGCGCGGCGCCGGCCTTCCTCTGTTCTGTCTGCACCCCCGCCTCAATTATAACCCTTCCACTTCCACGCGGACGCGGCGCTGGGCAGGGGGCAACGCGGTGCGGCGGCGGCGGGCGCGACGCGTTTCGTCTTCCTTTTTCTGGTGGTGGTGGTGGTGGGCTGCGGTGCTCTGCCTCTGCCGCTACGAGGAAAAAGGGGAGGGAGCGCGGCAGGGCCGCAGGGGGGACGAGGTCGCCGCGTTTTGCTACGGGTTGTTGTTGTTCTTGTGTTGCGCTGCTGTGTTTGTTTGTTTCTTGGGCTGTGATGAGGAGGATATCGGGCGGCGCGGGTGGAGGTTGTGGAGGGTTGGAGGCTGGAGCCAGCCGGGACCGGGTCCCGGTGCGACACACGACGACGAGGCGTTGTTGTCTCGGTCCTGGTTCCGTCTCGCTGACTCGGCTGATGCGTACTAGTACGCACGTGCCCTGACAGGGTTGCCTGATTCGTCTTCATGTCGTAGCTGCCGACGAGTGGTCTACCTTCCTCCCCGGCACCGGGAGAAAATACCAGCAACATCGAGCTCATCAGCCATCCATGTACCAAAGTTTGGACGCAATCAAGCGTACACCGCCGTGATGACAAATTCCTCACATGCTGTTCATGTAAATGAGACTTTGGTGAACATTCTCTATTTTAGATTTCTCACTAATTAAAGATAATGGATGAGAATGACTATCTAGTACAGTATGCACAAGATATCAAGAAGCTGTTGGAGAGTACAAACATATAGGCAGCAATTTTTACTCAAGGACTCTAAATGGTGGTTTAAATACTAAATTTTAGAAAGACGCCTGGAGCTTATCTTAGTAGACCTGCACATTCAATTAATTTGATGAAATTGGTCATTTAGAATTTTTGTTTTTAGCAAAGTGATGATCGAATTATTATAAAAAAACAACCGGCCGGTCCTCAGTTCGCTTAATCGGTCCTCTTTACAAGAAATAATACAACAACATTTATATTGAAAAGCACCTAACAAAAAATGCACCATGTAATAAAACAAAAGGACCAACAACAAATAATGCTTCTAACAAATAGACTCATAGAAATACATTTGATTGAATATGAAATTGGAGACAATTTTATTATTTAATATAGTATACGGAAAGAATTTTATTAAAATTATTTAAGGTGAGCTCAAAATGGAATAGATTGTTGTTAACCATACAATGCAAAAGTCTTCAACGAATAGATTACAAATTTCGGCCGACCAACTTTTTTGGTTAAATCGATTTGGTTGTTTAATTGGTTTCGATGAAATTTTACCCACCCCTAACCCTAAGAATTAGTATATCATGTTCATCATTGACTAATTATAATAGATAATCAAGGCTTCTAGTAGAAAATAAAGACCACGATGAGTTCTTCATATTCAAACATTTCAAGCTAGGTACCATAAGATTGGACATGATTTTAGAAGAAAAAAAAAAAATCTAAAACTAGTTTCATAGTTTTGCAAGGTAAAAAATCTAAGTAAAAAATAAATTAAATTGTTTATTATCATTTTAAAACATCTAGGAATTTTTTTTTTTGTAAATTTATTTTTATGAATATTTTAAAATATTTCTAATCTGATTACCTCCTAAAACTTCTGACTTGTCCCATTTAACATCTCTCACGTAACGCAGCGAAAACACCATCAAAACAGGGTGCAGAAATGAATGATTCTAAAAGTTAAGGTACAAAACTGATTTCGTAGATAAGATGATAAATCGGGGGGTGACTATAAAAGTTGAGAGGATTAAATGGATCTTTTTCCTAGTTCCTGAATTATGACGACCCTGCTCGGCATTCATCCATGCGGCCCGCCGGCAGACTTGGAACATTGGGCTGCCGAGGCCGGGCCGGCCCATAACTTGCTTACTAGGTGCATGTTGTTTTCTTTTTTTTTCTTTTTAAATAAACAAACTGGGTGTACGCTTGATCCCTCTTCTCACTTCTGTATAAAAGTTGTTGAGCTAGTTAGAATGCATCCAAGGGGCCACGAAGATGATGCACCGTACACGAAGGTACGCCGCCTCCACAAGAATTGAGCAATGGTCCAAGCGTCTGCGTACCTTTTTGTACCACGGTCCTCTAAACTCGAACAAATGTTTTCATGATCTCGTGGAAGACCTGCAAGAAAACCTGTTGATCGATAAAAGGAGACGAGGAACGTTCGGCTGCCGAGGCCAGGCCGGCCCATAACATGCTTACTGGGTCTATGCTCCCCTTTTTCTGTTTTTTCCTTTTTAATTAACAAACTGGGTGTACGCTAGGCTTGATCCCACAATAAAAAGTTAGAATGCGTCGTTAGTACTAAAAAAAAATGAGTAGGGGCAAGAGGACATGGCCGGCATATCCAAGGGGCCATGAAGATGCATCGTGCACGTACGTACGCCGCCTCCACAACAATTGAGCAATGGTGCATGCGTCTACGTACGTTTTTGCACCACGGTCCTATGACCCGAACAAACACAAGGGTTCATGATCTCGTAGAAGATCTGCAAGAAAACATGATGATCGGATAAAGGAGATGACGACGACGACCGAGAGTATTCGCTCTGCTTATAAGCTGAAGCAGAAGCTAAAGTGAGTTATTTTGACTTTTTTCGTGAGAAAAAAATATTATTAGCTGATAAGCAGAAACCGACTTATAGCATAAGGTCTGCCGATAGATGCCGCTGCCGTCGTCTCATCACTTCATCAGTCATCACTCATCACTCGCCTGCTGCATTGCATGCACGGGAACGGGGGTGGATGATGGATGAGAAACATGGGAGGAGGCTTGCAAGTCAACAACCGAGGCTCCACTGGCAATTTGTTTAATCGATCTCCCTAACTCGCCCGTCAGCCCGCCAATTGAATAGGAGGCCGAAGAGACCAGGCGACCTACTAGCTCGGTTCAGAACCCGGAAGCATGGCGCGCTACCGCCAAACGAGGGTTTCCGTGCCGCGGATCCATCAGCGGAGCTGACACAAACAAACACACGCACGAGCCTGGATCTTGGGTTGCACAAGATCACCCATTTTAAAATTAGCCCAAGCAAATCTCTGCAGCTAGACAAGCAATACTATATTAGTACTATTAGCCCATTCATATATTCAGCCTGGGGACACAGATGGCCTCAAAGATTGGTTTAATTTGTCAATCTGATCAAGATGACACCGCATAATGTACGGGCAGATGCAAGCTCTATGTTCATGTTGGTCTGCTGGGAGCTATGGCGCGAAAGAAACATACGTATCTTCAGTGGGGAGTGTCATTCGGTGCCGCAAATCTTATTCTCCATCCATGAAGAAGCAGAGATCTGTGCGTCTGCTGGTAATAAGGCCATACAACACGTGCTCGCAAGACAACTGTTACCCCGTGTTGAGGCGGTTGACATGCAGCAGAATGCAACTCTAGTGGGTGGAGTTGCTGTTGACGACTTTTACAATGTAAATTAGTGCTGCTTTTCATCTCAGGGTGGCCCAGAGTTTGTCCTAAACTCTGCGCAATGTAAGGGTGTGTGTTTCCACTTGTAAGCTCTTTGTAAATACCCTTTCTTACTTATCAATGAAAGCCGGTAACGGATCTTTCGAAAAAAAAGCCCATTCATATGCATGCATCATGATCATCACACAGGGACAGCGAAAAAGAAAACACAGAGGTGGCTAGCCTATCCATCCAAGAGATGAACCGAGCATCCGAGCTGCTGCTAGTTAGCCATGCATGCCGACCGTGGCGTGAACTGCTGCATGCGGGCGATGAGAAAGAAGTGTGTGTACGAGATCGAGTCGAGAGGGGAGGGCCGTGCCCAACGCCCCCGCGGCCCCGTCCCCGTTTGTTCATGGTCCGTGAACACGGAGATGGTAGACGGAGGAGGAGGAGGTCCCGAACAGGTATAGGCGTCCCCTTGGCTTGGCATGGCATGGCATTCACTGCGATCTGCGCGGACTGGGCGGTGGCCGCTGCATCTGCTGCCAGGAGCCCACGAGCGACGGGATTGCCTTCCGCACTTTCTGCAGCGCCGTTCCTAGATCGATCTCTGCCATTCGTGCGTGGCCTGGCCTCCTTCATGTTCGTGTTTCTCTTCCATGGCAGCAGGTGTCAGGGTCGACCCCCACGAGGAGACACACGCGACTTGAGCAGAGCACAGACCTGCACACGGCGGGAGGGCGCCACAGGTCAGTATATCTTCCAGCTGGTTAGGCCACACCGGTCGAACCAGTCTTCCCGGGAACAGAGATTTCGAAAACAGAGGATTCGGGAGAAAAAAAAAATCCGAGAATCCAAGAAAAACACGCGAACCAAATATATGCATGCTATGGAGGTACTCCCTCCGTCCCAATATACTTGACGTTATAGAGTTCAAAATTTGTCTCAAATTGCTTGACGTCAGGGCCGTCTCTAGAAATTTGAGGCCCATGAGTAAAATACAAATGGAGGCCCTAAAATATATAGAATATGCCGGCTGTCCCTACGAGCGGCGGTAGAATCACAACATGTGAGGTGAGATAGCAGTGGCGCGCTTGCACGGACGGACTATCATTATGTCAAAGCAATCACTGAGACCTAGCGTTGACCAGCCGCTGAATAGAAACTAGAGGACTTTATAGGCTAAATCTTAGAAATATCAACTGTTATAAGCCTTCGTTGTAAACTTTGGAGGCCCTCTAGTTTTTTGGGCCCTGAGCGGTCGCTCACTCTGCTCGTGGCCTTCGACGGGCCTGCTTGACGTTGTAGCCTCAACCATCCGAGCTGACCTGCCCAGGCCTACGAGGCTGTCCATCCATCGCATCATGCTCCCATCGTGGTTTCATCCAGCCAATAAAATAAGGGAGAAAATGGAGCAAGGAGCGGCTGCTAGTGGTGCTCTTGTTTTGGTTCTGTACCCCACTGCCACCATGTCATATATAGTACAACAATGTTGCAGAAGCTGTCATTCCGTTGTAGGGGTTTTTACGTCTTTCGGCTTTAACCTTGGTAACCGCAGCAGATTCCAAAACGTCCTCTATAATGGGACAAAGGGAATATTTTCTATGGAAGGTTGGAAACATCTTTCTAGAGGTAAAGGGAGTGTTGGGCTCGCCGCCATATTCTGTCTGCCAAAGCTTCGGCTCGCCATAGGCCAAAGATAGTTGTTTGGTTCACGTTTCAGGTAAAGCAGCCATATTGTTTCACAGTAGAATTTTACGCTAAGGTGTGATGGCCATATTCTCCGCCACAAGTCTTAAATGACACCACAACTAAGTGGCTGATGTGGGTCGTGAACCAAACTGCCCATAATTTGTGAGGGGAGTTCGTTTTTATGGACCACTCCTAAAAATAAGTGTCGCACAAAAAAATTCGTAATGTTTGTAAAAAACTGATGAGCATAATTAAAATTATAGAGCTAGATAGGCTTTTGTTTAAAATATTTCGAGGCTCAAATATGCACTAGTTTATCATATTTTTAAATTCATTTTTGATTTTTTTCAAACGACATTACATGGAGACGCATCCTATATTGAAGTAGCAGTGTTGTTTGACGAACTCTTAAACGTTACAAGATAAAAGATATCATTTAATGTATATATGATTACAATGACATATGGCATGGTGTTATGGGACTCGCGCTAGGCAAGGGATTATGGGTTTCGAATCCTAGGAAACTAGGGCGGCCAATGTCAAGGGTATGAAGTAGAAATGTAAAGAGTTTATAATGGTCGAAACTATAAATTAGTATATACATATATATGGATGTAGTAGGTCAATTGTGGAAGTTGTATCCATTGACATACATGGTATAGATTATTTAAACTGGGCATCACTCAAATCTCATCTACCCGAACCCCCACTCCTACTATACCTGAGGGTCATCCCCCTCCCAAAATTCTAGGAGTTTTCCTTCATAAAATTATGCATGTTTTGGAGGACCACATGTAATCCATGTGATATGCAGTTTTGTTAGGTTTTTGCTTACAAACGGGGTTTGCTTAGAAACGGTTTAAATTATCAAAATATATCCATGTGGGGTCTTGTTTTGAAGAGTTTATTGCGAGGAATACCATGGTGCAATTGGATTTTAATTATGATACTTGGTTTAGGTGCTACGACTTTTTTTCTATTTCAAAAGAAAAGGCTAGTGGGAAATAAATGAGTCTTAGTGGAGGTAACTCCTTTGATGATGTCAGCTGACATCACTTTTGGAGTCTCAACCAATCAAAAGCAAGAGAATTACTTAGTGGGGGTTAAGATTATAGGAGTTATAGATACGCGCGTGTGAAAAATCTCATGAATTATGACTTGAGACACGCACACATGGTGCTTAGCCTTAGCTAGTGGGTTTCTCTTGAGATTAAATTCCTTTTTGCTATTCTTTCATGGACAACATTCATTTTCTCAAAAATAATTTCTATGTTACCACTTATCAAACATCCCTGAAGATCTTTTTTTGGGTGGCTGCATAGCAAAATTCTTTAAATAGTTTGTGTAGTAGTGCATATTAATTAGAGTTTACTAGACCAGAAGCATACCCAAAGATGTTCAACAATGTCGGAAGATTGACATGAATGTAAAACCTTCCACTCAATATGCAGTCACCATGCATGATGTGTGCACGCCGGTCCAGCCCTCTCTCTCGAGTCAATCCACCCACAAGGCGATATAGATCACCGTCCCTCGTCACAGCAGATGGCAATGCCATTACTGCGGCCTTGGACCAGGAATTCTCCCAGCACTGCTGGTGCCCGCCGGGGTCCCCGTTCTCTTTCGTCGTGCATGCAGCGCACACGTACAGTACCAGCGCACGCATGCATCTCCTCCCGCCATTTACTGCATTGGATCTCCCAAGCATTCAATGCCACGTCACAACAAGCCGAGCTATTGTAACTGGAGGACGGAGCGAAGGGAAAGAAGGAAACAGGCCGGCCGTGCATGCAGGAAACAACCGCAGTCTACTCCCCCTGCCATTAAACTCTACTGCCTGGCCTTTTTGACCGGATAAGACGAGCAACGACTAGTAAATTGTGTTTGTAGTAATAAGTCGCCAAGGAAAGCTGGGAAATGCCAAAGCTGCTCTGGTAACGTTTGGCACATCGTGAGCGCCTTTTCGAACTGAGAACTGGTATCCAAAGTTTTTTTTTTTTTTTTTTTTTTTTTTGAAACTGATCATTCACCTCTTTTGAATGGATACGAGGACCCGAACCACAAAATCCATGAAGATTCATGACATATACTATAGTCCTTGTTCTTGCACTTAAACTCTCAGAGAAGATGCATCACTAGCTCCTTGTACGCTGATGGCAATGTGTCTCACCATTGGGAAAGAATGCAATTCTAACATATTATCAAATTAAACTATTTTAAATCCGATTAAGTTTATAGAAATAGCTATAATACTATTGCAAAAAAATTATTTTTAGAGGCGCCTCCCATTTAGTCAGAGATGGTTCTAACAAGACCGCTAGTAAAATTAGTTTTTAATCAAGACCCTCTCTTAAAATCAATTTTTAGAGGTGACTGGAAAGCCCAATCACCTCTACATATGCCCTCTGTTTTTAAAGGTGGCTAGACTATATAAAGGCATTTGTAGAGATGCTTGGAAATTCCACCATTAAAACGATTTCTAGAGACGGTTGGCAATTTCATCTACCTCAAAAAATAGGCGCAACATAATAAATTTAAATCAACTTGGATGAAGACAAACTTGTTTCAAAGCTGGAGTACTACTCCCTTTTAATTTGAAATTATTGAGGCCTAGAAATTTTATTTTAACTTCTCAGAATTAGAAATTTAATTATTGATTTTTTTTATAAATAACATTGGATAGAGAAACGACCTAAACCATAGATCTGCAACTTTCAGCTAACTAACCGAAAACATTTAGAGCCCCAAAATTTGATATTTAAGTTTTTAAAATTTCAGTTTCAATTATATATTTTTTAATATTTTTGAATGGAGAAATAACTAAAACCAAAGTTGTACTTGAAATCAGGCGTAACTAGCCCATCAGCGCACACTCCACCTAGGCCCCAAAAGCCCACTCCAGTTCTATCCCAATCCACCTAGTGCACACATGGTGTACTCCATTACTTGGTGTTTTAGTTATCGGTATCTCCGGATTAGGTGATCAACTCTAGCACATAGTGTGATGGCTACCAAGTAATCCACATCTAATACTATTAGGATATGTAAGAGCTTGTTTAGATTAATGCTTTTTACTTTTCGCTTTTTGAATCCATGTCTATTTTTATGTTTTAGTCCAATGTGAAGACTTGCGACTAAATTGGAGTGTGATAGAACATTAGAATCCTCATAAGACTAACATGTGGACAGAGCTATTGTTGATAGTACATTAAATTCACATATGTCGTCTAATGTACATAACTTATTGTTTTAAAGTTTGCAAAAAGTTTCCTTATGTAGAGTAAAACACTTTTCTCCAACTCATTAGGTTGTTTCAATACTGGGCTACATAAATCATTTTTGCTAACATCATTTTCACTGCCTTTTTTAAAGATATATAAGCCAAATCAAAACCGTGATCGTTGTAGCCCTCACTCTCTCTTCGCCCTCGTGCTCTTTCTTCAAGCCGCGCAGTCGCGGCCTCTAGCTAGAAGCACTAGAAGCACCACCCCTTGGCCACATTACGATGGTGTGCAGTCCTCTGGTCACAATGCGGCAGTGTGCTCTCTCTTCTTGATCTGCCCCCTCGTTGTTCCACTTGCAATCATGTAGATTTGGTTCTCCTCTCCTTGATCTAATTTCTAGGAACCTGATTGCAATTAATTGGATCGAGTGGGTAGCGGATGAGCTCTAGGCAATGGAACGTGTCCCCACCGAAGTTGGATCTAGCAAGGGCGGTGGTGATGAGCACAGTGTAGGATGGCTACTGCTGCTCAACGGGCTTGACGAACTCGTTGGGCTTGGCCGCTTTTTCTTCTCGATTATGACCATGGTCAATTACTAGAACGTAACCACGATAACTAAATCTTAGGTGAGCATTCCTAAGTGATCATTTTCATGGATTTAAGAATAAATTACTTGTGCCTTGCGACGATGGGGGTTACCTTGTGGGCTTCTCTCGAGTTTTTTTTTTCTTGCCTTTTTTGCAAATTGTGCAAGGTGATTTCTAGATGTGACTAGAATTTGGCACGCTTCTAGAAATCAATCCCTAGGAGTTGCGCGTCTCTAGAAATATATTTCTAGGGACGAGTGGATAGTCACCTCTAGAAATCATTGATTTCTAATAATTAGCTATAAATTTTAGTAGCTAATTATTAGCTGAGTGATTCCAATTGATATCTTAACTAAAATTTACATTGTTTGTCTAAGCATAAAGGTAAAATTGTTTTTTAGAATAGTGCACTAAAGCCAAGTATTCTCTTTGTTTTTTTACATGTCACATTATTAGTTTTGTCGTGAGTTAAACATTAGTTAGTTTTGTCCTGAGTCAAACTTTAGTATTTTTGACCATCCATTTCAAAAAAAAAAAATCCTTATGATTTCACAATAGATGAATTATTATGGGTATAAAAGTATTTATTGTGAGTCTAAAAACAAATCTTATGTCACATAAACTTGTATAATTTTTTTTGATCGATAGTCAACTAATATGACATATACATAGAAATACCTAAAGGGAGTACTAGCAGACAACACAACACATTCAATTCTATTGACGTATAGCCAACACCCCTCGGCGTGTAACTCACGCTGCGGTCAGCCGGTTACGCACTTTTGCCCGATTTCCCCTCCAGAAACAATCCTGCTCCTCGCAACAAGCAAGCAGCTCACCCGCCCGACCATGCCATGCCATGGACGGTCAAATTGCCGCCCCATCGCCATGTGACGCGGCTGCAGTTCTCATTCCTTCCGGTTCCGGCAAATGGGATCGGAAAGGCGAGGCGACGCCCAGGTCGCCATCACGCTCTCCCTCATTCGGAAAGGCAAAGGCGCCGTCAGAAATGGCAGGACACGGCAGGGGTCGCTTCGGTTTTCCGTGTCCACCTTCGCTTGCCTGGCAGCACACTACTAGCTACTGTAGCAGCCAGCTCGATGGCGCGCACGTCGTTGCACCCATCCGGCATGAGCGGCACAGCGGGACGAGCCGTCCGTCAGTTTCCTCCCGACGCAACCGGTCTCGCGAGCACGCATCTCCAAGCAGGGCGAGACTGGAGACTTGCTGCTTCTCCCGGCCAGTAGAACTGGGAGACCATTCATTGCGTGGCAGCGCTGCGCGAGACCGGGAGGGTAGGTGCGGCCATTATAAGAGGCAGCCAGCACTGTGTGCGACCGTCTTCCAAGCCGATCGATCGAGCCTGGTGAAAGACCCCCATATAGGCCATAGCCCATAGCGTAGCGAGAAGGTGCGGCGACAGCAGGGTAGGGAGATCACTCATCATCATCTTCTCACTGTTAAAATTCCTCCGATCCACAGAGGCATCAGTTTTAGGGCAGTTGTGTGTAGATGATGAAGTAGTGGTAGTAGTGTAGAATCCCTAGTTGCTGCTGCTGTTTTGGAGCATCGTCGTAAGCTCACAAGGAGAAGATCTGGTGTTCTGCGAGAAAGGGGGCAGGCAAGGAGAGAAGAGAAAAGGAATCGGTGATAAGCATGGCCTCCTCCTTCAACAACAGCCACTGGCCGAGCATGTTCAGGTCCAAGCACGCCGCCGAGCCGTGGCAGACGACGCAGCCTGACATCGGCAGCTCGCCGCCGTCCATCCTCTCACCTGGCGGCTCCACCACCACCACCACCGGCCGCGGCCTCAAACACTCCCTCTCAGGTACGCCACCGTCCCGAGCTGTGTGCATGCACCTGCACCGATCGACCATGTATGCACATGCATGATACTGTAGTATGTAGTAGGGTTTATTTTTGTTGTGAGGCGGCGGGGATCAAGATCGATCGGTAGGGGAACGAAGCTAGCTGACTCTCCTGGTTGATTGATTTGTCTCTCGATTCATGCATACTCTACATGCATGTGTGCAGGTGGCGAGGAGCGGACCCCGGATCCGAAGCCCCGGTGGAACCCCAGGCCGGAGCAGATCCGGATCCTGGAGGCCATCTTCAACTCCGGCATGATCAACCCGCCGCGCGACGAGATCCCCCGCATCCGCATGCGCCTGCAGGAGTACGGCCAGGTCGGCGACGCCAACGTCTTCTACTGGTTCCAGAATCGCAAGTCCTGCCCAAGAACAAGCTGCGCGCCACCACCACGGGCACCGGGCGCCTGGGGCTCGGCATCGCGCGCGCGCCGGGCCGCGGGGCCACCGCGGCGTTGCCCGTCACGCCGCCGCCGTCCCAGCAGCAGCCCTTGATGATCCAGCAGAACCAGTTCCAGCTGCTCTCCTCGCCAGCGCAGGCGCCCACTTCCTCGTCCTCGTCCTCCTCCGACCGCTCCTCCGGGTCCAGCAAGCCGGCTGCTGCGAAGCCGGCGGCGGCGCAGGCGATGTCCGCCACGGCGGCGGCCATGGACTTGCTAGGGCCGCTCGCCGCTGCGTGTCCCCATCAGATGTACTACCAAGGCCACCCCGTGGCGCCGCCGGCCTCGGCACCACCAGCGCACAAGGTGCTGGACCTCCTCGACGAGCCCGTCTTCCAGCCGCTGCCGCCGCAGGGCTACTGCTTGTCGGCTGCCGAGGTCGCTGCCCTTCTCGGGGCCGGGGGCAGTACATGCACGTGCCCGTGCAACAGCAGCCACCGCCGGCGCTGCCTGCCGGAGCGTTCTTGGGGCTGTGCAACGAGGTGACAGAGCCGACCGTCACTGGTCACCGGACATGCGCCTGGGGCCCGGCGGCGGGGCTCGGGCAGTTCTGGCCTGGGGGCGGCGCTGATCACCATCAGCTCGGCAAGAACATCAATACCACCGCGGCGATCAACAACACCATGGCGAGGGAGGTGGCGCACGAGGACGCCACGAAGCTGGGGTTGCTGCAGTACGGCTTCATCGGAGCTAGCACGGCCATGGAGGCGGCTCCCGCGGCGGCGCCTCTTGCTGCATCGCCGGCGAGCGCCGCTGTTACTGTGGCGACCATGGCTGCCACAACCGCTGATCTTGGGCTCACAGGTTTGCCTGCAAGTACTAATGGTGTCGTCGCCAACTATGATCTGCTGCAAGGTATTTTTTTTTTCTCAGTACAGTACGTGTTATATCATCATATGTTTGGATTGTGTTTGTATGGATTAGCTTGTCAGTGTGTTGCATCACATGATTAGGAGGTCATTTCTCTAGTAGTGTTCAACAGTAGTGCTAGGCGCTGCTGCTATAGCTTTGACTAGGATTACTACTTGTCTAGTTGTCTTATGATGATACTATGCCCAAACACGTCATGCTTACATGCTTGTTGGCATGGAATTGCACAAATCTCATTTAAAAATTTAAACACATCTTCCTCTTTTGATAAAAAAAAAGGCAAAAAGCTCCAATGCAATCACATCTTGCCGATCCCAATACAAGGGTACTGTCAGTGTTTGTATGTCTAAAGGGTTGCATGTGGCAATCGGCGGTAAGATTAGGCCATGCATGGAAGAAAATCTCTTATAGGAGTACGTATGTTCGATCTTGTCACAGCCTTCCTGCATGACTTTACCGTGCATGATAAAAGTTGTGGAAATTTGTCAGTTTGCAAGCACAGTAGCTTTAGAAAAAGACCAAAATTTGTGAGTTGTTCTCCCCATCAGGAAACAAAAGCCGTTCATGATGGAATGCTTCAAAGGTGACAAAACATCATATCATATCATATGTAGATGATCCAATGATCCATCTTTTGCATGAGTACTTTCACTTTTTTTTTACCAAACACACATATGTGTGCTTAATTACATGAAACCAAGTAGATTTGGAGTCTTGAAGAAAACCGAAAACATGATATTTACAACACGATTCAATTTTTTGGACTACGCAAACATGAGCAATAAGTAGTAGTAACAACACTAATCTGTAGTACTGGTCAAAAGACCCGGAATTGGATGGTTCTCTCAATTGAAAATTTGAGACGCGGGGGGGGGGGGTGGTGCTCTAGGGCATAAATTTTGCCCCCTCTGTTAGGTCTTGCGCGCGCTGTTGCAGTGGTAGTGGTAGTGGTAGAAGGTAAACTTTGCATGCGTACAGTACATACGTTGTTGAAAAGATTGAGATGACGGTTGTCAAATTTCCAAGCACAGTAGAAGCAAAGCACTTTCCTTTCACACTGCAGAGGCGTCTTTACCTAGAGCGAGCGTGCGGGCATGCGCGTGTGTGCATGGCATGGCAATTCAAGGCTCTGTTCATTCATGCACGCATGCATTGACTGGACTCGACTGTCATTTTTACTGCTTGGGTTTCCTCAAACCCTTCCATTTCTTAGTTCACGGGCCACGCGCAATAACTAAACCTGTTTGGATGCACTAATAAATACCTCTCGCCGTTTGTTTGACTGTCTCTCTCATGGACACAGGACTGGCCGGAGCCGTCGTCGGAGTCAGCACCGGCGGTGCGCCAGTCGCCGCGGCCGCGGCGCCCACGGCGGTGTCGCAGGAGGGCGGCGTCGTGGCGCTGTGCATCACGGACAGCGTCACGGGCAAGAGCGTGGTGCACAACGTCGCGGCTGCGAGGCTCGACGTGAGGGCGCAGTTCGGCGAGGCGGCCGTGCTGCTCCACGGCGTCGGCGCCGAGCGCGGCGGCCTCGACCTCGAGCCCGTCCCCGTCGACGCGTCGGGCTGCACAGTGGAGCCGCTCCAGCAAGGTGCCTTCTACTACGTGCTGGTATAATGACAATGCGAGTTGGAGTCCTAGTGTGCCGCGCAAAAGCGCGCGCGGATGGCGCAAAAGCGCGCGCGGATGGCAAGTGGTTTAGGGTATCGATCAGCTGGCATAGGTGTGTGCCGATTTATCTAGTGTTCGTGTAATTTGTCTAATATATTGCGTATGCTTGCACTGCATGCAGACTGCGGTGCACTAAGAACCGTATATAGTATGTTCGTGTACGTTGTTCTATCTGCATAAATATAAGTATTATGCTTTTAAGAAAATGCTATTATTAAGCCTTGGCATTGGACCATGCAAGTTCTTCGTTCGGATCGAGTTGGATAAACAAAATTTTATGCAGTTTTTTGAGACAAAACGAAAAAGAAAAAAATATTGATGCTTTTGTTTGTCAATCATGTACATCCAACAAGTAACACATAATATTGATGCTTCTTCAAGGGTTACACATAATATTTTTGCTTCTCGAGGGTGTTGCAAGAGTCCTGGCAGTTCTAGTGTTCAGCTTTGATTCTCCTGCAAGTGTCATAGTATTGCCAACAAAAGCTCCAATATCCATTGTCATCATGTTCCTCTGCCAGAACCTATCCCTGAGATGGTGTATATCTTATTAGTACTTCCAGGATGGATCGAGTACTTGGAGGTATGAGGCTCTCGGAGCATTTTCATTCTAAGGGTATCATCAGCGCAGACACGCATAGATGCGATGTTTGTACTTTTTTTCGCGAACGTGCAGGCATGTATTTCATTAAGAAGGGAAGTCAGAGTACATTGCCGGGGTTACGAAAGACGGCGAGGGTGCGAGACATACTGTAGGACACCTATCTGTCTTCTTAGAACTCTGGCCATTTGTCTTTCAACATCACGCTTCAAATGTCTTGAATCTCAAGGCAGTTATTTTGGGGCTTCCTAATTCGATCTTCCAGATCATAGCTCATGCTAAGGTCATTCAATTGACCTCGGTCATCAATGAATTCCAATATATGAGTTTTTCATTTCCTCGCAAAGGTTCGGGTGAGTTTTTCATAGCTCATGCTAAGGTCATTCAGTTGACCTCGCAACTCAAAGCATTAGCTACCAGGTTGACCTTGCCGGTGCGATGCCATGGTGGATCTCAAGATTGTAATTCTTAATCAATTCTAACCACAGGTACTATAGACATTTTGAGCTCAACAACTTTGAGTGAAAAAGTAATTTGTTGAAATATTAGGCAATTTCCAGATTAATTCCATAAAATAAATCATGATGAACTGAACAACTAGATTAAGCATGTTAAATAAACTTGCATGATACAAACTCATATCATAGACCATAGCATGATTCAAAATCATATAACATATCAAACATAGCATGATCATAGCAATAGGTGTAAGTACAACCAGCACACCAGATAGATTGAATATATTGGACAATATGGACAATAAGATTAGATCACGGGAATAATACCTGCTGTTCGTAGATGACAACGTGATGGAAAGGTTCCCGAAGGCGAAGTCAAGATCCTCCAGTCGCGCGTCGCTATCTTCAATCAGCGGCGGTGGGAGAGCTCGAAGAAGCCGACGATGAAGACGACGCCGAGGCGTAGCGCCTCCCCGTCCCGATGGTAGACGAGCCGTGATGAAAATCGGGAGCGATCGCCAAGGAAGAGCTTCCCAAAACCTTATTCGTCTTCTCCCCGTGCAGGATCGCAAAGACGATGGTTCCGAAAACCTGCTCACCCGGTCGCTAGTGCACGCGAACGATCGGATTGGAGACTTCGGCGACGGCGGCGCAGAGCGAAGAGGAAAATATTGATTTACTACTTTAGGATTTTCAAATTGAAACTCCTATTTGTAGTTTTTGGTGCGTCTTTTCCCATGAGGCTTGGCACATATATATATGGAGAAAAATTCCCCTTTTCACATCAACTAGCAATATAGTACTATTGATGTTGTACCTTTCCACCTCTTCTCTTGGGTTTAAACAATAAAGCGCATTAGAAAACACAAATATTAGGTCTTTGAGATTTATTAGGAATTTTTAAATTATTATTGGGCCAAGCCCATATACATAAATTCCTACAATCCCCTATCAGATCTCAAATACCCATTTAGAAATTTGCCTGTTCTCACTACTGTTTGATATTCCAGTGTTTCGGCAGAGACTGTTAAGTTGAACTTCCGCCTAGAACTTTAAGTTACACTTATCCACAACTTGAACAATGGACTATGCCTTGAATTGCAAGTTTTGTGCGAATAAGCTTTGCTCAAAGCCAAACTAGTACTTGGCTGCCAGTAGCCTTACTCCGTGGGTAGAGCTTATACGTCATACTCTTTGGTCTCTTCATGAGCTTACTAGAGATCACCCAAGTCTCATAGACTGCGACGTTTTAACAGTCATACTCATATAGGTATGCTCTTTCAAAAATGCTCTGTAGGACAGCATCTTCGTTAATTAAAGCCAATAGAACATATTAAGGCATTCGCCAACCCACCATACAGTGCCTTATTGCATTAAGAGCATTGCATCTTCATATAGAGAGGGTTATAATTTATGCTCTCCTCAGTTTACCAATAGCTTGTTCTTCCTATGTCCTTAGTCACGGGATCTCCGATCAAAAAGGATAGGTTACTACTACTGTAAACTCATATGGGTCTCATACCCATCTCCCTAGATGCAATTTCTATCATATTTCGTGATAGCCCTTTTGTAAAGGGATCTGCCAGATTTTTATCTGTCTGTATATAAGATACAGTTATTATTCTGGAGTTTCTCAACTTCCTAACAGTCTTCAAACGTCTTTTAACGTGTCTTGTTGATTTCGCATTATCCTTAGCACTATTTACTTTAGTGATCACTGTTTGATTATCACGGTTCATAAGGATAGCCGGTATTGATTTTACAACTACTGGCAAGTCAGACAAGAGCTCACGCAGCCACTCTGCCTCTGTAGATGCTGTATCCAAAGCAGTAAGTTCTGCTTCCATGGTTGATTTAGTCAAAATAGTCTGTTTACAAGACCTCCATGATACTGCGCCACCTCCAAGAGTAAAGACATGCCCGCTAGTGGCGTAGATTTGATCAATATCAGAAATCCAGTTCGCATCACTATATCCCTCTAGCACAGCTGGGTGCCCAGAATAGTGAATCCCATAGCTCATTGTACCTTTAAGATAACACAAGACCCTTTCTAGTACATGCCAATGATCATCACCCGGGTTGGACATATACCTACTCAACTTGCTCACAGCAAAAGAGATATCTGGTCTGGTCGCGCTAGCTAGATACATGAGTGAACCAATAATTTGAGAATACTTCAATTGATCTTTGGTACACTTCTTATTCTTTCGCAATGTCACACTAGGATCATAAGGTATTGAAGAAGGCTTTCTATCCATAAAGCCAAATCGGCTCAGGACCTTCTCAACATAGTGAGATTGCGATAAAGTAATCCCACTCTCTTCCTTAATCAGCTTAATATTTAGAATTACATCAGCTTCTCCTAGATCTTTCATATCAAAACTCTTTGACAGAAAAGACTTGACCTCATTTATAGCATCCATGTTTGTTCCAAATATTAGAATATCATCAACATATAAACATAGTATAACAGATTGTCCCCCACCATATCGATAATATATATACACACCTATCGCCTTCATTAACAAAGATAACCGCACTAGTTAACGTAGTGTCAAACTTCTCATGCCATTGTTTAGGTGCTTGTTTCAACCCATACGTAGATTTTAATAATTTACACACCTTCGCTCTTCACCTTTTACTACAAACCCATCAGGCTGATCCATATAAATCTCCTCATCCAACTCTCCATTTAAGAAAGTCTGTTTTCATGTCCATTTGATGAACGAGAAGACCATATGAGGCAGCCCAAGGAAAGTAGTACTCGAATAGTGGTCATTCTAGCAACAGTGAATAAGTATCAAAGAAATCCTCGCCTTCCTTTTGGGTATAACCCTTAGCCACAAGCCTAGCCTTGTACTTATCAATAGTACCATCTAGCCTAAGCTTCTTCTTAAACACCCACTTACAACCAATTGGTTTACAGCCAAAAGGTAGCTCAGACAACTCCTAAGTTCCATTAGAAAGAATCGAGTCCATCTCACTACGAACTGCTTCTTTCCAATCATCTCATCCGAGATGCATATGCCTCTCGTAATAGAAGTAGCAAAGATCATCCACAAGGTACACAATGAAATCATCGCCAAAAAAGATTTTACAATCCTTTGTCTCTTGTTCCTTACAGAACTTCATTGTCATCCTCCTCTAGAACTTCTTTAAGTGGTTGTTCAAATGACTCAACAGAGACTCGATAGGTATAGAAAAATCGAGAGCCAATTCAGGAGGAAAATTCAGCATTGCTACGCATATCTTTTAAAGGAAATATGTTCTCAAAAAATATAGCATCACGAGATTCAAAAATTGTATCAACATGCATATCGAAAACTTCAGATTTTACTACTAAAAAATCGATAGGCAATGCTATTACGAGCATATTCTAGAAAGACACAGTCTACCGTCTTTGGTCCAAGCTTACGCTTCTTAGTAATTAGAACATTGACTTTCGCCAAGCATCCCCATATGCGTAAGTATGAGAGTGATGGTTTCCTTCCAACCCATATCTCGTATGGTGTTGTCTCTTTATTTCTGTTTTGGAATTCTATTCAGGGACATGACTCGCAAATCAATATAGCTTCCCTCCACCATGCCCTAGATAAACCAAAAGCCAGTGTCTAACATGGCGTTCACCAAGTCAGTCAGCGTGCGGTTTTTCCTCTCGGCAACCCCGTTAGATTCGGGTGAATAGGGAGGAGTCCTCTCGTGAATAATACCATGTTCCACACAAAACTCATCAAACATTATAGAAAAATATTCACCACCACGATCTGACCTTAGACGTTTAATCTTTCTTTCTAGTTGATTTTCAACCTCAGCCTTAAAGATTTTAAATTAGTCTAACGCCTCATCTTTAGTTTTCAGCAAGTAAATATAGCAAAATCTAGAAGCATCATCAATTAATGTCATGAAGTATCTCTTTTCACCTTTAGTCAACACACCATTCATCTCGCAGAGATCATAATGTATGAGTTCTAGAGGTGCCAAGTGTCTCTCCTCCGCTGCCTTGTGAGGCTTTCGAGGTTGCTTAGATTGCACACAACTATGGCACTTTGAACCTTTGGTGGTAAAATCTGGAATTAACCGTAGGCTAGATAAATGTGACATCAAACCAAAATTCACATGACATAAACAAGAATGCCAAACACTAGAATTATCATTAATTGTGCCACAAATATGATTGACTGACTTATTACAGAAATCTGCTAAACTCAGGCGGAACAAGCCTCCGCAATCATAGCCTTTACCAATAAATTGTCCATGCTTTAGACATAACTACTTTATTTGACTCTAGTACTACTTTAAACCCATCTCTTAATAAAAGAGAAACGCTAACAAGGTTTTTGTGAATAGTAAGGACATGCTGTACGTTCTTCGCTTGCACGATCTTTCCCGCAGTAAACTTGTGATCTACCGTGCCAACACCACGAACGTAAGCATGTGACCCATTCCCCATTAGGGGACGGAGGAACCTTGGAGCCCCCGGTAAGAAGAAAACAAAGAGATGTCAGCACATACGTGAATATTAGCACCCGTATTAACCCACCAACTAGGTGATTGAAATACTGAAAGTACAGTAGGAAAATTACCATACCCGTCATCAGCATTAGATGCAGTCACGAGGTTGACCTTCTTCTCTTTACGGTCAGCACGCTTAGGACACTACTTAGCAAAATGACCAAGATCACCACAAGTGAAACAAGGCATCTCAGACTTGTCTTTCTTTTTCTTCTTGAAGGCAGTAGTAGCTTTGGCATTGAAAGTATGTTGTTTCCCCTTTTCTTTGTTCTTGCCTTTGAAATTTCTCTGGACAAAGTGGGCGCTATGATTCTCCTCGTTCCCCTTCTCACTATTGTCCTTAGCCCGAGCCTTCTCTTCAACATCAAGAGACTGAATCAAGTTTTCAACCGATATTTTCTGTCTCTTGTGTTTAAGACTTGTGACGAAGTTCCTCCATGAAGAAGGCAACTTTACAATAATACAACCAGCCACAACTTCATCGGGTATAACATACTTAAGGAATTCAAGTTCCTTAGCCAGGCGTTGTATCGCATGAGCTTGCTCGACTATAGATTTGTTAGCAACCATTTTATAGTCATGAAAGCTCTCCATGATGTACAGTTCTTTGCCTGCATCCGAAGCACCATAAATAGTGTTCAGATAATCCCACAGAGGCTTTGCATCTTTATAGTGCATCACAGCATCATAGATATAATCAGATAGCACGTTACGCACAGCTCCCATAAAGATATCATTGGCTTTCTGGAATCTACTCCGATCTTCGTCAGAGAGATCTCTCTCAGGTAAGCCATCTTTGACCTAGAAAACTTCCATGGCAGTAAGCCAATCTGTGACCTTTACAGACCACCTCTTAAAGTGCGTACCAGAGAATTTCTCCGGCCTCAGCGCATCAACAAAACTAGCCATAGATACTGGAAAAGACCACGAATAAGATTTTTGGATTGTTGAAATATTAGGCAATTTCCAGATTAATTCCATAAAATAAATTATGATGAACTGAACAACTAGATTAAGCATGTTAAATAAACTTGCATGATACAAACTCATATCATAGATCATAGCATGATTCAAAATCATATAACATATCAAACATGGCATGATCATAGCAATAGGTGTAAGTACAACCAAAGCACACCGGATAGATTGAATATATTGGACAATATGGACAATAAGATTAGATCACGGGAATAATACCCGCTGTTCGTAGATGACAAATGATGGAAAGGTTCCCCGAAGGCGAAGTCAAGATCCTCCAGTCGCCGCCGCTATCTTCAATCACGGCGGTGGGAGAGCTCGAAGAAACTGATGATGAAGACGACGCCGAGACGTAGCGCCTCCTGTCCTTGATGGTAGACGAGCCGTGATGAAAATCGAGAGCGCCGCCAAGAGCGCTTCCCAAAAACCTTATTCGCCTTCTCCCGGTGCAGGATCGCAAAGACGTTGGTTCCGGAGACCTGCTCACCCGGTCGCTAGTGCACGCGAACGATCGGGTTGGAGACTCTACGACTTCGGCGGCGGCGAGTTTAGAAGAGGAAAATATTGATTTACTACTTTAGGATTTTTAAATTAAAACTCCTATTTGTAGTTTTTGGTGTGTCTTTTCCCATAAGGCTTGGCACATATATATGGAGAAAAATCCCCTGCTTTCACATCAACTAGCAATATGGTACTATTGATGTTGTACCTTTCCACCTCTTCTCTTGGGTTTAAACAATAAAGCGCATTAGGGAACACAAATATTAGGTCTTTGAGATTTATTAGGAATTTCTGAATTATTATTGGGCCAAGCCCATATACATAATATAAACTCCTACATAATTTAGGCTTTTGTAATCGGTATAGATGTCATTGTTCTTGATCACGGATGAAGCTACATGGAGGTGAAATGGGGTCATGGCCCTCCTGCCATCATTAATTATCCACTAAATGAACAGTAATATGGCTACTGTTCATACATTTTTAGTCAAAATTAATGAGGCCGCCTCCCCCTTAACTTGAGCTCAAGCTTCGTCGTTGTTCCTGATCACATAATGCCTCCATATTTTGTGTGCATGCACCATAGTTACAAGCTCCAAATCGTTAGGTAGGTACCTCTGCTTATCGGGTTTTAGGTATCGGGAGTAGTACATCACGTCGGTGTGTCCTTATGGCATGCTTGGCTGCAACGTGAGGATGTTTCCAGGAAAAATACAAAAAGATTTTTGGGTTTAGATTTTTGGCAGATTATTATAGTAACAAATTGTTGTTGACATTTATATGGTCAAGAATATACTCTATGCTAATAAATGGAGAAGGACGGCAAGTAAGTATATATACTACTCCCTCTCTTTCAGGATATAAGACATAATGACTACCTTTGTTCCAACAACTAAAAAATATTTAATTCTCTTTATGATTATATTGATATATGTATACCTAGAGAAAGCACTCATATTAGGTTAGTCTCAATGAGGTTTCATGAAAAATTTCATGCACATTAAATAAGGTGTCACATCAGTACGCGCAAAGGTTTTGTACGAAATGAGTAGGAGAGAGAAAGAAAAAAATTCGTGAGAAGTTATGGGAAATCGTGTGAAACCCCGCTGAGGCAATCGAGTCGTTTCATGGGTGATGGAGGGAGGGCTCGCCGGCCACGGGAACTCCGTCGCGGTCGCCAGCTCCATCGCCGTCGCGCGCAGGAGCTCCGTCGCGGTCGCCGGCGCGGGCTTCATCATTGTCGCGGTCGCAGCGCGAGCCTCCGCCAGCCAACCACTCGTCATGTCTCCGCTCACCTTAACCGCACCGCCCGGATGCCTCCAGCGGCGCGGCGGCACCCCTTACTTGGTCATCTCCGTGCGCCACTGCCGGGCTCCTGCGAGTTCATCGGCCACGAGCGCGGCCCTCTCCGTTGGGCTCCTACGAGGACGCCGAGGAGGGTCTCTTCCGCCTGGCGCGTCCGCCGCGACGGAACCCGCTGTGCTCCGTCTCCGCGGGGCGCGTCCGCCGCGACGGAGTCCGCCGGCCGAGGCGGAGTCTGCCGGGTGCATCCGCGAGCTCACGAAATACTCCGTGGCGACGCCACGAAATTCTTCGTCTGGAGCTCGCGAAATCCGCCGTCGCCGTCTCGCAGAATCCTCCTGCGGCTCGCATGCATCCCGCTTTTTTCCTCGGCCGGTCGATCTCACTCGCAGTCGTGTCCTCACTGTGCCCTGCCCTGCACTGCACTGCACTGCACTGTGCCCGCCTGTGCTGGTGCTGTGGCACTGTGGTTGAGCGCGCGCGTGCATGGGCGGGGGACACGATACATGAGTTACGTGTGCCGTGCCGTGTAGACAGGCCTCTCCCGTGCCGCAAGGGACAACCAGGCCAGGGCCCCCCTGACCGTGGCAGCTGGGCGGAAAGGCAGACAGCGCGCGAAGCTCAGAGCAGGACAGCTACTCCTCCTATCTCTATCTGTTGCGCCTACGAATGTCGTAGCACAGGACAGGACTGTCCTTCCCGTCCGGCGTCGGCAGACCAACCGGGGCGTCCTCTTTGCCTTTGGCCACTTTGCCGACCTTCTTTGACTGATCCGCCGCCCGGTCGTCTCGGCCCTCTCTTCTCGTCAGCTAAGCAGCTGCTCTGTCTGCTCTGCTCTCTGCTGTTGTCGTCAACACGGCAGGGGTCGTCAGATCGTGGAGCGCAGATGCATGCGTGCGTGCTGTGATTACCCAGCCGGATCGGCTGCACTTGTTCCGCAGACGCGACGGGTGTGGCCCACAGGGTCTTCAGTTTGGATTCGTGCAGCCACCAGATGAGTGCAGTGGATGGAGGTGTGGCTACAGCAGTGCTATACAGTTGTCAGCCACCAGATAAGTGCTGAGTGCAGCGGATCAGGAGGGCAGTACTGGATGGAGACGCGTATTATCTGAAATTATTAATATATCTACTGCTCTCTACATCGCGAAAAGATGCAGCTATAAGTTACGTGTCCGTTAATAGTTTATTTTAATCAAAAATTTAATAAATAGTATTCACATTTATAGGTGTAGATAAATTGATTATAAAAATATGTTTTGTAATTAATAGTATAAAACATTCTTTATTTATAAGTGGTTAAACTTATATTAAGATATTAAAGTATAGTATTGTGTTAGAATTATAATTTTTTCCCTGGACGAAGAGAGTATTCTAAAGCTAAACCTTACTAGCATGTAAGATGTTCACTCTTCTCATAACTTAGGTCTGAGAGCTCTACCCCCTCTGATGAGGGCCAACAAGATGGAAAGCAATCGAGAAGGTTTTGACCACGGAGAGTTAGAGCAAGCTAGGTTCTTTTTTAGCTAGCTCCCCTTCCAATGTAAATTGAGAAGTGAATAGTACTTAATAAATACAGTAGATATATGAATATTTATATATACTATTATTACAAGTTTGGAGACGGTCACAGAGAGAATTTGAAATTTTGCCACCTCTAGTCGTCGGCTCCAGCTACGCGGCCGGGGCCAGTGGGAGTGAGGGGGCAAAACGTAGGATCTGACGACGGGACTTTACATGGCTACCTGTCTACAGTGCCTACATACAGTGCGCCCTACTACGCCGCACTGGGGAAGTGTGTGTGTGTGTGTGGTGTGTGTGTGTGTGTGGCGTGTGGGAGTGTGCTCACACTCCAGTGCTTGACCATTACTGTATCTTGCGCCCGACCTGGGCAGCTTTTTCGTTCAGACCGTCCTCTTCCTGTCTCTCTCAGTTGATTGATGTGTCCCGTGACCATTGGTGCCCTGTCGGCTCTTTGCCTTGGCCCGGATTGGTGGAAGCGGCGCGTCTGTTATTTGACGCCTGTCAAGAGTCAAGACACACGATCGGTGTTTATTTTAGCGAACACACGACCGGTGTTTGCATTGACTGCCTTTGGTTCAATTGCAGTGCTGTATTGGCTGGACTTTCAGCTCACCTCCCATAACCGAAGAGTAACAATTTCGTGTCCTATAAGGGCCCCTTTGGTTCGAAGGGTTTTTGAGGAGAAATAGAGGATTTTGATTTTCATGGGAATGTACACTGTTTATCCCTTTGGAATACAGGATTCGTGCATAGGAAAAGGAAAGGAAAGTTTCTTATAGTGCTTGTTTTATAGGAAAACTGCAGAAAAAAAATAATGCAGTCCAATTTCTTTGTTTCCTTCCCATCGCATAGGACCGAGGCAAATAAAGCTATTATTAGCTAGTGCAAAAGCTGAATGTCTCCTTTGGATGCATTAAACAATCGGCATACAAAGGGATTTGATAGACCAGTAATCAAATCTATGGGATTATGTACTTTCCAGTGTTCCTATTTCTATGAACTTCCCATGAGTATCCAAACTTTTATCTTCTACAGTATTCCCTAGTTTTCAATCCTTTGTGTTTCCAATTGCATTCCTATAAAATTTCTTATACTTTTCCTATTCCTATGCTTTTACAATCCTACATTACAAAGGGGACCTAATTGGTATCATTATTCATTAGACTGGCTACGACATTGCTTTTTATCGATGCTAAAAGAAGAAAGAGAATATGTTTAAGCATTGAATAGTAGTGCCATTGTGTGAACCGATGCAGTTGAAGGGAAAAAAAATACAGGCACCAAGTAATATTCAGTCTAATTATTTCCCAACTGATGGATATGTAAAGGCAGGAAAGAGATTGTTGAAGTTTTGACAATTTTAGTCCCGCATGTATACTCAAGCATTGATACCGAACACAATGATGGTTGCATCGATTTTGGGCCCCGGCACGAGTAGAGTGCAAATATTCTTTTCGGCACAGTCACATTGCTGGTAGTTTTAGATGAATCATTGATTTATATATTTAAACTTGTGAAGATACAAATGTTGCTAATATTTATGACAATCTTTTTTGGATGAAGAGAGTAGGGGCATGTTTCGTTGGTTCATGGACAACGCTACCTAGGCCCAGCATCGCTTGCAGCTGTCCGATTTCAAACAACTAGAACTATGATCACCTGACCTAGGCAGTGGACACAAACCAAACACACCATGTTGAATCACTCCTCGGGTTTTGTTTAGTTGCACACAAATACACCCCAATCCATACGGTTCAGAAGGGATTGGGGTGTATTTGGTGTATTTTAGTTCAAATTTCACTTTAATCCCTTTCAAACCATATGGATTGAGGATATTTATATGCGGCCAAACAAACCCTTATCACATGGTACATCTAGTACCATGGCAACTCGCAAGACCTAACTAGATATTGACAACAAGGATTGGAACCTAACATCAGCGGTGGAGACAAGGAGTGGTGCGAGCAGGCCTAGAGGCCCCCTGTGACTTTGAAGGTTCCGCTGAATTTTTTTGAAATTCAAATGAAATTTAACACTGCCGCCGCCCCCTGCCGGTGCAGGGCGTGCCAGTACTCATCAAGACGGCGTCCGTAGGGACAACAAAGAAGAAGACCGGATCCGAGTAGAACGCGGATCGCCCTAGTCGAGCGGATAGAAAGTGACATCTGTAATAAGAGCAGACACCTTTTACAAGTCCGACTAGGACTAGAAACCTTAGCTCGGCTCTTTTCCCTCTCATAAAAAAGGAGCCGAGCACCCTCTTTGTAAATGTAACAACTACACACAATCGAGATCATCAATCCAACGCAAAAGGCCAAGGCCGACCGGAGTAGGGCTTTTTACCGACGCCGAGGGCCCGAACCAGATAAACCGTGTGTTTTCGCGTCGCATCGCCGAAGTTCTAGTTATTTGCCGAGGTCCGAATCAATCGCCGCGGGAACCCCGTGGCGTGCTATCGGTGGCTAAATACCGACAACCGGGCGCGCCGTAGGGGGTTTCGGCGAATTCAACGCCGAGCTCGATGGATCTACACGCGATGATCTTCCCGACAGATCAACTTTCGCCTTCGAAGCCGGGTTTGCGGCGCATTTAACAAGGAATTCTCCACAGCCGATCGCTTCAAGAACCCACGCTCAAGATACAAGAAATTTTTTCGAGACTCAAGCTAACGTAAGAAACGCAAGATACAAGTAAACAAGAAGGAGATTCGAGTTCTTTTTTCTATGGCTACAACAACTTCGGCACGATTGTATCAAGACGCCACCCGAGAGCACCGGAGTCCTACCACCGACATCTTCAAACAAGATAAGTACTCCGACTTCCTTCCTTTTCAATATGGCAAACCCATGAAAGAAAAAAGAAGAACTCGACCACTCGCCCAATAAACGTAAAAGAAGTACGATGATGAGGCAACCCTTAGTACCACCAACTCAACCCAACTACAATTCGTCGGAAGAATCGAAGCCGATATGCCACCCAATTCTGTTACAAAAAGATGGGGAAACCGACACCAAAGGATAGCAAGAGAAAGAAGAAACAAGAAGAAAGGGGGAAGAAGAAACCGAGTACAAGAACGAAGGGAAGCATGGCGTAGATACGAAGAAGAACTAGCCGAATACAATCGAAGAGAGCGAAAAGAGAAGTCGATTTAAAGACGAACAAAGAAAGAAGAACCGACTCGATCCAATCAACAAGATACAAGAGTCGATCAATGAGATCGACGCCATACAACGACCAAACGAAGAACAAAACAAGCTCGTAGATTTACTTAAAGACACAAATCAAAGAATACAAGAAGACCGAATACCGCGCAGACATGCACCATCGGAACAAACAAGTCAAAGAAACTCGAAGAATTTCTGCTTTCGAAAGACTCAAACTCCAAATTACGGAAGAAGAACTCAACCACATCACGACCGGACGAGAAAAGAACCGGGGAAAACAGGGGGTAGATCACCTACACCACACGTAAGTCCTCCAAGAATTATCTCAAGATACGACAGTCAAAGCGATTCCGACTACAAACCCGAAAAAGTACCCGACAGATTTCCCTCTTTTCAAGCAGAAGACTACTTACATCGACTACCTCACAAGTTCAAACCTTCCAATCATTCAAAGTATGATGGCAAAACTGAACCAATGCAATGGCTCGGGATCTATTCCCAATCTATGGAACTAGCCGGAGGAGACGATGATATCAAAGCACTATTTTTTCCAATGGCTCTAGAAACATTACCACTCAATGGTTCGACAAGTTACGACCCGGATCTATAAAACATGGAGTGATCTACAAAAAAGCTTTTTTGCGAAAATTTTGCGAGCATACTTATCCATCCAATAACACAAGCCGAGTTGAAAGGATTAAAGCAAAACACAGGAGAAAGCCCGAGAGAGACTTCTACGAAGATTTGGAGAACTTCGAGCACAAGTACATGACATCACCGAGAGAGAAGTAATAGAAGCATTTTCATATGGTTTAAAAATAAGATGGATGTTCCACGACTTCTGCAAAGAGAACCCGCGAACAAACGATGAGTTCAAAAGAACGATTGAAAAGATGATCATAGGAGAAGAGAAGACACGAGAAAGATTTCCGGACAAATGTAAAACAACTCGGAAAGAAGAAATAACACGGACGAAGGAACAACAACTCGAATGATCAAAACAACTCAAGATGGAACAACCAAGACAACTCAAGACACCAGACAATTCAAGATACCAAGACAACTCAAGGTACCAAGACAACTCGAAAAGATGGAACGTTCAAGACAACAGACAAGAATTCTACAACAAAAGGAAATATTCAGACAACATGGTGGCATCCACCGAAAGAAAAAAATTCTAACCGGCCAGAAGATTTGAAGATCTTGAAAACATGAAATGCATCTATCATCCAACAGGACTCCATCCAATGGGAGAATGCCGCATCTTTCGGGAGAGGTACACAAAGAAAGACAAACAAGAAAAAAAAAGAAAACAAGGAAAAGAAAGAAGAGAACAACACAACGTAAAAACGGTTTCCAAAACCCAAGAGCAACAAGATCGAGAATCTTCTCGGGAGTACCCGGCTCTAGAAGCAAACAAGAAGACAAACTCGCCTGGAGAACAATAATGGCAGCAGAACCAGCCACACCTAGATATCTAAACCGGTCTCAATACCCAATCCAGTTTTTCACGTGAAGATCAATGGACAAGTGTTGGAAACGCAGGGGCTATATCCACTAGCACTTCGGACCAACAATAGCAGCCATGAATAATAACAAAAAGTACTCATTGATGGAGGAGCCGGACTCAACATCATCTTCGCCGATACCTTAAAAAAAGATGGGACCGAGTTCTTAAAGATGATCACAGCTACCAACATCACCGTTCTACGGAATAGTACCAGAAGACCAGCTATGCCTCTTGGACAGATTACACTTCCAAAGAACATTTGGAACTCCAAAGAAATTACGTGACGTAGCTCATAAAATTTGAAGTGGCGATTTTGAATCTTCATATCACGCTATATTGGGAAGACCAAAGACTAGCAAAATTCCTAGCAATACCGCATTATCCATACCTACTACTCAAGATGCCAGGACCACATGGAGTACTTTCTCTACGAGGAGATCTTAAAAGAGCTTATGAATGTGACGTCTGTGCAATACAAATATCCTCAAAAGTACGAGGAGAAATCAATTCAGAAAGTAGAAAAGACGAAGATCGAAGAGCTAGAAATCCCGGCCAAAAAGCAAAATACAATCACCACAAAATAGAAGGAGAGAACACCAAAAAGATTGATTTGGGGACGGGGGATCCATCTAAAACTGTCACAATCAATGCACATCCGCCTATCAAATAGGAAATCGCGCCACCGACTTCTTACGGGACAACAAGGACATATTTGCCCGAAACCACCCGATATGCCCGAGTCCCAAGGAAGTGGGCCGAGCACAAAATTGAAGTCAACAAAGGAACAAAACCGGTCAAGCGTAGACTACGACGGTTTTCACCGGACAAGAAAAAGAAGCAATAAAGAAAGAGATAGCCCGACTACGGGCCGCAGGGCTTTATAAGAGAAATCCTCCATCCGTTTGGTTAGCAAACCCCGTCCTAGTACATAAAAAGAACACGATGAATGGCGAATGTGCGCCGACTACACGATCTCAACAAGCATTGCCCAAAAAGATCCTTTCGGATTACCAAGAATTGATCAAATAGTAGATTCAACAAATACCGAGCAGCTTTTTATTATCCTTTCTCGATTGCTATTCGGGATATCACCGGATCGCACTCAAAGAGGAAGACCAAAGCAAGACTTCTTTTTATTACACCCTTCGGTGCCTACTGTTATAAAACAATGTCTTTTGGACTCAAAAATGCCGGAGCAACATATCAAAGAGCAATCCGGACTTGTTTGGAGGATCGATAGGAAAAACGCGAAGCATACGTAGACGATGTAGTCGTCAAAACAAAGAACCCGGATTCTTTAATAGAAGACCTACAAAGAAACTTTCAACAACCTCAAAGAATGGAAGTGGAAACTCAACCCCAACAAGTGCGTTTTCGGAGTATCATCTGGACAACTACTCGGATTTCTAGTCAGTGAAAGAGGAATTGAAGCTAGCTCAAAACAAATCAAAGCAATAGCTGACATGGGACCACCATCCGACATCAAAGACCTACAAAAATTAACTGGATGCATGGCGGCGCTCAACGATTTATCTCCGGACTTCGGAGAAAAGGGATTACCTTTCTTCAAACTTCTAAAGAAGACGGACAAATTTACATGGAACGAGGAGGCACAAGAAGCCTTTGACAAATTAAAAGCTTACATCAGCACATCACCCATACTAGTACCACCAAAGAAGGATGAAGAACTAATGTTGTATATCACAAAGAACAACTTCTCGTCGGCCAAGACAAAGAATTGTGGTGGAAAGAGAAGAACAAGGGCACTTGTACAAGGTACAAAGGCCAAGATACTACATAAGTGAAGTCCTCACAATATCAAAAACAAGATATCCACACGCATTTAAACTACTCTACGCAGTACTCATAACTTCAAGAAAGCTCGGGCATTATTTCGAAGCACACAAGATCGTTATCGTAAATGATTTTCCACTCGGAGACATTCTAAGGAATCGAGATTCAACAGATCGAATCTCAAAATGGGCGGTCGAACTGGAACTTTCAAGATTGAGTTCAAACCAAGAAAAGCAATCAAGTCTCGTGCACTATCCAACTTCATCGCAGAATAGACGAAAATACAACAACCTACTCCAGACACCATCTTAGACCACTGAAAATGTACTTTGATGGCTCTCTAAAACTAGGAGGGGCAGGGAGGCTGGAGTACTCCTCATCGCACTGCACGGAAAACAACTCGAATATCGTTATACAAATCCTATGGCAAGCTACTAACAATGAAGCGTAATATGAAGCACTTATCCATGGATTACAAATAGCAACTTCACTTGGAATCAAAAAGACTATTAGTCTACGGAGATTCAGCAAAGAGTCGTCAATCAAGTCAACAAAGAGTGGGACTGTACAAAAGAAAACATGGATACTTACTGCTCAAAATCGAAAAACTTGAGAAAAATTTTCAAGGCTTAGAAGTGCACCATATACTACGAGACTCAAACGTCGCAGCTGATGTACTAGCCAAACTAGGCTCGACAGGGGGCAAAAAGTACCCGCCGGAGTGTTTATAAAAGAGCTAAGCAAGCCATCTATCAAGACTGACGAAAAAGAAGACAAAAAGAAGACGGAACAAGACCAAATCTTAACAATCAGTTCAGACAATCCAACTTGGATGCAGGTATTCATAGACTACATCAAGGAGAAAAAACTACCCGAAAATAAGGCGTAAGCTACTCGGGTCATCGAAGAAGCAAAAATTATGTCCTAGTAGGAGACAATCTTTACAAAAGAGCAAAGATCATCGAGTATTACTAAAGTGCGTACCAAATACGAAGGAAAAGAAATACTTGTTAGAGATGCATTCAAAGTTGCTGTGGGAATCACGCATCATCAAGAACACCGGTAGGGAAGGCTTTCCGATCAGGGCTTCTATTGGCCGATCGCTTTAAAAGACGCAAAGAACTAGTCGATATTGCAAAATTGCCAAATGTTTGCAAGACAGCACATGTTCCAACTCACAATCTAATATGCATCCCACCGCCTTGGCCCTTCTCATGTCGGGGGCTTGATCAAGTCGGACCACTCAAGAAATCCAAAGGAGGATTCGAGTACATTTTAAATCGCCATCGACAAGTTCACCAAATGGATAGAATACAAACCATTGGTAAAATATAGTTCAGCCAAAGCTCAAGAGTTTATCCAAGAAATCATGCACGTATTCGGGATGCCTAACGTAATAATCACAGATTTGGGATCACCCTTCACGACCAATGAGTTCAAAAAGTTGGGCACAAGACGTGGATTCAACATCGATTATGCATCAAGTAGCCCACCCTCAAGCTAATGGTCAAGTAGAAAGAGCCAACGGTCTCATCTTGGCGGGACTAAAACCAAGACCGTATGAAGATTTAAAGGACTATGGATCCAAGTGGATAGGCGAATTGCCAAAAGTAGTCCGGGGGTGAGAACTCAAATAAGCGAGCAGCAACAAAGATTCACCATTTTTCTTAGTATACGGCTCGGAAGCTGTACTACCAAACAGACTTGATTTGGACATCACCAAAAATAGAACAATATAACGAAGGAGAAGCGAGAGGAAACCGGGGAGACTAGAAATCGACTGACCTAGAAGAGGTCGAAATAAATGCAACACTACAATCGGCAAGATACATGCAAGGATTAAGAAGATACTATGACAAGAACGTCCAGCCGAGAACTTTACAAACCGGCAATCTAGTCCTAAGAAAAATTTAGAAACCAGACAAATGGCACAAACTACTTAGTCCTTGGGAGGGACCTTTCATAGTATCAAAAGTAAAAGGACCCGGATCCTACGAGCTAATGACGAAGATGGAGCACCTATCAAGAACACATGGCACATCTCCCAGCCTACGACGTTTCTTTGCATAGAACAAACAAACATGTGTACTTCTTCTCCGAAAATAATAAGAAAGATTCGGCGCTTTTCGGACCATACTCGCTCTCTCTCTTTGGATAAAAAGGCTCACGACCAAAAAAGAACCCCGCAACCCCGATGAGAGCAAAAACGCCGATAACCCGGGCAACCCCGATGAGAGCAAAAACGCCGACAACCCGGGCAACCCCCGATGAGAGCAAAAACGCTCGACAACCCGGGCAACCCCCGATGAGAGCAAAAACGCTCGACAACCCGGGCAACATAGAACCCCGATGAGAGCAAAAGACGCTCGACCCTCCGGGTTGTTTTCACAACACCGATGAGAGTACGGCCAACACTCGCCCAACCCTAGCTCCTTTTCGGGACTAGATGAGAGCCAAGAGAGAGCTCGACCCATCCCGACTTCTAGAATAAAGAACTTCGGATGAGGGCCTACGGTCCGAAATATTCGTTGAAGTGCAAAATGGCTACAACCTAGCCCGAGCCCAACTATTCCGGATTGTTTTCACAATACCGATGAGAGTACGGCTAAAAAGTCAACACTCGACCTACCCTAGCTCCTTTTTTTCAGACTAGATGAGAGCCAAAGAGAGAGCTCGACCTATCCCGACTTCTAAAGATATAGAACTTCGGATGAGAGCCTACGGCTCGAACTATTCATTCGAGAAAGGCAACTACAAAGACAATTCCGAGTCCAACTACTCGGACACCTCAAAAAAAACGTAAACAAAAAAATAGTCGATCAAGGGCAAAATTAAGGAAGTTATCTTTATATCGGAAGAAGCATCAAAGTATCATTACAAAGAAGTTTACTACTAGCGACCACCATCACCATCAACAAAGGCGCCGGTCCTATCTCTACAAGATCCGTGAAATCTCGAGCTAAAGACAAGAAGGCAAAGAAATTGAGACTCCGCCAAGGCTTGTTCTTCTTCGAAGTGTGAGGTTCATCCATTACCCTATCAAGAGGGAAGCTGGGGTCAACTACTCGGACGCGAGCCAACACCCCTTGGACGCCAAGTAGAACAAAGATCTTTGGCGAAGTTGATGGTCCTCCTCGAGTCGAAGAGGAAGGAACGAACCCAGTCGGGGCCGACATCTTCAAAGCCTCCCTCGGCATAGTGGCAAGACTCGCACGAACCTAAAGGAGGCCGACCACTTATCTTCGAAAGCCTTGAGGGCAGTAGACAAATCCTCTATTGTCTTCTTAGCCTGCAAAAGATCTCGATCAACACCGCGCCCTAATCACCCGTGCTTGAGCCAAAATCTCTTCAAAGATCTTCTTTTACCTTCTCCGAATCATCTTGGAAGGACCGCACTTCAAGCTTCAATGCTTCGGTTTCTTCCGAGTACTTCTTTCTCAAAGCTACAAAGACAACAAAAAGAAGTCGATAGAAAGCAAAAAGTCGATAACTACACAAGCGAAGGAGCATATACCCAAAAAGTACCTTGAAGATCTCGGGGAGACCTTCTTCTCGGAATCAACAAAGAAGAACAATTTGAGCTCTCAAAGCAACCTCCGAAGAATGATGCTTTTTGCGCTCTTCATCAAGTTCTCGCCGCCAAGAAGCCACTCATCCAACAACTTCTTTTGAGACTCGACGAGCCAAAGAAGATGTCGAATCACTAACACATTCCCCGCAGACAAAAAAGAAAAAGATAAAGAAAAAAAGAACTCGGGGGGATAAAACAAGTCGACAATACCTAAAAACGCTCAACAAAAGACTTGAACTCGCATCAAGTTTCTTGAGACGAGAACTTCGGGTTGAAAGCCTCTTCAAGATCCTCGCACCAACTTCAGTCACGAATCGTATCCCAAGGAGCGCAAGGAGGCGACAAAGGAGAAGAACACCCAACCCGATAACTAGAAGAAGTCGAGGTCGAGCAAAAAGGCAACTTCTCTACTCCCAAAGAAGTCGACGCAATGACCCGAGCCATAGGGAGAGAAGAGGTCGCAAAGAACAGCCCCAGAGGAGGAAGCTACTGCCGGCGCAGAGTCAACAATGGACTAGGATCGGGAGCGCACACCGACCCATAATCCCAACGCTCACACCTCTTCTCGAGTCGAGCCGAGCCAAAGAAGTCGTAGGCCGATGACCTACAAGAATAAAAGTTAAAGGCAAAAAGCCGACTAAAAAGAAATAAAATTAAAGAAGACAAATACTTACTTAACAACACGACGAAGAGCCATCCGAGGCCGAGGGGAGGGGAGGCGGCATAACCGCCTCAAGATCCACCAACAACTCGGAAAGAAGAAGGAAGAGGACCCGGCAAAGGTCCCAAAGCCGGTAAAGAAGAAGAAGAAGCCGCCGACGACTACAAAAAAGCAAAGGCAAGTCAAAACAAGCCAAACAAGCATAGAAACATAAGAACAACCCTCACCGACGAAGAAGGGAGAATCATCAACATCCTCGCCTTCATCTTCAAAAATAAGAACGTAAGCACCACCGCTAGAGAAAGAAGTCGACTACTCTCCAAAGAAAAAACAAAACAGGAAAGAACAAAAGTCTCACCTATCGGGTTACCTCAAGGCCGAGACGAAGAGGAAGTCCGTGCCCGCTTAACACCGGAAGAAGAATCACCCGCTCCAAACCCTCTTAGCACCAAAGACGAAGTTCGAAGGAGGAGCACCTACCGATAAGGAACATATTCAACACTCTCCACTAAAGAAAGACCAGGGATAAAGAAGTCGACCTTCGATACCCGGTTAACAACAGAGTCGAAGGAGCGGGAGGAGGGACAATCTCTCCACCCACAAGCCGAGAAGCATCAATATCAAAATCCCCGCCAAAAGGCTTCAAAAAAGAAAAAAAACAAGTCAGGTCATAGACAAAAAGAATTCAGAAACAAAAGGAAAGAAAAGAAAAGTACTCACGCCAGGGGGAGGATTGCCCGCCGAGTACTCAAACCCAATCATCGGAACCACCGTTGCACCTTTCGATCTTCTTAGAAGACGCATAAGCACTTCATCATTGGACAACTCGGAAGTCGTCACCATCCGAGAGGGGGTCTTCGCCGCCCGAGTACTCAAAGCCGTAGTGCTCTCGCGCCTTCAATGGTCGCACTCGGCGGCGAAGGTAGCTCGCCACTATAGCAAAACCGGACAAGCCATGTTGTTTCAAGTAGCTTATCCGATCAAACAAATGGCGGTGAAGAAGATTGTACTCAAGCAGGGTGAGTTGATCTTTTTCCCACCGCTCATTAACTACAGGCGGGGGTACCCGAGTAGGTCCGGCGTCTTTGGAATACCAACTCCACCCCCAAGGTTGCCAAAGATAGAACCACTCGGATCGCCAATCCTTGACATAATCAACAAGATCATAATCGAAATAATGAGACGACTTGCGCCCCTCGACGGAACTGAATTCCACATCCACCAAGGGTATGGAGGATTCATTCCGGGGTTGTGGCTTGAGACGAAAGAGGAAACGGAAGAGATTCAAGGAAGGGGGAATTCCAAGAAAAGTCTCACAAAAGTGAACAAAGACAGAGAGGTGAAGAATCCCATTCGGTCGATCATGAAGAGAGAGTAAAAGTAGCGAAGGAAACGATGAAGAAAAGCACAAGCCGGAAGACGTAGTCCAAATCGAACAAAAGAGACAAAAAGAACAATCTCCCCCGGGCGAGGAACAGAACTTCGGTGCTCACCAAAGGCGCAACCCAACCGTAGAGAACTCCTTAGGCTGGATCATACCCAAGTCCTGCAGCTCAACCCGATGCTTCTCCCGGGTAGTCGGGCGGGAAGTTCTTTGCGATGGCCTTCATAGCAAAGAAACTCGGGATTCAGCCGCTCGTCGACTTCCTCCTCAAGAACAGACTTCTCAACTACCGACTTACGGGAGGCCACCTCCTTCCTTCCCATGCAACGAATCAAGCACCCAAACTAAGAGGAGGATCTTGGCGGCAATGCAAGAGCAAAGATTTGGAGAATTTTTTTTACTACGCTAGGGTTTCAGAAGCAAAGGCAAGGTGAAGAAGAAGAACAAGAACCATAGCTAATTTATAGACCGGTCTTAAAAGGCCCACTTAAGGGGCAACGGTAAAAGGCCAACGGATACAAGGCGCAAGAATGGAAAGGCCCAAGAAACCCTTAAATCACGGGATAACGGTCCGTATCCCGTTACCCACCAATGGTAAAAGTATTGTGCCGTTACAAGAAAAGGTAGCTTTGCCAATATTATCATAACTAGTCGGCACAAAAGTAGACGGCCACCAGCAACTCCAGTCGAAGGAAGCCAGTCAACTTCTGAAGCCAAAACAAGTCTACTAAAAGATATACAGTCTTTATATCAATAAAAAAAAAGTCGGCTCGAAGGCGGATAACCATAAACTCGAGGACAAAAACAACTCGGATCATTGCGGGATCAAATATTCTTCAATATTACAGGATACAAGGTTACAAGTCTTACAAGACCCATCGAATTGAGGAAGAAACCAAAGCAACGGCTACAAGGAACCCGGTAGAATTCTGCCATAGAAAACAATTACGCGAGAACCCCCGGACAACCAAGGTGATAGCCATTGCCGACCCGGACTACCTCTAAGACAGTCCGGGGCCGAGCGGATCCAAAGCAACCTAGATACACCAACACAAAGGTGCATCTAAGGTCGCCAAAAGTAGCACTGACTTCTCAAGCATCACATCAGGCCTCTCCAACCACAAGTTGAATCGGACCCCATGTGAACAAGAGGGCTCCAGCTCTGCGTTGGCCGGTCGCTGCTTTGCACCGCACAGCTAGAGGACTGTGTGGATCGGTAACCTTCCCACGCAGAACATATGTCCGCAGAGTGGAAAAGAAGAACTAAGAGTGCAAAATGACCCAAAGATAAGGCACATCTCAAGACTTCTTCTACCTACCGAACAAGCCTCCAATCACAATGCTACTCCGGGATTAGTCCGCCTCTAATCCCTATCTCAAGAATTCTTCTACCCACTAAATAGACCATACTTGAAGAATGAAAAAGAAGCCCGGGGTCGTTCAACCTCGTAAACTATCATTGTCACAAAAAAAACAGAAGAAGCATACTATAAGACCACGAAAACAACCGAAAGGGAAGTGCAATTTATAGGCCAAGATCGGTGTACATGGACCAAGCTCACCAATTCGAGAAACACCGACAAAGACAATAAAAGAAGGCAAAGAAAGAGAGCAAATGAAGAGTATATTCCGGGCATATCCCAAAGACAAAGAAAAGCCTTTATATCACCGGTATAACGCCCAACAATAAAAGCCGACATAAAGGACAAGAAAAGCAAGGTCACGAGCACTTGTCCGTTTCTCAAGAAGAAGAACTCGGAGAAAATCGGGGGCAACCACCAAAGGCTCGGGGCTGCAAATCAGAAAAAAATTACCAAAAGAAAAACAACTCGAGACAAGCTCGGGGGTGCAGCCTAAATCTCGGGGGCTGCAGCAGAAAGAATTACAAGACACAAGAACTCGCGGGAAGATTCAAAAGCCATTGCCCGACTTCTTTTTATACGAAAACAACTCGGACAAAAGGCTCGGGGGCCGCAGCGGAAAGAATTACAAGATACAAGAACTCGCGAGAAGACTCAAAAGCCATTGCCCGACTTCTTTTTTATACGAAAACAACTCGCACAAAGGCTCGGGGCTGGCGGCGTACACCCTCAACTTTTTTTTTTTTTTTCAAAGACCCTCCGCCTACTTATAAATAAATAGCAAGAGGCTCGGGGCTACACTCAACGAGTGCACCTACGGCACACAAGAAGGCAAGAGAGAAAATGCTCAAATTTGATCACTTCAAAGCATCACGCCCGGAAGCAAAGAGCTCCTCGAGTTCTACTTTGAAATGCTCGGGGGCTTGTCGGTGCGGGGACGCACCCGCCAGTACTCATTAAGACGGCGTCCGTAGGGGACAAAGAAGAAGAAGACCGGATCCGAGTAGAACGCGGATCGCCCTAGTCGAACAGATAGAAAGTGACATCCGTAATAAGAGCGAGACACCTTTTACAAGTCCGACTAGGACTAGAAACCTTAGCTCGGCTCTTTTCCCTCTCATAAAAAGGAGCCGAGCACCCTCTTTGTAAATGAACAACTACACACAATCGAGATCATCAATCCAACGCAAAAGGCCAAGGCCGACCGGGAGTAGGGCTTTTACTCGACGCCGAGGGCCCGAACCAGATAAACCGTGTGTCTTTTCGCGGCCGCATCGCCGAAGTTCTAGTTATTTGCCGAGGTCCGAATCAACCTAGCTGCGGAACCCCGTGGCGGGCTATCGATGGCTAAACACCGACAACCCCCCCCGTAAGAGATCGTTGCATGCCTCTACTCGGCCGCTCTTTATTATTCTGTAGTTCCAATCAAACAAATGTAATGGCACACGATTAACACAAAGCATAACGGGCGTTGCTCGTACAACTTCACAGCACGCCCAAACAAACACACCCAGTACTAGGAAACCTACGGGAGTACTCCCTCCGTCCCATTGAGTTTGTCACCTTGGACTCCGTCTTGTCTTGTTCGATCATTCGTCTTATTCAAATTTTTTAATAAATATAATTTATTTTATTATGACTTCTTTTATCAATAAAGATACTTGAATATTGATTGATTTATTTTATTATTTGCATAAATATTTTAAATAAGACGGATGATCAAACATGAAGTCTAAAAAGCTAAAACGACAGTCTCCGTGGGACGGAGGGAGTACTTAGTACTAGTACCTGTACTCACCTGCACAAACACACACACCGGAAAAATGAAAACTGATGGTCAAGCTACTCTCTAAAAACTAAACTGCTATCACGTACATCAAAGATAGCTATTTAAGCTCTAATCACGCAACTTCAAGCCCCAAACGCAGTAACCACGAACGAGCTATCTTTTACTAGTTCCCTGTATATGCTGCCATGCTGAATTGCTGACCAATAAGGCAATAACTGATACCGACCGACGACGAATTGCTGAATAACTGCAGAATGCAGAATGCAGATCAGGCTGAAATTACAGCAGGTGCTGGCTACAGACTTTCCTGACCTCCCCTTTCCTTCCCTTCTTGATCCGGATGGACCCCATCCGGTCCATGCTGGCCACGAAGACCTGGAAGAATCGGGTCTTATTGGCGGCGAGGTCCATCACGAGCGGCCTGGTCCGCGCGTCCAGGAACAGCGCCTGGTCGGAGCCCAGCAGGCCCAGCCTGGCCTGCAGGTTGGCGTAGTAGGCGTGGTCGAACTGGAACGGCGTGCTCACGTCAAAGGGCACCACCACGCGGGCGCTGCCGCCCGACGACGGGCACGACATCCGGAGCGCCTTCACGAGCCGGGCGTCCATCAGCGGGTCGGCCCGCCGCGTGCCGCGGAAGTCGTAGATGCGGCCCAGCACGTGGACGCAGTGCGCGAAGCCCACGGTGTGCGCGCCCGACAGCGCCACCAGGTCCGCCGCGCCCAGGCCTTTGCCCGCGAACACGCGCAGGAGCTCCTCCACCGTCGAGTTGGCCCGCGGGAGGCTGCCGCGGACCTTCCCCGCCAGGGACACCTTGCTGTCCTTCCGACCCTTCTTCACCGCGTAATACGGCCCACCTGCCTGCGCTTGTGCCAAACATGAAAAGGTCAAATTGATGGGCCAGCATTGTTAGGTTGGGTCCAATCCCACCAGAGCAGCCCTCAGAGAGTTTCTCAACCAAATGCTTATAAGGCTGAAAAAAAGAATGAAAATAAAGTTGTCCTAACTATCGTTTAAAAAAAATAAGAACAAAAACCATGAGCAGTACTGTACAGACTTTTTGCTGTAGTAGATTGGGCCGTTTCTAGCAAAGGCATCGTGGTCCAGAAAGATATGCACGAGACGACTCCAAAGATGGGCGACCGTGCTACTACGCAACAAAGTGAGGGACAGGTCCAGGTTGGACGCTTTGACTATTGCGGGGAGGAGAGGGAAGAACACGACACTTGACTCGCTCAGAGCCTGTGATGGACGACACTTGCTTACGACCACATCCACATGTCAAGTGTCACCTGACGCACTTATAAAACACGCCTATGTGGCCCTAATAAATTACTCTCACTGCGGCACCAAATCAGCTGTTCTTGAGTCCTGACACGGTTTGAGGCAAACTTTGGTGCTTTGTGGCCATAAGATCCTAGCAAGGAGTGTGGAATCCCCAAGCTTAGCTTATAACTCAAATGGTACTAGCCGTACGTTGGGGCTCTCACGTTGTCTCCCTAGCTGCATTAGGAAATCGTACATATATATATATATATACAATATAAATCAGAAACAGTTCAACCTAGTCCGACGATCCATCACTTGGGTCGGTTAAATTGCCGTAGCGTGACGTGAATTAAAAGCCACTGATGGGCGACGGTGCTAATCTCATTTTGAAACCTACTACAGTACTACTCATTTGTCATTTCTGCACGGGCGGCCACACTTGCAGGCTTTGCAGGTTGCAGCCCTGCTGACCCACCACAATTAGCAGAAAACAGTTCACTGAGCAGATCACCGGCCACGGGAGTACTTGAACTACTACTTCCACTACTACGATGATCAATAATAGAGCATTTGATCGCAAAACTTGAAATGTTAACGTGGTTTTGTTTCTCTTTACAGTCACGTAATCATCATCACCGCCCTTGCTGCTTGGCCTGCTTAATTAAGCTAAGCTAACAACGTACTACGTAACACCGCCCTGTTCCTAACGACGTTCACATGCCGGCCATGGGCGGCACGACGTGCGGCTACGCCTTTTTCTGGTTTTTGCCGCATGCAGTGCAAAAGCAATCCAAATTAAAGCAGAGCAGGTAACCTTTTCTTCGCCGTCCCCGGTTTCGCCTCTCTTTGGTCCTGACTTGCCATTGCCAGTGTAGGTAGGTACCCCTCCCTACCAACTTTAACTGCCAGTTGGGTTTCAGTTGCAAACGCGATGCCACTGGAGTCACATCGCTTTCTCTCGGCGAACCCCAAGGCTCTGCTCGTGCATAATGCTGTGGTCAAACAGTTTCAAAACCCCGCTCCGTCTGCTCTGATCGCACCACTAAACTCGACCCCGTTTTTCGCGTGAATAATGGAGCGAGAAAGAACGAAGAATGGGAAGATGAACGAGCTAGCTAGTTAGCTTGCATTGTGCGTGTAGGCACGTACCAGCTGGACGTAGTCTCGGGCGGCGAGGGCGAGGACGTCGGCGCAGGAGACGATGCCGGGGCACTTGCTCTCCACGGCGGCCTTGGCGAGCTCCACCGTGTCGAACGCCTCCTGCGGCAGGTTCCTGTTCTCCTCCATGTCGCGCTCCACCCTGGGTGGCGGCCGCGCCGCCGCGCCTGCCGCGTCGTCCGACCACGTCGGCGCGATCAGAATGGACGCGTCACAGCCCTGCGTGCGTGCGTGTCGTGTGCATTCGCACATCAAAATCGGCACAGGACACCAACGAACATATATACTAGTACAATGCAAGGATTTAATCGATCGTTTACTTACTTCGACGAAGCAGTCGTGGTGGAAGAGGCGGAGCACGGCGGGTCCGGCGGCGGGGAAGTCCCTGTACCGGGCGGCGGTGACGTTGGCGACGATCTGGTCGACCGCGGGGCACGTCTTGGCGTAGAAGTCCAGCGCCAGCCCGTGCCGCTCCGGCGCCCGCCTGCTGCTGCCGACGAGGACCGCCGTGGCCGCTGCCGCGGGCAGCGGCTGCGCCTCCCTGCCACGCGACGTGCCGACGAGCGACGACGACGCGACGAGCAGCAGCAGCAGCAGCACGCGGCGGTGGACAAGGAAGCGGAGGATGCCTCTAGTAGAGGAGGAATCCATGATTTCCGACGCGCAATGCAGAGGAACTGGAAGCACCCGCAAGCACGCCAAGGCGAGCGACAAGCTTGCCTTATCCCGCAGCCGGTAGCGGTAGAGCTGACAACAGACAGCAACGGGAGAGCGAGACAAGGCAAGGGAAAGGAGGGCCTTGTTTGTAGGTGCGCGGACAAACAGTGGAAGGCGAGCGCATGTGGGTGCGGCGGTGGCGAGCTTGGCGGCTTCCGGCCGATACTGCGCTCCCGTGACCGTGAAGCGGAGAAGATGGCCGGCCGGCCGTGATAGAATACCATACCACGCATTCATCAGCACCCACGGTTTTAGTAGACTGTTGTATGTAGAAGCTAAATTTTAATTTACTGCACTCTCGGAGGTGATGTATACGTACGTGCCAGTCCATCTGCCTACGTTGGCGGATTCTCAACAAATATTTGTTGAGATTCATAGCTAGAATAATATTTTCTTTAGAAGAAGAGGTATGTATATATCAGAGTACAGTAACAACTAACAATCCGTTCATTTTCTTTTAACAAACTAGACCCACAATTCCCTGAGAACTAGAAATTGCAAGCGTGTTCTGACTATCTGATTATCGAGAACTGTGGTCGTCCGTGGTGCGTGTGGGTATGCATCCGGAGATATGAAGATAGACATGTGCTTCGTCCGTCATAAAAAGAAGACAAATAGTGCCAGTTATTATACTATCTTTGAGTTTAACTTGCAAAAAAAAACTATCTTGAATTCAACAAAATTTGTATAAAAATATTTAATATTTATAGTATACTAATATATAACATTACAAGAGCAAAACTGAAACGAATCAATGAAAACTGATTGCCCAAACAATCATTATTATCGTGATCTAACTCAAATTGTGTATGCAAAACACATATTAGTCACAATAATATTGTATAGTTATTAATCACGAGAACCCACTAAGGGCCTAGATGCTTTCAAGATGCATCGTGTATATTAGCAAACTAATCATAGCTCAATTGTTTATGTTTTATTATGGTGATAACTCCCCACCTATGCAGTATGACTCGGCACGGGTTGCTTGCATTTGTTTTTTTCCTAATTCTTCTTCTTCTAGAGTGTCCATTAATATCATGATGCATGTAGTAACTTCATCAAATTTAAGATAGGCTTGTCTAGTCTCTCGAAGATTAGAGTGTATGTTTGTATGTTCACATGGCGTGAATTTCTAGAATATGTGCTATGTCTCAAAATATTATCATGTAATACAAAGCAATTCCCGAGAAATAAGGTAGATGTTATTTTTCCTTATTCGATAATGATGTTGGGCCACATAAACTATTTGGCCCAAGGATCTACAAACAGAACTTTGGATGAAAAATCTGCCACATTAACCTTGGGCCCATGTGTTATAGGCCCAACCGCCGGATTGCTCAAGGCTTAAGCAATGACGCCTTGCCCCCTGGGCCCGGCCTCTAGTTGTGTCGAATTTTCATAGATCCCCCGACATATAAAAAAACAGTTTCGCTTAGCACCCGGACGTCTGGATGCGGGCGTGCGTCCCCGATGCCCTCCTCCTCGGCGACGTAGGCGTTTCGCCTTCCAGTAGCAAGACACTGGGCGTCCTGCCCCCGCCGCCCGGCGACGGGGGTTCGGAAGCTCCGGCCCGGCTAGGGGTCGCCCGCCCTCTTCCCCCCCCCGGACCCTCCCCGCCATCCTCTCTAGCTTCGGCGAAGCTCCCCCGCCCTAGACTGGCCGGCCACCCCCCCGCCGCCAAGACCCTAAATCGCCTCGCTACCATCCCCACCCTTTGTCTTCCCTTCCTCCTTCCGGCCCACCGGCCATTCCCGCACCTCACCGGAGTTAGAGAAGAAGGGGTGCTCGCCGGAGGAGGAGGATGAGGAGGAGGCGGCCTACCTGGAGCTGATCTGGCGCGGGGGAGGGAGTGTCGACGATATTTGGTCGGCAGCCTACCTTGGGGGGTGCCCGAGGTAGTAGATGAGATCGAGGGTGGTGAGGTGCGCGAGATCAAGAGCAAGAAAGTAACACGAGACACGGGTTTAGACAGTTCAGGGCCGCCGAGGTGACGTAAAACCCTAGTCCCGTGTTCTCGTTGTGGATTATGATCGGGAACAACTGCTTTTGGAGGGGGTCCCCGCCCGCCTTATATAGTCGGGGGGGGTTACAAGATCAATCTAATCTAGCTTTCCCTGATCGACACACGGCCACCGACCAGAAATCCTAGGTTCAAGGAAGCCGACGCCCAATGATCTAGGCGAATCATATCTGCATGCCGAGTCTTGCGCCTTACTCCACGGTCTTCCGGTAGCGCTCGGCATGGTCTTCTCGGGCCGGGCCTTTGCCGACCGCCGGCCTGTGCCCTACCGAGAGATACCCGGGGAGCAATCCCCACGCCTAGTCCCCGAAAGCAACTTATGTGTCTCAACCCAAGGTTGGGAACCATTCGGCGTCTTCCTTGGTGCCGGCGGTTCTTCCGACCGGTGTTCGGGCGGTGCGAAAAGTCGATCAACGGATCCGACGAGTCGTGGTGGTCGGCGTCGCCGAGGCCGAATTTTATGCGGTGTTTGGAGGGAGGCGAATCAAGGCCGGGAACACACAAATGTCGCCGCGGTTGAGAGGAACGCAGAGGTCCCACTGGCCGTGGAGACGCGAGCTGCTCAAGAGAAAAAAGAAAAAGAAAGATCTCCGGCATACGGGTCCCGTGTACCACGCCGTCGCTCGCTTCCGGCGACGTGTACCACGTAGTCCCCGAGACCGGTAGTAGGCGAGGCATGAGACTGGTGCCGGGATCAAATTTGTCAAAGTATGAGTTGTTGAATCTTCGATCGGCAGTCCCCCGAGATCGCTTGTCGCCTTCTAGAGTCCAAGCTTTGGTTTCGCCGGGTGCGGGCCTCGCGACGGGGTCGAAGCTGGTGGGCCGCCCACCGGGCCTAGCATCTTCGGGGAAACACCGCGGGTCCAAGTTCCCCCGGGCGGATAACCACGGAGCGGCTTGGCGCGGTTTCCCACGGAAGGAAGGCGAAGCGACGGCGCGGGCGCCCGACACCGCCGCCCTGCATCTATTTTAAGACCGGGCATGGCCTTTCGGTCCACACTTTTGCCTTCCTCTCGACGCCTCAAAACCCCCGCCTCTTTCGCCTTCCTCCGCACAACCAACCTTTCTCTCCCACATCACCGGCGCTCCCAATCCAAACCTAGATCCAAAATGGCCGGGCGAGGGGCAAAGCGTGGTTCCGCGGGCGGCGGCCTTTTGATCGGGCGCGGGCGGAGATCCAGCGGAGGTCCGCCTAACGCGGAGGTGGAGTGGGCTACTGACCGCACGCGGGGCGATCCTCGATGAGCTCGTCCGCGACGGAAAGTGCTTTGCGACGAGGCACGCGCCGGGTTGGCGCCCCCACCGTGGGTGAGTCCTTCCCCACCCCGGCGAACGGTAATGAGCTCGTAGTGTTTGCGGATTATTTCCGCGCGGGGTTGGCCGCCGGCGCGCACTTCCTCCCAAGCTTCTTGCATACTACAAGATCCGGCTCATTCATCTCCACCCCAACTCCATTCTTCATCTTTTTCTCGCTTTCATCCATTTTTGCGAGGCTTTTCTCGGCATTCCTCCCCACTTCAATCTCTTCCGCCATCTCTTACGCTTTGAGGGCGTTCACCGGAGCCGGCTCACCCAAGGTGGTTGGTGGCCTCTATCTTTGTCTTCGGGACGGGGATGAGGAACCAAGATCCGGACTACCCTCGGCTCTTCCATCAAGGGATGGAACACCCAATGGTTCGTCGTCCGGCAACCCCGCCCCACGGATCTCCAATGAGGTAAACGAGTGGTGGAGCGCCAACGCCAATCGGTCCGAGCGGCCATCATCCCGCCGACATGGTGCGGGTGGAGGAGCTGCTCGGCATCATCCGCCCCATGAACCCCGACGGGGGGTGGCGGTGGCTATCGGCTTTTCTTTGCGGCGCATCCACCATGCAAGGAAGCGCGAGCACCGAGGGATACGAGTACTCGGGGACAAGGACCCTACGCGTGAGGCAGAGGCGATCTCTAAGGAGATTCTCATTCGGCGGCTCACGCCGTTTTTTTGTCGGAGGTACCCAAATGAGGAGTCGGGTATGCGAAGCCTTTACGGCTGGGCAATCCCCGGCCGGGCGGTGAGTTTTACGCTTTGTTATAGTATTATGTGTGTGATTGGCCGATCGCTCAAGCCGCCGCTTATGCGAGATCGAGCCGTTTATGTGTCGGATGTGCCCGACGACACCGGCCGATCCGGTGTAGACCGGGCGGCGATCAATGGAGGAAATCCGCAAGATTAAGGAGGACGATGAACGAGGGACGGCCGAAAGGCCCCCCCAAGCGTCGAGCCAAAGGGCCCATCGGCGAAGGTGGCTCGGGGAGGCGCCGCCCGAAGGCGCAAGAAGGAGACCGTGCCCCCCATTTCGTCCCCCGGCGAATCGGGGGCGGGAAGCGAGCCGTCATCCTCGGATGACGAAGATCGAGGACACGGAGGCGTTGGACGGCGCGTCGGCGTCGATCGGCGTCGAAGGCTAGCGACTTCGCCACGGTGTTTGAGAAAATGCCGACCATGGGCGCCGCCAACCCGGCCCGAGCAGCCATGGTGCCCGACCCGACCAAACCAGGCGGCAGGCTGAGGCCCCCGGCGTTTCCCTTCAGCCGCCAAATGTTTGTAAGTACCAACTCATTTCTTTTTGTTCCCCGGTGTTGTTCAGGTTTGGCTTAGAGTGTCTCGTTGCGGCGATCCCGTGGAGGAGGACCCCGCCGTGCGGGGAGGATGACACTGTCGTCCGGAGACAACCCACCTCGCGGCCCCGATGCGGGGGGAGGATGACACCGGTCGTCCCAGACAGCCCACCTCGCGCGGCCGATGCGGGGGACTCCCGACCAGCCATCATTCAGTGGGGGCTCGATCCCCACTGCCTCTCGGGCGCCCGGAGATCGGCTGACCTTTGTTCGCGGCCGTGGCGAGGGAGAGCGCTTCGGCGGCCTGCTCAGTGCCCCGCCGTCCCGCCCGGCCAAGGGTGGCGCCACGGTGGAGACCGGTGGCATGGGGCAGAGCCCGAGCCGGAGGAGGTGGTACGGGAAGTGCCCGCGCCACGAGGGAGCCTGCAGGCTTTGCCGCACGTTCTACATCGACCCCCCGGGGGTGAACGGGCGGAGGTGGTGGACGACGAGATCGCCCGTCGCTGAATACGGAGGCCGACGCGTCGATCTCGAGGCTGCCGAGCTACGGTAAGTAATCATATTGTCCATTTGGTAGTGTTGCGAGCTTATAGCGAATATGTATGTAGGAGCTGGCCCGCGCCGGCCGAGACGCGCGCGGGCCGTTGGAGCAGCCGGCGTCGCCACGAAAGATGAAGGCTCGCACAACGAGCGGCTTCTTCGTGAGAAGACCAGCTTGGCGGAGTTTGGCCGGCTCGCTGAAAGGCAATCAAGGCCGCTCGTGGAGGACGACGACCGATCAAGCCGGGCAGTGGAAGAGCCGAGCGTGAGAACGCCGGGGAGGCGGCCGCCGCCCGATCGATCGGGCGACGGGCGCTGGCAAACACTTTGCGGTGGCGGTGACCGGTGATGTTTTTCCCCCTACCTTCCTTTCGGGCGCTCTTGTGTATTCTCAGGCCGACTTGTGCTCGGCTCGCAGCTTTGAAGGCGAAGCCGCAAAGAAAGCCTCAAAGCATTGCCGAGGAGCTAACCCGTGAGGCGGCCAAGGCTACCCAATCGGCGGAGGCAGCCCGGTCCGAGGCACGCCGTAAAGTGCTATTGTCTTTTGCATTGTTTACCCGATTGCCCGTGGTCGGGTTTTAACACTTGTTCCGCGCTTGTGCGGGAGAACGCGGGCGCGCCAGCGGATTTGAAACGGCGCTCGCAGCCGCCGAGGAGCGGATGGAGGACACCATCGCCCACCCGACCCCACCGTTGAACCTCGGCCGATCCGGACGGGGGTTTACGAACGGACGTGCTCGGGAGCGCTATCCTTCGCTGTCACGCTTCTCGGTGCGATGCCGTGCCGCTCTACAACAAACACGTGTGTGTTTGTTCACGGAGCGGCCTCAAGCCGCCGCCGGCACGCTACCGGGCGCCGGGTCCGGCCGCACTATCCCCGTGGAGTTATCCCGGTCGAGGCGGGTTTTGCCCGACCAAGTCGGTTGCCGACCAGAGAAGCCGAGCCCGAGTCCTCCGATGCCGCCCGTCAAGGTGGTGGAGGACCTGGACCTGTTCGGGCGACGCCGAGGCCGACGCCACCCTAGAGAAGAGCGTTAGAATTAACTTATGTATTGCGTGGTGGAGACGCTGGCTCAGAAATGATGTTAATATCATTTTTGTTATGCATGTAAAGTGTTTGCCGTAATGCCCCTGCAGGTGTGTGACCTTGTCGCCTTGCCGGACCGCCCAAGTTTCCTAGTATCTCATAGCGCTAAGGGTATGTTCCTTGTATTGCGCTGTAGAGGGTACCAGGTCCCCCGGGAACCGCCGCCCTTTCCATAACGCAGCGCCGAGCCGCTAGCACGTGTAGGTTTGGGCCGAGAAATGTAGTTGTTCGATCGGTTTGAGTTAAAGTGCATCGGGCGGTCTTATTGGCGTATAGTGCGTGGGTAGCACATATGAAAAATGAATGCACGAGGAGAAAAAAGAAACAAGACAAAAAGACATTAAATCATTTATATATTTGTATTACAAAGGGAAACAGAGTACATATCTTTGTTCATCTTGACTTATTAGGCGTAAAAACGTATTAGGTGCTCGGCGTGCCGAGTTTGGGATATCGCGCCCGTCCCCGACTCCACCAATTTATAGGACCCCTCGGTCGGGTGACCTCCTTGACGATGAAGGGACCATCCTGTGGGGAGGAGAGCTTATGCATGCTCGCGGGAGCTCGTGGCGGGCGACGTAAGACCGTATCGCCGACCGCTGGGGCGCCTCCCGACGCTATGGTCGTAATAGCGACGGACGCCTCTAGGTACTTTGCCGACGGACGCCTAGCGCTAGGCGTTCCTCTTTCCGAGCACGGTCGACGCTGCCGGGGCGCTACGCTTTTGGTCGGAGGTTTCCTCGAGTAGTTTTCCACTTTGGCGATCGGAAGGCGACGCCCCTCGTAGGGACAGCTTCCGACCCGTATACCATGTAGTAGGGGAAACCCCCTGCGGTTCGATGATGGCGCGGCGCCCCCCCGATCGCCGGGTGGAAGTTCCTTCACCCACCTTCCCGGTGCTTGTCGCCCTTCCGTATAGGCGCTTTTTGCGCGCCCAGATCATTCCGCTTGGCGCTCGGCCCGGCCGTTGGCACGTGGGTGCGCAATGTAGACATATTTGACCAAGATGGAGCGCTCTTCACAAAACTCCCGAACTCGCTTTCCCGTGAAGTTTGACCCGAGGTCGTGATGATGCTGTTCGATGCCAAAGCGGTGAACGATTTCCTCAAAGAACTCGGGCGGCCTTCTTGCTTGTCGAAATGGGCGAGTGGTTTGTACTCAATCCACTTGGAGAACTTGTCGATGGCGACCAAGACGTATTTAAAATTGCCCGGTGCGGCTCAAGGGGCCGATCCGTCGAGTCCCCGTGATCGCGAACGGCCAGCCGACGGGATCGCCATTAGAGCGGGGCCGGGCAGGTGAGGCTGCTTTGGCGAAGAACCGCATCCCTCGCAATGTCGCACTGTGTGTTCTCAAGGCCGGCTACGGGCGGTCGGCCAAGAAAAATCCAGCTCGGAAGGCTCGCCGACCAGGTTCCGAGAGGCGCAATGGCTTCCACGTAGTCCAAAGATGTATTTCTTTTAGTATCTTCAAGCCTTCGGGCTGCGAACGCACTTTTGCGTAACGTTAGCGTTGGCGCGTTTCACGCATCGCCGAGCCCTCTACCAGACGTAGTGCTTGCTCCGCCCGTATCAAATGCTCGCCTCGCTTTGTCGGGCGGGACCTCGAGTTGGTGAGGTATCTCGATGAACGGGGAGCGCCGGTCTTCGGCGTCCGTGGCCTCGACGAGTGCGACCGCCTTCTCCGTAGTGGTCGGGTTAAGGCCGCTCCGCCTTGGCCGATAGATGGTGTCGAGAGATCGTGGCGCAAATACGCCTCGGGCGGAATGGCTGCTCGTGTAGAGCCTAACTTGAGAGCCGATCGGCCTCTCGAAGTTTTCTTCCCGAACGATGTGGTGGAACTCAATGCCGTAGAATTTGTTCTCGAAGCTTCGGATTTCCGAGCAAGAGGGCGCCCATTTTCTCGCCGGTGCAAGACCAGTCTTTTGTTTGCCCGGTTGACGACCCGGCGCCGAAGTCGCCGAAGATTTCCAGCGTTTGATCCCCGTGGATATAGCAATCTTGATGCCGTGGATGGCAGCTTCGCACTGGGCGGCGTTGTTAGATGCCTTGAAATGTATTCTCAAGACGTATCGGAGTTCCTCGCCGCTTGGAGATACAAGTACGACCCCCCGCACCAAAGACCGCCACATTTAGCGCACCGCCAAAGTACATCTTCCAAAGGCTGGGGTGCTCGGGTGGACCGGTTCCTGCATGTCCGCCCACTCGGCGATGAAGTCGGGCGAAGCGCCCGACTTTATCGCCCTCGGGCGGCTCGCGTGACTCAATCGTGTACGCGCCGATTTCGACGCCCATTTGGCGATTCTTCCGCCAACCTCCTTGTTCTTTATGATGTCGCCGACCGGGAATTGGGACACCACCGTTATCTTGTGAGACTCGAAGTAGTGGTTCACCTTACGTGACGCCGTGGGACGGCGTAGATGAGCTTTTGTATTTGCGGGTAACGAGTTTTGGACTCGCTCAGACCTCGCTTATGTAGTAGACCCAAGGCGCTGCACCTTGAATGCATGCCCGGGTTCGTCCACGCCGACGACGACCGCCGTGGAGACCACCCGATTCGTTCTTTGCGATGTAAAGGAGGAGATCTTCGCCGGTAGCGGAGCCGTTAAGACAGGGGCGTCGTCAAGAAAACCTTGAGCTCCTTGAATGCCTCGTCGCCTCGAGTCCAAACAAACTTGTCTGACGCCGGAGTAAGCGGAAGAAAGGCATGGCCCTCTCCCTAGCTTGGAGATGTACCGACTTAGGGCTGCCAAGCGCCGGCGAAGCTTCAGACTTCCTTGATATTGGTTGGCGGCAACATTTTGGTTATGGCCGATACCTTCTGGGTTTGGTTCAATACCGTGGTCGCCGACCGTATTCCCGAAGCAGGATTCCCGAGGAAGCTCCGAAAATGCACTTGTTTGGATTGAGTTTCCATCGATACACTCGAGACTTTTGAATGTCCGGTCAAGGTCGGCGATTAAGGTATCGGCGGTTTTAGATTTTACCACGACGTCGTCGACGTAGGCCTCGACGTTGATGCCTATCTCGATCCTTCGTGCATGCTTGAATTGTCCGCCGGGTACGCCGCCCCAAAGATTCTTTAGGCCGAAGGACATCGCCGTGTAGCAATAGGCGCCGAATGGAGTTATGAAGGCCGTTTTGACCTGGGTCGGACTCCTTTAAGGCGATCCGGTGATACCCGAATAGCGATCCAAGAAACGAGAGGAGTTCGCAAATGGGCGGTGGAATCTACGACCTCGCCGATGCGAGGGAGAGTGAACGGGTCTTTAGGCGTTGTTTGTTAAGATCGGTGTAATCAACGCACATTCGCCATTCTTTATTGCTTTTAAGGACGAGGACTGGGTTTGCCACCCACTCGGCGTGATACACTTCTTTTGATAAAAACCGGCGGCTAAGAGCCGGTTGATTTCTACCCTAATAGCCTCTTTTCTTGTCCGCGCGAATCGGCGGAGCTTCCGCTTGACCGGCTTGGCGGAGGATGAGACCTTCGTAGGGCGTGCTCGGCATACTTCCTATTCCTGCATGTCCGCAGGTTTCCATGCGAACACGCCCACGTTGTCCCGAGGAAGCCGACGAGCGCGCCTTCCTATTTGGGGTCGAGGTTGGCGCCGATCCGAGTGACCTTGAGGGGTCACCCGTGCCCAAGTCGATGACCTTGGTCTCCTTGTTTTTGATGGAGGAGCGCGGTGGTTCATTGACCGGGATCTCCGGTCTTCCGGCGCACTTCTTTGGAGTCGGCGAGGCACGCTTGCATCTTGGCCGCGAGGCCGGGCGGTCTCGTTGATGATGTAGTTTTCTTGCTCGCAAGCGTGGGCGCCTCGTGTCGGCGCGGAGGGTGAGCACACCACCGTGAGCCGGCATCTTCATCACGAGGTAGGCGTAGTGAGGGACCGCCATAAACTTGTGCGTGGCCGGGCCCCAAAGATGGCATGATGGGCCGTGGTCGGTCTCGCGACGTAGAACAGCAGTTTTCCTTACGGAACCGCCCGTGCCAAACAGCATCGGGTGGTCACTTGGCCGAAGCGGCCCGATGGCTTGTCCGGATGATGCCCCGTAACGGAGATTCTACCCGGTCAGAAGGCCTCTTTCGATGCCGAAGTTCCCTGAGCGACTTTTGGGAAGAGTATGTTCAAGGAGCTCCCGCCGGCCGATGAGGACACGCTTGAAGTGGACGTTGCCGATCACCGGGTCGAGGACCGGGGAAACGCCTGGGTATGGTATGTCCGACCACCGGTCTTCCCTCGCCGAAGGTGATGGGCTGGCCGGACCATGGCGTGAAGGCGGGTCGGGCGATAGTTTTCGCTCGAGATCGCCATGACCTCCCCGGGCGGTCGCCTTCTTGCTCCTCTTGCTCTCCAAATGCAGGGTCCGCCGCAGATCGTGGCCACGCTCTTGACGGTGTTTGGTACGGGCACCGCCTGTTTCGGTCATCTTCTTTGTCGCCGCCGCTTTTTGTCGCCGCCACGGCGGGCGTTGGCGCTTCATGTCTTCTTCCCTAAAACTTTGCCGAGCCCGTAGCATTGGCGCATGGTGTGCGTCGCGTTTTGTGGATCGGGCACGGCCGATCCAGACTTTGTCGAACTCGGCGTCGAGGTTTCGCTTGACCCGTGACTTGACGTTGTTCACGCCGGGCCGGCGCCCCTGGTATCGGGTCCGAGCGGTCGCGTTGTCGGGCGATGATCCGTCTTCGATCCTCCTCGGTCGGTGTTGCGATCGTTGGGCCGAGGAGCTCCCCGGGCGGCGAGGAGGGGGCATGGGCCTCTTCCCCGCGACGAGGTCTCTATGGTGCCCTTCGGCCTCCTCTCCCCGTGGCGTAGGCGTCGGGCGGTTTTCATCACCGCCGATTGTCTCGGGCGTTTCCCTGTGGAGCTTCTCGCGCAGGGAGTTGCCGTATGTGAGTCCTCTGATGAAGGCCGTGATAACATCGGTGTCATTGACGTTAGCGACGCCGGTGCGCAACGTGAGAAACGGCGAATGTACCGCCGGAGCGCCTCGCTAGCGCTGCACCAGCCGCTCGAGGTCGTGGGCGCTGCGGGTTTGGCGATCACATGTGGCCATATAATTGTCCACAAACAGCTTTTCGGAGTTGCGCCCAGCTTGTCGATGGAGTTCTCCTCCAGCCCCGTGAACCAGCTTGAGGACCGGGGCGAGCATGACAAAAAGTAATTTGCCATGGTGTCTTCCGTGTTCCCGGCGGGCGCGATCGCTACGGCGACGCCTCGAGCCACTGCCGGGGTTAGCCTTTGCCGCCGTAGAGCTCCACTGCCCAGTGGATCCGAAGTGGCCGGGCCACCGATGGGCCCGCAGCCGTGCCGAGAGGGGCTTGGGGCCCTCGACACCGGGCGCCAAGCAGTGTCGGAGCCCCGTGCTCGGCGCCGGCGACGGCGGGCGCCCATCTCGGCGCTGTAGGCATCGGTGCGTCCGGGCGCCGATGACGGCGCGAAGGCCACGCCCGCATTTATGATCGCACGGGCGCGGCGGGTGGCTGGTTGATAGTTGATCTGGCATGTCGCGGCCGCCTCTGGTGGGCGGTTGCGCTACCTTCCGTCATTGTGTGATCGGCGGGAACGCTCGATCTTCCCGACCGGTGGCGGCCGGATCTCGGATGTGGAGGATCCGGACGGCATCTCCCGTAGCCTGCTCACCGCACTTGAGCAGCAGCTTTGATGAAAGCTTTAGCCCGGCTTACCCGAGGGGTCGGGGCAAGTGCCTCAAGCTCGCTGGCGGCGACGGCGAGATTGGCGCCGGGGTCGGCGCTACGACCGCTCGTCGATGTAGACGAACTCTTCTCGCCAAGTTCCTGTAGAGGTGGCGCCCAGGCCGGCCGCATCTCGGAGGAGACGCCGCCTCCTGCTCGTCGTAGCCACACGGCGCTCGCTCGACGGGCGCTGCGCGTCAAGGCCGGGCGCGATGTCCATCTGTCTCTCGCCGGCCGGTCCTCGTCCGGCGAGACCGCCGAGCATGAAGATCTGCGCCGGTATACCGGGGAGGGATGTAATTTCGCCGAGGGTTCCGGTCCACCGACAACGATTGATGTATCTAGATCGGATCCGGGAGAGGCATCGGAGTCGGAACCGGGCTGCTCCTCCAGATGGTGGTGGAGTGACTCGCGTCCCTCCGCCAGGAGGAGCCGTACCATGTTAACGGCCGGCGATGGGGTGTCGACCGGTGATGGTTGGGCGAAGTTGTCGCCGTGCTACTTCCCCGGTGGGTACCCGCGGGCCCTTGGGCCGGGGTGATGCCACCATGGTTGTAGATCTGTTCCTCCTGGATGTTCCGCGATGGCGTCCCCGCCGAGTGGTTTGGATGCCGGAGGAAATCTCCCTGTAACCACCGGGGCCCAAACCCGGTGGGTCGTCCGCCGGGCCGCAATGGGACGCCCAGTCCAAGTGGCCTCACCGGATGGCCGATGGCCTCGGCGGCGGGTGGTCGGATCGGCGTGGTGCCCGGCGGCGACGCTGGGTTGCCATCCCGATCCGACGGGTGGGTGCTCGCCGGGGCCGCCGCGAGTGAGCAGCCGGGCGAAGTTCGATGCACTGCCAGAGGCCTCCACCGACCCGGCCGATGAGCTCAATCGTCGCCGGAGTTGACGGGGTTCCTCTCCCGACGGGGCGCTGCAATGCCGCCTCTTCCGGGGAGGATCGCCGTGGCCTCGCTTTGAGGCGCCGGCTCGCCGGCCGGGTCGACGATGCCCTGCCCATTGGATGGGATCCGGGTTGGCCGCTCTCCCCGCCATCGTGCTCGGCGGCGACGGTCCACGGATGGATCCGACGGTAAAGGTCATGCCCGACGCGGCGGAGAGAGCGACGGTGAAAAGGAGTAACCATCTTGCTCACGACGGATCCGAAACGCACACCCCTACTCTCGGCGCCGGCCACCGCCGATATCCGGCTGGGCAGCCTACCTTGGGGTGCCCGAGGTAGTAGATGAGATCGAGGGTGGTGAGGTGCGCGAGATCAAGAGCAAGAAAGTAACACGAGACACGGGTTTAGACAGTTCAGCCGCCGAGGTGACGTGAAACCCTAGTCCCGTGTTCGTTGTGGATTATGATCGGAACAACTGTTTTGAGGGGTCCCGCCCGCCTTATATAGTCGGGGGCAGGGTTACAAGATCAATCTAATCTAGCTTTCCCCGATCGGCACACGGCCACCGACCAGAAATCCTAGGTTCAAGGAAGCCGACGCCCAATGATCTAGGCGAATCATATCTGCATGCCGAGTCTTGCGCCTTTACTCCACGGTCTTCCGGTAGCGCCGGCATGGTCTTCGGGCTGGGCCTTTGCCGACCGCCGGCCCAGCCCTACCGAGGATACCCGGGGAGCAATCCCCACGGGAGGCCAAAGGCTTGCCAGCATTAGGGAGGGAGAGGGAGGAGCACTGGGGTGAGCGAGAGCTGGCGTGGGAGCGACGTCCGGATGGGAGTCACGGGGACGGACGCTGTAATTAAATCGTTACAAAAACCGTACTTCAATGTCAAAAAGTGTATTTGTAAAAATTTCTAGAAAAAATTACTTTTTATGGTACTCTTTTAAATTGTAAGACTTTTTGGCTTTTCTAGCTAGATGCATTATTTCTACTGTATATATTATACATGGTGTATATCTAAATATATAGAAAATATTATGTATCTTGAAAATTCAAAACATCTTATAATTTGTAATGGAAGGAGTACACTGCAATGAGCATCCAAAACCAAAAAGTTTTTCTAGACCACAAGTAAACAAATAATAAGATTTTGAAAATTGTGTTGGTGATCGGTGAAAAAAAATAGAGAGGGCAATTATAAATCAGTTGATGGCCTCGTGCGCTGCCGACGGCAAATTTTTGTCACTGAAAGAGATGGAATGCTTGCGTGCCAAATCCCAAACAAGGTGCCAATGAGCTGACCTAAAGAAAATGCTGTCAACTGTCCAAGTGCAGTGTACGTAGGTACAAGTGGTAATCGTTTGCTGATCCAAGGACCTTTTTTCTTTTCGGCACTTCTGGTATCCACCTGAACAAGTGCCTGCGTATCAAATTACTCGGCTCGCTTGATCGGACAGCGAACCTAATCCATTGGGACTCATTTTTGGTGCCTTATCAATATATAAGCTGACTGAAAAAGGTTGGATCAGATCAAGATATACGTTTTAAAAATGTCTAATTGGATACGCAGCTGATCGACATGGCAGTATGGCACCCACGCGCAATACTGAAAGATGTTACAAGCTTCAGTTTATGGCCTCTAATTAATTATTTGGAGTTCCAGAACAACTACTGTCCGGTATCCTTTCCGTAGAATGCATGATGTCACTGATCACTAGCTTTCCACGGCATGGTTCGTGATTTGTCGCATGCAAAGCTGACACGATGCACAGCTGCACCAAGATAAGCTGTGCTACTGTCGATTGCTTGGAGTATTCCGTAGAAATTTTGAATTCTGTACGTCCGATAAGTTGAATGAACTACTGAACGAGAACGGTTAGCATCGCGATAAGATGCCGATGTGCAGAAACCTCGTCCGTTTGCGGCGGACAACACGTCCCCGTCGCCGACGCCGGGCAACGCTACTCCTTCCGCCGCGGGTTTTCGCCTCGCGGCCGCTTCCTGTCCTCCTTTCCCAACGGTCTCCTGCGCCCTCGCTGAACTCGCCACATCCGGCATCCCCAATGGCCCCGTCGCCCGTTCGCTCCCCGCTTGAATTCTTTAGGGCGTGATTGGTTTGCTGGCGAGGAGAGCCTGGCTCGCTCCTAACGGCCAGGCTAAGCTGGGACAGGCTAGCTGCAAGCAGGATCTTGACGTTTGGTTGACTGAACGGATATACACAGGATGAATACACCAGTTGTTGGTTACCTGATTGTTTGCTTGCTTCCTACATCTGCTCTCTCTTGCACAGACCACGACGCGCGCTCATCCCAGTCTGGCCCGACAGAAACGGAAGCCATCCGCGTTTCTGCGGAGCCTGGCTCAGGGAGGCATTTTGCATGAGAGCAGCCTGGCTCTGGCAGCCATACACGGAACCAAACGTAAGATTTCTGCACCAATAGATGCATGCATGTAGTGGTCAGGCCAACCAAACGCGCCCTTACTTGTCGGCCCGGCCGTCCCACCTCCCAAAGCAACCCAAGTCCCAACCACGCCATCCGCGAGGTCCACGATAGCGTCCAAATCCACGTGACAACAACCAGATCGTCCCCTTCCTAGCCGCTCGCTTCTTCCAAGTATATAGCAGGCGAGGGGCGGGGCAATGGTTGGTCCGCTCCGCCTGATCCCGCGCTTGGTCACCGCAGCCAGGTTGACGCCCACGGCCTCCTCCTGCGCTCCCCGGCCGGTCCTGTGGCGCGCGCCGTTACTATCAAGCTAACAATTAGCTATTAAATTATTTCTTCAAGCTAACAACAACATAATTAGCTCAAAATCGTTATGTAAGCTTTGTAAAAGTTTGATGTTGGTGAACTCTAAATTTCTCAAAAGCTACCGTAGTAAAAACTCGTGGTTTCTCGTTTTTCTTTTGCCAAAGGACGGCGGCATTATTATTTATTGGTTTTTTGCCTTCTTGAATTTTTGTAGTAAAATTTCAGCCTTGTTGATTTTTTTTTTTGTGAAATAGAGATCAGTTAAAGTACATGCAAGTGCAAGCAAATACTTTTGCATGTGAAAAGAGGAAAAAAGCAAGGAAACTTTTTTATCGCACAACAAATGAAACAGGACAATCCGGGATACATGCCAAAAATAAAACAAGAAAAAAAAAAATAATAGAATATATAAAACCAAAAAAATCGATGCGAGAAAAGCGACTATTTTTAAAAAGGCCAATTACAGCGACAGCACTGGTCCTGTCGCCCCGGTCCTCCTCTTGACGGCCTCGCCGTCGCTTCCCTTTCTTCCTCCTCCTCGACGGCTCCTCCTCCTCACACTCTCACTCACGGAGAGCGCTCGTGCGGGCGCACACGCGGAGGTGGAGGTTCACAAGAGGGGGAGGGAGGAGATGCCGGGGAGCCAGAACGGGGGGCCGAGGACTCGGCCGGTCAAAGCCGAGACCATCCACGGTCTTGCGCGCGCCGGCGACCTCGCCGGCGTCCAGAGGAAGCTGCAGGAGAACCCCGCCCTCCTCAACGACAAGAATCCCGTGGTGCGTGCGGCATTCGTGCTTCTTTTCTCGCTTAGTAAAAAAAAAGCGATCTTTGGTCGGTTTCACGGCTCTTGATGCTTGCTGCGAGGGGTGAGCGTATTAGATTCATTAGAAACTGATTTATTTTTCTTTACTGTGTCGAAATGTGGGTTTGCTCGGAGTCGTGTAAACATAGCTTGATTTTCTTGCGCCGGTTCTTGAATTTTATCCCGGGCGGTGAGGCGGCGCTGGCTAATTCGCCCTTTGTTATTGCTCTTTCTATACTTCCTTTTCTTGGAACGGATTTCTTGGGCGGTGGGGCGGCGTTTGCTCCTCGTTTCCATGCTTCTTTAGCGCGTGTTTAGCTTGCGTCCCCATCTTTAATTGCTCATTTGCTCTATTGTGTAGCCGACGCGTTTCTCGTCTGGTTCCTTCTGTCTCTGCCGTTTCGATGCTTTCTGGTCCAAAATAAGATGACACTAAAAAAAAGATTGATATTTTTATTGTATTGTTCATTTCTTCTGTCTTGTTTTAAAAACTAAAAAGTCCCCGGATTTGCTCTCGAGATTTGTTTTATCTTGTTTGGTTCTTTGCAGGGAAGATCGCAAGAATAATTTGTTAGGTCTGATATAATTACGATTTGCTTTTATTCTCCTTTTAAAAAAAAAAATTCTGCTTTCTTTCGTGTCCCTTCTTATCGCCTTGCATTTGCTGATGATCTAGAGTTTAGACCTTTCTGTTTTGTGACCTGATTATCCTATGCTGCCGTAATGCACTAACCTGACTTTATTTGCTGGCCATTGTGGCTTTAATTGCCTTCCGGACACACATACTACAGGCAGAAACGAATTAGATTTAATAAGTGCTATATGGAACATTGTGCTTGTGCAATATAGCCTCTGAAAAATGTAATAATAATCTGCAGATGTGTCAAACACCACTTCATGTTGCTGCTGGCTACAATAATACAGAAATAGTCAAGTTCTTGCTTAACCAGCAAGGTACAGAAACAGTTGACCTGGAGGCAAAGAACATGGTACTTAAGTTACCACATTTCTTTTGCATCTGATTGGGTACTCTGTCACACTTCTTTCATGCATCGAGCTTAATACATAAACCAGTTATCTCATTTTTTGACAGTATGGAGAGACTCCTCTGCATATGGCAGTAAAGAACAGCTCTTGTGGATCAACAAATCTACTCCTTGAACATGGTGCACACATAGAAGCCAAAGCCAATGTATGATCTACCTGTTTCTTTTCATTTCCTTTGAGATTGTCTTATTGCATGCACAGAATTTTGTATGTTCAACCCATGGTGGTGGTGGTGCAGAATGGCATGACACCATTGCATTTAGCTGTCTGGCATGCACTTCAAGCTGGAGACTGCAGCACGGTTAGCGTGTTACTAAGCTACAACGCGGATTGCTTTGCGAAAAGATGATGTACTACTTGATTCACAGTAATGGTTTTAAATTACTTGTTTAAAATTATATTATAATTTACAATAGGGTAAGGTTTGTTATAACATCTTTCCACCAGGAAGGCAAAATGCCCTTAAATCATATTCCAGGAGGAGCTGCTAGTGACAAGCTGCTGAAACTCCTCACTCATCATATGGAAGAGCAAAGAAAAAAGAAAGCTCTGATGTCATGCCTCAAAGGGAAAGCAATGTCGGAGTTTGAAGAGGCAATATCACAAATTGTTGGATTGCAGGAGCTAAAAATGCAATTGCGCCGGTGGGCAAGGGGAATGCTTTTTGATGAGAAGCGACGGGCTATGGGCTTAGGGATTGCTAGAAGGAGAGCTCCCCATATGGCATTTTTTGGCAATCCAGGAACTGGTAAATTTTCGAAAAAAGTGACATTTTTTGTGGTACCATAGTTCTGTTCAGTTCTATGATCAAAAGCTTTGCCATGGTTTATCCTTAGGATGCTTTCATAGTGTTGCGCATCATTGCATTGGGTTTGTATGGCACAGTTACAATCAGCTATGCGATACATTGGGAGCTTTGGCTCTGACCATGAACCAAAAAGTACCTGGAAGTTTGGCTAAACATGTCCTTAAAAGGCTACATTCTTTGTAATTTTATGTGTTTTATACATTTTGCACTTACATGTACAGTGCAGTAAAACACACAAGTTTCGTGTAGATAGTTACTGGAAACATCAATATTCTGTTTATACTATCTATCCTCTATTGCAGGCAAAACTATGGTTGCTCGAATTCTCGGAAAGCTCCTTCACACGGTTGGAATTCTCCCTACTGATAAAGTAACTGAAGTTCAGCGAACTGATCTTGTTGGAGAATTTGTGGGGCATACCGGACCAAAGACCAGGAGGAAGGTATTTATCCTCTCTTTTATTTTTGTCACAAAGGCTCTGTCAGTTGGACAAATTTCAATTTTAGATAAATTGTGAAACAAATTCTTAACTTATTTCTATTACGTGTTCTATCTTACATAATACATTGTTATCATGATCACGGCTCAACAGATAAAGGACGCAGAGGGAGGTATTCTTTTCGTGGATGAAGCTTACAGGTTGATACCAATGCAAAAAATCTGATGACAAGGATTATGGTTTAGAAGCCTTGGAGGAGATAATGTCTGTAATGGACAGTGGCAAGATAGTTGTCATATTTGCTGGGTACTGTGAGCCAATGAAGCGAGTCATCGCCTCGAATGATGGCTTCTGTAGGCGGGTCACAAAATTCTTCTATTTTGATGATTTCAGCACGACTGAACTAGCAGAGATCCTCCATATGAAGATGAAGAACCCAAGTGAGAGTAGCTTGCTTTTATGGGTTTAAGCTGCACCCAAGCTGCAGCATTGAGGTTATTGGAGAGCTAATTGCCAGAGAGACCACTGAAGAGCGGCGGAAACAGATGAATGGAGGCCTTGTAGACACACTGCTCATCAATGCCCGTGAGAACCTGGATTCACGGCTTGATTTCAACTGTGATGATACTGATACTATGATCACAATCATGTTGGAAGACCTGGAAGCAGGGCTTCGGCAGATTTCCAGACAACAGCAGTTGCAGTGACATGTAAATTTAGGAGAATTTTTCTTGATGATCTCATGCTTGTCTCCAAAGATGAAATTATGTCCGTACAATGAAAGGGTCTCATCCTTAAACGTTTTTGGCTATTCTTTCTGTTGTATCTAGTCATTGCTAGATTGATGCCATCCAACAACAGCAGTGTAGTAGTAAAATGCATGTAGTTCCCTTTAGTTCTTATATTATTCCAGATGAGGTATACATACAAATAAATATAATAACCTGTGTATGTACAATTACACATTCATGCCCAAACAATTAGTGGTTTGAGCGGTATCTCGTTCTTTCATTTCTGAATTTTCCCAAAAATATTTGACGTCTGTGGAGTAGCCAGTTGGTCTGATTTGTACCACATATGGCATGTTGATCATCCCATTATTCTGATATGTCAGGCTGAGTTGATGTTTCAGTCAAAACTGGATTTCTACATCGGTAACGCACGGTATGTGCATAAACAATTCAGATTTGACAGAATTCCTTAGCTTCACATCGCTGGCCCCATCAGCTGGCAGCTGGCCCAGGCGTGACCATGGTCGGGACCAGGATTCAGGAACAAATGCACGAACCTGTCATGTGATTGTTCACATGCCGTCGAGCCGAGCTCTGGTCCAGTACATGAGCGTATCTGTATATGGCAAGGACTATACATGCACAGTTTATACAGGAATCTCAGGAACAACAGAAGGCAGGAATCTCAGGAAGAAAAGGCTCTGTCAGAGGCTAATAGTTAAACATGCAACTTCATGGTCCTCCAGACTCCAGAGTAGTGTTGATCCCACACTTGCCTTCTTGCTCTCGCATTGCCTTTCGGCGGAATGGCATCTTGCCATACATGCTAGTAGGGGAAGGTATATCTGCAATGTAGATGCCTACATAGCTTGACCCAGGAAGTTTCTTTTCCATGGAACATCTATATGCTGCCATGAAACAACAGAAGTCCAGACATTGGCCCCATTAGAGTAGTAACCAAAAAATAAAAGTCAGTTTCAGCAATGCCAATATCAAAAGGATACACGGATTTATCCATGTCCCAAATCCAGGACAAGGCCACACAAGAGAAATGTGTAACAAATAAGTGTTCCATATTTTTTTCTTTCACTGTAATAGAATGATTGAAGAAATAGAGCTGTGCACAGTAACACCTGCTTGGACTTCAGGAATGTATCCCTGTGAATGTGGGTTGCTGAAGAAACATCTCAAAATACAGTAGTTAGGCTTGCGCTTTAATTATCTCAAATCTTTCAGGAAAAATTGTCAGATGATTCGCACCTTCGCAAAAACTAACTGTAGTTAGATTTGTAATTGTGTATATATTAACAAAAGATACTCAAAAGTAATAGGACTAGACAATACAGGAGACATGATCAATAAGTGAAATATACCTTTACAGTTTGATCACAGTATTTTCTTTTACAACAATTCACCTGAGTAAGCATGAGGCACATCTTTTCACACATGGCAAGCTCTCCTAAAGAATATTTTTTCAAGAAAGAAAGCCTGCATTAGGTGTGTTTATGTGGAAAACAAACGACACCCATCTATTGCCTATGAGCAACCTTGGCCAGTATACTCATGATCAACCTTTCCAATAGCCTCAAGTATAGACGAATATGTAATAAGATCATACTCAAACCCCAATGTATTCATCTCTTTCATCAGCTTCGCTGCCTCCTCAAACATGCCAGCATGACTCAAGGCACCAAGGACAGTATTATAAGACACAACATCAGGTCTTACTGTAGATTGTTTCATGTTAGAAAGCATCTCCATTGCACGATGAGGCCCTCCTGTTTTGGCCAGCCCATTCAGGATAATATTGTATGAATTGATATCAGGCATACACCCATGCTCTTGCATTCTTCTCATTGTACTAAGAGCTTCATCAAGCATGCCCGTTCTTGCTAATCCGGACATGAGAGCATTGTACGCATAAACATCAGGAGAACAACCAAGTTTGTTCATTTCGTCAAACATATTTATAGCATCATCAAGTCGTCCAGCCTTTCCTAAGTGTTTAATCATAACTGCAGATAACCGAGCACTGGATGAGCCGCAATTTTCCTTTAGTTCCTGAAAAAGCTCACAAGCAAGATCATAGCGCTTAGCTTTTCCAAGAGCATCAATCAGGCTGCAATATGCTGCTGGACATGGAGGGAAACCCTTTTCATCCATCTCCTCCAGTAGCATCATGGCCTTCTCCATCCTGTTGGTTTTGCAGAATCCATCAATCAGGATAGAATAGGTGAATGAACTGGGGGAGATTCCACTTTTCTTCATTCTCTCAAACCAAGATGGAACCTCAGAAGCACGAGATTTTGATTCAAAAAGTGCTTTTATGATAGTATTGTATGTCACCACACTAGGAATGCACCGCAATGTTCCCATCTCCTGAAACAACTTTATAGCATCATCCAAACGACCAGCCTTGCCTAAGAAATTTATCATATTATTCATAACAACTGTGTCTGGCCTGCAGCCTTCTCGCTGCATTTCATAGAAGAAGTGATATGCTTCATCTATCCTGCCAGCTTTACCAAGGCCCCCTGATCAACTCAGGCAATACTGATGCTTCATCTCTTCAAACAGACTCAATGCTACATGAACATCATCCAGTTTGAAGAACAAAGCTATTAACATTGTATACATCTTAGTAGTTGGCTGCATTCTATTCTCCTTCATCTCATTCAACAACTGAATTGCTGAATCACGGCAACCTAGTTTGGCAAAAGCAGAAATCAGTGCGCTGGACGTCATAGTGTCTGGGAAGCAATGACCCTCAGTGCTCATCTCATTGTATAGTTCATGGACTTTCTCATATTGGCCCTCATGCATCAACATTATTATCATGCTGTTATATGCCTGTGCAGTTGGCTGACACTTCCATGTTTTGATCTGGTACAAGATTGCAATTGCCTTGCTGACCATCTTAGCATTCCCCAGCATCCGAACTACCTCTGAAAGCTCTGTTGGAGTGACAACACAAATGGGATTCCGTACCATTTCTTGGATCATCTTCCACATCTCACCATACTGCTCCACTACTTCCAAACAACGTATCAATCAATGCCATCTAAGTGGACGTGTCATGCTCATAATTCCTCCGCTTTGCAGCCCATCTGAAGAACTGCATCTTCACGTTGACCCCAATGTCAGTTTTCATAACCTCCTGTACCAACCAGTGATCAACTCTAAGCATGAGAACCTCCAGTGCCTTCTCAGCATCAGGGCCCCACTTGAATAACTTCAGGATCCTAATGAACCTTCATCCAAGACACGCACACTACCATCATGGTACCGCCACAAACTACGATCACACAGGGATCGCCAACCGGTACTGCGGCACCGACTACTTCAAAAGACGTTTTGCTGCTAGTTGCTACTCCAACGCTAAACGAGAGAACAAAAGGAGCTGAACACGGACTCCAAACATACAGCGCGCAAAGCTGTCCAAGCTATCAATTTTCTAACCAACATATGCCACCATCGGACGACTACTCTGGGTTTGCTTCTCAACATCTTTCTTGTGGAAACTTCAGCGCCGCCGTCTTCACCACTTCCGCACCCCGGATGATCCGCTCTTCCATACCTTCTTTGAAGAGACCGCCCAATGTATCAAAAAGAGAACAAATAGAAACAGACAATCTCGGTAGGAGATTTAATTCTTTTCGTTCAAAACATACTTTGTATTTCTTGTTTTCCGTGACGGCCCAACAAATTGCGGCCGGGCAGTAGCATACACTTTATTGCCACACGGCAAGCTATTTTTAATCCACAACCCGGTATTGTTCAAAATTGCTTGGTCTACATGTCACACCAAAAGCCACTGCCATAAGGCTCCAAATATATTTGGCGATTACACATTCAAAGAATAAGTGGTCAATGACTCTTTTTCATTGCAAAATACACAGGATGCATCCCTCTCCATTTTAAACGACCAGATTATCCTTTGTGAGAATGGCTTTTGCGGTGTTAACCACATAAAAATTTTAACTTTCAAAGGGATCTTGGCCTTCCAGATATTTTTATAGCTTTTTTCAGTTTCATTCCTGCATAAATGTTTATATGTTGATTTGACTGAGAACCCACCAGATTTCTCCCAATCCCAATGAGCTCTGTCTTTATTCATATTTGTATTATACCTATGGACCAAGTCCCGAAGCCTCCTAAGTTGATTACGGAGGTTTTCATGCAACCATCTCCTAAAAGTGAGTCGCCAATGTTTGGCTTTCGGGTCCCAAATGTAATCATTCTGCTCTTGATTTATCGGGTATAACGAGGAAATTTCTCGGCTAAAGAAACTTGTCCACACCACTTATCATGCCAAAAGCTTGTGGATTTACCATCACCAATGATCATAGATCTTCCTCTCAAGTATATATGTTTGATGCTTTGAGTAGATCATTCCACACAGGGGAGTTTTTGTTGCATCTCTTCCTGTTGGTGATCCCTCCATCTTTTAGATATTTTTTCTCGAACAATGTTATTCCAAATTCCAGTTCCATTCTCCACCTTCCACCACCATTTGCACAAAAGACTTATGTTCAGTTTTATGAGATTCTTAATTCCCAGGCCTCCTTTTTCCTTGGGTTTAATAACCTTTTGCCATTTCACTAAATGATATTTCTTTTTGAAATTACCCCCTTGCCAAAAGAACTTTCTCCTAGCAGCATCCATTTTCCTCGATTGTTGACAGAGGCAAATGAGATACATGGACATAGCATACATAGGTAGACTGCTTTCATTGGAATTGATAAGGATCAATCTTCCACCAAGGCTCGAGCACTACCCTTCCATCCCCTAGCCTTTTAAGCATCTTTTTCCTCTATAGGGAACCAACAAAGAACATGCGGCTGGACCCGAAAACAGAACTCCAAGATATTTGATCGGCCACTTCCCAATGTTGCAATTGAAAAGCTCGTAGAATTCTATACTCTTTTCATTGTCTTGTGAAATCATAACCATTTCACTTTTACTTGAAGTTAATTTTTAGCCCGACATGGCTTCATATAGGTAAAGTAAGAATTTGAGGTTAGATGCACATTGCATATCATCCTGTATGCATAGGATGGTGTCATCTGCATATTGTAAAATAGCCACTCCTTTATCAACATATTCGGGCACTAGACCTCTTATGAGATTATTTTTCAGGCTAAATTGATCATTTTAGCTAAAGTGTCACCTGCAATGTTGAATAAATAAGGGGACAGAGGATCCCCTTGTCTCACCCCCTTCCGATTTGAAATAATGTCCGGGTGTCATTAACTTTCACACTCACAGTTCAGATTTCATCACCATGCCGATCCAACCGCACCACCTCACACCAAAACCTCTTTGTTTGAGACAATCAAACAAGAACTCCCAATTTAACTTGTCATAAGCTTTTTCAAAATCTAGTTTCAAAATAACACCATCCTTTTTCCTTATCTTAGTGTCATGCAAAATTTCATGGAGGGCCATAATCCCATCCATAATATTTCTATTTTTCAAAAACCCGATCGATCGGGATTAATGATCTTTCCCATCACTTTATCCAAATGAGCATCAAAGCTTTAGTAAAGATCTTGTATACTACATTTAATGGACAAATGGGCCTATCTTTGTTGTATTTTGTTAGCTTCTTTCACTTTTGGAAGTAACGCGATAATTCCATAATTGAATCTACCAATGTCTAAGTTTAACTCATGAAAGTCTTTAAAGAGAATGCACAGTCCTCCTTAATTATCTCCCAAGTGTGTTGGTAGAATTCAATAGGAAAATGATCGGGCCCAGGGGCGGTATTTTTTCTCCATAGAATCAATAGTCTCCTAAATTTCTTTCTCGAGAGAATTCTCTTTCTAAAAACTCATTGTCCTGGGCATCCACTTTTTCAGCCTTGCTCCCAACATTCAGGATCAATTGAGAAGATGGGTGGACTAGAAGGACCGAATGTATCCTTATAAAATCGAGTGGCATGCTCCACAATAGCAAAGATCACCCTTAATACATTGATTATTATCTTCCAAGGAGAAAATTGTGTTTTTCCTTCTTTTTCCATTAGCCACCCTATGGAAGTATGCAGTGTTATTATCCCCCTTGAGCAGCCAATTTGCATTTGCTCTTTTATGCCAGTATTTCTCTTCTTCCTCTACAAGTTTTAAAAGCTCAGCTTGAATGAATGTTTTCCTCTCCAACTGAGCAACAGATAGCCCTTCCTCTTCCTCTTGTTGTTCTAACAGCTGAAGTTGTTCCTTCAAGACATTCCTATATTTCCTTTGATGTCCTTTCAAACTTTGACCCCACCCTTTCAGGAACTTTTTCACTCTGTCCATTTTGATGCACCAGACATCAATGGCAGATTTAGCAATAACCTTCTTAGTCCATATCTCCTGGATTTTCTTTTTAAACTCAGGATGATGCAGCCAGGCAATCTCAAAGCAAAAAGGCTTTGCTCCTGTTTTTTTTTCAGCCTCAGACCTTAAGATCAAAGGATTGTGATCAGACATATACCTAGGTTCTTTCCTTAGGTTACATAGAGGAAATGTACTTTCCCATTCTCTTGACATGAGCACTCTGTCCAACTTCTCCAGAGTTGGGTCCTCCCTATTGTTAGACCAAGTATACTTCCCTCCTCCCAAGAAAAGCTCTCTAAGTTCATAGGAGTTAATAATCTTGTTGAAAATATTGGAATATTTATTTTCAGAGAAATTTTTATTTTTCTCAGAACTGAATCTTATAATATTGAAGTCTCCTCCCATCAACAGAGGATACTTGGCTTTATAGCAGAGGTTGGAAAGTTCAATAAGGAACCTTTCCTTGTCTTCCTCCTGAGCAGGGCCATAAACATTGGCCAAAGACCAAGACTGATTAAGCTTCTTATCATGAATGTTAGCTATAATCATGAATTCCCCATCAATAAAGTTCTCTACATCAAATCTATCCTTTCTAATGCCACTCAACATGCCCCCAGATTTTCCATTTGAGGGAATCCAGTGCCAACAGAAATCATTATTGCTATCAAGTTTTCTAAAGAATTGATCAGAATAGGACTTCTTCATAGTCTCTTGGACTCCAAGGAAATCAGCCTTGTTGTCCCAAATGAGCTCTTTAATAAAAGTGCACAGACCTTTCTTAGCCACCCCTACAATTCCATATAACTCCTATCATTTATATACTTTCTTAATTTTCTTCCCCGTCCCTCGAGATTGAATCTAGGGCTAGCCTTAGATCCCCCTCCTTTCAGAGGTACTAGGCTCATCAAAAGGTTGAGCCTGTAACCCTCTGGACTTTCTCCTCTTTTTCTTTTTAGCCGAACTTTTCTTCCTGGTACTAAGGACCAGGCATGGTTCCTCTTCAGAGTCCTCTGACTCCTCATAAAGCCAACTAATGGCTATCTGCTCACCACAGGAGGGACTATCTCCCTCTATATTTGTACAAGTCTCACATGCATTCAAAATTACTTTTTCATTCATTTGCATCCTAGCAATTGCTAGATCTTTCAACACATCAATTTTCTCAATTGTAATTGAATCAGCTTGAATTCCCATATTTGCAGCAATATTAAACAGATTAGAATTGCTAAGGATTGCAAAAGGATTGTTATCAGTTAAATTCATACCTTCTGCAAGTAGATTTTTGTCTCCCTTAGCCTTGATTTGATCATCAATCTTGAGCTGGTAGGTTCCTATCTCTTGAATTCTCTTGCTTTGTCTTACTTCTTGCCATTCCTTCATCTCTCTTTTCTTCAGGCATTTTCACCACCTCTGTGATATTCTGCTCAAGTTGGCCTTTTCCACCAGATTCATTCCCTTTCCTCATACCTTCTTGCTCTCTAACTTCACCAATAAGTGCCCCAGGTTGCTTCATCTCCATTCTCACATCCTCTGTTTCTTTTTGACATGTAAACTCTTTATGTTTCATGATACTGTCTTCCTTACTCTCTAGCAGTTCAGTTTGATTAGCAGGTGGACTAAACTCTCCTGGAGCAATATCCTGACTAGAGTCATCTTGTTTCTCCATCACTTGTACCAAGACACCATCCTCTTGACTAGAAAATTCAACAGCCGGTGCTTCTTGGCTACCTTTCGAGGACTCGGAGAAAACAGCCCTTCTCTCGGTCAAAAGATTTTATGTTCTCTCGCCAACCTTACTACAAGAGGAGGATTTCTGAGAGAGATAGTCAAAATTGAAGAATTCTTCACTTTAGATCCACGAGATAGCATTCTTTGCCTCAATTGCGACCCGAGGGGTCAAATTTGGATTTCTCCAAGTTGGATCCATACTCATTGATGATAGTTGGGTTATTCTCGCTATGAAGAACTGAGTCAACTTTCTAACCTCCATATTGTCAAAGTTGCCAAACCTCAGTTGCTCTCCACCGGGAAGGATTAAATCCCCCATTTTCGGACCTTCATCCTCACTTTCCTCTTCTTTTGAATCTTTAATATCCTCGCTTTCGACACATTCAAGGAACACATCTGTTTTCCTTTCCCGAGCCACTGGGATTACTTGATTCCCCTTGTTGGAACTTCAGAGTTTTTTGTTCTCCACTTTTTTTCTCATTCAGTTTTTGCTTTTTAGGAGAGGGAAAGTCATCCTTCTCTTTATCTCTGTCATTCCCGACCCATTTGTTTCCAAAGCAGGTTAGTAAACCCCTCATGTGCTACCTCCCTTTGGAAGAAGTAGTCATACCAGGTTGAGATCCAACACTCCATCTACCTGGCTGGGACCTTGGAAACATCCCTACACCCAATCTTGACCCTTACAAACTCATTTAAATGCAGTTGTCCTTATCCACTTCAAGGGCGGTCCAACTTTTGAGGCAATCTTGCAAACATTTGAGAATGACCTTTTTTTCATAGGGTATCCCCCCTAATTACGAACCAGTGACTCCGGGGTCCCTTTTGATCCAATTACGAGATTCCACTTTTCAACTTTAAAAACCACCGAGGGGTAAGATCTCATTCTTAATTCGAAGAAGAAAGCTAAGTCATCAATGGAATGAGCATTGGGAAATTTCATCTCAAACCGGTTCTCCCCAATTTTCTTGGCATACCATCTCCATGCAGAATTTGGACCAAATTTTTCTTTGAATTCAATCTCAATTTGCTTTTGTTTGAAACCTCCCCGATACAACAAAGGATCGAGGCGGTGTTAGACATATCTCGACTCCTCCCTCATTTGCCTCACTTTCAACAACATGGAAGCCTTGCCCATATCTTTGAAAAAGCCATAGAAGGGAGAAATGAAATCCCAAGGCATTTTAGTGAAATGTACTTGGTACATGTCCCTCTTTTCTCGCACCCGCCGCAAATAACGGGGTTTTGATGGTTTTGAGGGAGCCACGGGCAATGGTGAGCTTGTCGCACCGCCACTGCCGTCCGGCAGGCGCCTGGGGCCTGGGCCTGCCTGGCCGTAGGTCACACATGGTAGCGCGGAGTGAAGAGACGGCCGCCAGGCTGCATGCTGCAGTGACTGCCCACAGTTCTACTTCTAAGCTTGTGGTAATCCCCTATTCTCATTGTTAAATTCTATTTAAATGTTAGACTCTTACCGATCTTGTTGAAATTCTATGGATGATAAATTGATTATGTCAAATTTTGTAGTCTGTAGGTTTGCACAATTAGTAGTAGAAGCATGGTTTGTTGAAGAACCAAAAATAGTAACATATCGGTATTAGATCACCCGATCTAAGAGGTATATGCGCTTTGATAGTGGCCCTAGGTGTTAAAATTGCAAAGTTTTAAATCTCTGGCTATAGTAGCTGCTGGAGACAACAACAGCTAGGAGAAAAACTTGTAGGGCTAAGTGATAAGAGACGCTAATAGCTGTATTTAGCCGGTGATAGCCGCTAAATGGGCCTTGATTTAGCTGGAGATAGCGTATTTGGCGGCCCAATAATGCACAGCCATCAGGCCCAAATGACACTAACCCTATCTCTCCCGTTGGCTCTCTGTCCCACTCGGTTCTCTTCTCTTCCAATCCTCTGGCCGACAGAAAAGGATACGGCGGCAAGGCGGACCCGACGGCAAGCAACGGACGTGGCTAGAGGCGGCTGCAGTAGCAGAGACGACTACTAGCAGCGCAGGAAATCTTGCAGCAGCAGCGTTCAAAATCCAAGTTATCTGCTGGTAAGTTTTTTCTCTGCTCATCTTATACTTGTACCTGACATATTCTATCTATATCTATATCTATATCTATACAACTAAAAAAACTCAAGCGCTATCGTATCCCACTAATTAACCCCGCTTCCGCCCGCTAATTAACCCCGACGCGGCTTAACCCCGCCTCCCCGCTCCCCGCCGTGTGGAACCGCCGCCCCGCCCCGTCCCCGTCGCCTCGCACCCCGACGCCGCCCGCGCTCGAACCGCCGCCCCGCCCCAGTCGCCTCGCACCCCGACGCCACCCGCGCTCGATCCTGAGCGGCCGCCGCCGCCGCCGCTGGACGCCACGCAAGCCCGAGCCGGACGCCGCTCTCGAGCTCGCGCACGACCCCGAGCGCCGCCGCGGGCCGCGCCGCCGGAAGCCAGGCGCCGCACAACCACCCCTGACGACGCCCGCGCTCGATCCGCGCACGACCCCGAGCACCCGCCACGGGCCGCGCCGCCGGAAGCCAGGCGGCGCACAACCGCCCCTGACGACGCCCGAGCTCGATCCCCAGCGGCCGCCGCCGCCGCCGTTGGACGCCGGGCAACCGCCCCCGACGGCGCCAAGCACGACCCCGACGAAGCCAGGCAGTGACGGTGATGCATGACTTCCTCTTCCTCCCCTCTCAAATCTGTAGGCCTTGGCCCTTGGCTACATCCTGTATCTATTGGCCTTGGCTACATCCTCCAATCAGGCCATCACTGACGTGTTTAGTGCTCAGGAATGCATTAGCGCATGCTTAGTGCTCAGGAATGCAAAAAACTTCTATCAGCACCGAAAACAGCAGGCACAGCATTCTTTACTCTTTTCTGACTGAAGTGGTGTTGGTTTAGATGGAGGATAGTCATATGACACTTGGTGGTTATCCATCATTTAGTGGTTGTCCATCATTTCTCCTTTTCAGTATGTATAAGAAAGAGGTAGCTCATCTTCTAGAGATTTTTCATCAACTACAATTCTAATAAGTTACTTGGTACAACTAACTGTTCTGGAAAAAAACATGTATCAGAAACTAGCAGCAACTTAGTTTGGTGGTTTTGTAGTTTGACAATGAAGCCTGTCATTGTAAAAATGGAATAAGAATGGAAGTAAATAAGTTTTGATCTTAAGTGAAAAAGTTTTAATTTTGAGAGGCATGTCTTCATTTGGCTATTTACTAATAATGCTTAGGAATTAGGAATCAAGAAATATTACAAATTACAAAAAAAAAAAAAAAAAAATCTAGCACTGCCTCAGTCTTGATCAAGTTAAACTTGTATGCCTGACTATTTGGTTTAGGTAATATGTACCATTTGGTGAAGTTACTCTTAACTGCTGAGCTCAATGTCCCATGTTTTTCTAAATATAAATTGCTCTCATGAATCAGGGTTTTTGGTTCATTTGTCAATGTAATGTCAGAAATTAGTGGTTTCATTTGTCAATGTACTGTCAGAAATGCAAGAGTATTAGTAAATTAATAGTAGGAAATCATGGGAGTAGTTGTGTATGATGACAATCTTGCTACTGGTGATTTTTTGAATTCTTGCTATTGGTGATTTTTGGATGAGTATCAGTTTTGTCATTTGTCCTAGGATTTGAAGCATTCGAGTTTCTTTCCAGGTTCCGCTGCTGGAGCAGGGTGTGATGAAGGTAGGGCAGGGGTCCTAATCGACAACGTTGCCACTCCCAGGTTAGCTGAACTATCCACACACACTTTTTGTGCAACTCTTAGGTGAACAAAAAAAACGTGGGATATATGTTAGAGTTTCCAAGTGTAATACATGGATTGGTGCCATGTTGGTATTCATCTTCAATATCCTGACGTTTGTGACTTGTCTGAAACTTTTAATGTTACATATAAGTACGATCCTTCCAAAGATGATCATTCGTACATGTGCACTACAGCCATCTGTTTTCCACCTCTGAAACTTTAGTAGTTTCCTTTTCCTAAGACATTCAAAATTTTCTGTTTTCATTCAGTCAAGGAACTTAGTTGGAGGAAACAAAAGTAGCAGCAGAAACCTGAACTCTGATAGGCACAAACTCTGTTTTTGTTCACACTTGCTTGCATTTCTCAGTTTGGCAATTATTCTTCCCTACAATATCAAACCTGAATATAGGTGTGTTTTTCTGTGTGTATCTACATCTCTTTTTTTCACTTGAAATGCTTGTTAAATGGGTGTATCTGCATCACTGAGAAAGTTAGTGTACAATGCCAAGTAAAAGCAGTTAATACTACCAATTATATGTTTGACTATGAGTGTGTTGGTAGAGTATACTGTCATTCTATGGCAAGTCACTGGTGGCTTTCTGTAGGCAACACCGTACCTATGGTCTACTGATGTAACGATACTCATTCTACCTATAGTACACATGATTCATTTGTAGGGATTATTACTAATTATTACAGTTATAAAGTCTGAAAAGTAAACTTTATTCTCTATTGGAAACATCTGGTTGTAAACAATGAAGACCATCCTTGCTCTATTTGGTTTATATGGATCTAAGAAAGCAGTATATTGATCCATCAAAACAATTGGGACCAATTCAATTAACAAAATAAATTTAGCCAAATAATATGTTAATATGACATACAGACCCTTTTTCTCCTTTCAGCAAGAGACTCCTTAGCTTTGATAAAGAAGAGGTATCCTCAGAAGAAAATATGAGGGTGGTTTCAGAGTGCAATTGAAATATCAGAATCTTTCCAGTAAAATTGCATCATGATATTCCTTTTTTAGAAAAAAAATGCTTCCTAGATAAAGAGACCTTCTTAAGCAGAGTTGTTTGCACTGAAATTCCTTCCATACATGCTAGCTTGTTGGGAGCCAGGGAGGAATTCTCAGAGTTGGTAAATGTGTGAGTAGTCCAAGATAGCAAATTTATTTTAATTTTGTAATCAGCTACAGATTTTTTTTATTTTTTTTTTTTAAAAAGCTATAGATAGTTTACTTTGGATAATTTCCAATTTGTCAAGATTTTCCAAATGGCTTCCTATAAATTATGCAGCTTAGCCCCAGTAGAAGAGCTGAATGATATGTGGTTCGAATCCTCATAAAAATTCAATTACATTCTGCAGCTTGGCTATGATAGAAAAAATAAGTGATCAGTAGAGCTGCATATGTCACAAGTTTCAGTAGAGCTGCATATTTCTACAGTTAGGCTCCACAACACTTAGGGAACAGACTCAATTTCATCTTGACAATGACATGGTCTGTATTCAGAACAAATTGACTAATGACACACCCCACCAAAGTTTTTGTCTTTCTTTAGGCATTTCTAACTGTTATTATCATGCATGGAGCTGAGAAGTACTATTCTGCTTCAGAAACCAGTAGGTCTGAACTTTTAACTAATGCAGTTGCAGAAGCAGTTCTCTCCTTAGGTTTGGTCCTCGAAGAAATAGCAATTCTCGGAGTATTTGCGATTTTGTATAAATTCTCACCAACAATTAACCTGCATTGGAGAAGGAGGCCTCACTGGACTAGAAGTACCTGAAGGCAAACAGCAACATTCTCGGAGGTACATATCTCAGTTTTTACTTGTGATTATGTAAAGTTACATGATTATTGTGAGCTTAGTTTTCACCACTCCCTGATTTTAGACAATACAATGTAAGGAATTTTCTTACATGGTCTTGCTTTGTTTCTGTGATTAGCAAAGTAAAACATGGCATGCTATTAGTGAAGTTTGTGATTTCAAAGGTGATCCCTGGTTTAATTGATTGATGTTTAATATTGGTCTAATTCAATGGTGGCTCTGTGGCATTATAATCTAGGCCAACATGTAGCACTAACTAGCCCCTCCGCCGGCTAGCCCCTGCCCCCTCACAACAATCTGGTCACGCCAGCGGTGCTGTTCTTCTCACGCCCCTGTCTCCTCCTGCTAGATCTGCTCCTCTCCCATGGGCCACGGCAAAGCCCAAGCCCGTCCCCCCGCTTGACTCCATTCACTTCCCTGTTGGCTTGCTGGCTGCCTGCTGCGCTACGACGGCTTGCATGGGGCGGCGGCGGCGGCCCGCGGGCTTGTGACGGGCAGGCCGCATGGGGCGCATGGGTCTGGCTGCGGCTCCTGGCACTTTCCACGCGGGCAAGGGCCGTGGGGCGAGCACAGCTGAGCGCGGGCCATGGCGACACGCCGAGCATCGGCTTCGTGCGGACTAGAAAAGCAAATTCAGAGAAGCATCGACTTGGATCGGGGCTACATGCTGGACCGAAGGGACTCGCTTAAGTGTTGCTGCGATCTGCAGTGCCTCCTTGATCTTCCATCCGATGGGGTTTGGTAGCTGGTCATTGAATTGAATCGCAATGCCTAATTTCTCGTACAATGAAGAGTAAGTCCTATGTTAACAAAATATCTCCAGGATTGTAATGCTAGACATTCCCATTTTGGTGTGTGCTGGGTAGATAGCATGTGGGTGTGAGCTTGCGTACCGATGATTCAGTTTGCAATTTGACATCCTCACCACCCACGTGCTATCAGTTTGCTGAGACATAGTGAGGAACTAAATTGTGACTGTAGACCGTCAACCTCAACTGTAGCAGGGGTAATGTGCCCAAGAGTTCACGTAGAAAACTAGGCTATAAGGTTAGGATAACAGCACTCTAATCTAGGTAGATGAGGGAGATCCACCTATGCACAGTCTGTCCTGTATGTATGGTATGTACAGTAAGCCTAGTGAAGGAAAGTATAGAAAGTGAAGAGGGAAGAGAGGGCGGATCCCTTGCTTTGGATGGAAGGGAGATTTGATTGAATAATAGTCCAGTAGGCAGACAAGAACGTAGGGAACTCAGAAGAAGACTGATTTGCCCACATTCAGGATAGGCAGCTTCAGTACATCCGACTAAGAAAAGAAAGGATCCGATCCAAACCAGCAGGTAGTGGGATTCGTTATCACTATGTTCGTCCTTTTTTACATTGGAAATATGTGAAACTTAACATTCTTCTATTGCTGTTGAACACAGATGTTTATATGCACTTTACATTGTCATAGGTACATAGACAGACTTGCAGTGCATTTAAATGGTGAGAAATCACCCTGTGAATACTGATGTTCACCAATAGATGCAGGAAGTTGATGCTTGGAATCCTAAGATGTTCACGCTCATGCACATCCCACCCATGTACTTTAGCAATGTCTGGTTTCCCCACTGAAAGAACCTCTTAGACATCAGATAACTATTCAAGATGGATCAGTGATAAGGAGTACATTTGTCTTTGAAATAGTTATCAGTAAAGATTACAATCCATATAGAGTGCATTAAGGAGTATGATGCAGCTCAAATTGAGTTTTGGGATTAAGGGATATCACTATCCACCAATTACTTGGTTGACACACCTTGATGCAATTTGTGCTACTGTTTTTTCTTGCTTCAGCCAAATTAACTTTTCAAAAAATTCGATCCAGGCATGACATTAATTTCTACTGTCTGAAAATTATCACTTGAGAAATTAATTGCTATTTGCTTGTATGGAGTCCTCTTTGTGTCAGAATCCTTCTTGGCTCTGTTTTTATTTATAGATTCAGATCAATTAATTATCTGTAGTTCGCATTCAGCTTTTTTATTCACTTTTTGTGGTCATCGTTGTAGATCACCTCGTGTTCTCCATGGTGCATATGCTCCAGTGACGCCACACAGTGCTTCAACTGGTATGCACCCATGGGCAAAGATTTGTGTTTTTATCAGTGCATTGTAGCTCCTTCTTTTGGATCTTTCTTTTGCTTGGAGGAAAATATTGCTGAAAGCATGACGTAGTTAATGGACTTTGCTTGGAATATCCCTCGTTCCTGATACCCTGCCTGGGCATCACTCACTTTCCCTTCAATCTTCAACTCTTACTTTCCTTGGAATAACGAATCAACCTACCAGCCATTCCTTGGAATAACGAATCAACCTACCTGCTGTCAAAGCAAGTTCTTCCATCTTATCTTCTTCTTTGCACTTCCTTTCCTTGGAATAACGAATCCCACTACCTGCTGGTTTGGATAAGCAAGGACGGACTTCCTTCCCTCTTTTCTTAGTCGGATGTATTGAAGCTGCCTATCCTGAATGTGGGCAAATCAGTCTTCTTCAGAATCGCAGAAATAGGGAGATAGCTCAGATTCAGGTTACGTGTTCATAGTTTCAGGTTTCTCAACAATTTTGATCACAGAGTAAAGAGTCCTAAGCAATTTTCAGGTTCAGGCCAATGAACCATGATAAGATACAAGGGGTCTACTGTTAGCCTTTCCCCTCCCATTTCTTTGTCGATACTTGGCTTGCTGCTTAGCCACTTAAGTAAATGATGAGCTGTCTTTATTTGGTGCTTTGGTGTTCTTGCCATATCACCACTAGGAGCTCGCTGAATAAACTCACTTAGGAGAAAGCACTGATGTTTCCTAGAATGTCATGAATTACTGTGTGATGGAGTAGTGTAATAAGTCCGGGGATTCCTATTATTATCTTGGCATATGTGTATCACTGGAGTTTGATGATGGTTATTAGATTGTTGTTCTCTTATTTGGGACCTTAGCAGTTTTGTCGCACTTTGGGGTTGAAATAATAGCAAAATTTGCCAAATATATTTGACAAAACTTAACCATTTTTTTGGGTCAAAATACAATATCAATGTCTTACTCCAAATCAGGGGTAAAATCATAAATAGCCATAAAACCAGGGGCAAAATCAGTGGTCATATTTATCCTTTTGTTGTACAAAAGTTGAGACTGTTAGGGGAGGATGACGGAATAGGGGCAAAGTGATACTTCGTTTTGAAAACACAGGGGTAAATTCACAAAGTAAAGAAAAATAGGGGCTAAATTACAATTTCAATACAAAATCGTGATCTTGCCCCCGTCCAGCGACCAATTGTGATTTTACCCTTATTTTTCAACTTTGTGATGTTGCCCTTGCAATATTTGATTTCCACTTATACCAGTGCTGCAAACTAATAGAACATGTGTCACTTTAGTTCCATTATTGGCATCATCATTGTTCTGTAAGAAGAAGCAAATTGAGTTAACATAGTTTTTTTCACCCATAGCAGCGCACGGCCATTGGCTATAATACTATATTGATCAAATATCCCCATGTTTTTTATATCATTTACTCCCATACTTTTATAGAATAGTTTGTTAAGACATGGTGTCGAGTTCAATCCCAACATAAATTAAAATGCATGACCCGCTCATTGGATAAATCTTCAAGCATCCTTACCAATATGAATTCGAGTAGAGCGTGTGCAGCCGTACTGTACAGTTTGATTACAAGATGAATGAGAACGCATGCCACGATTATTGAATAAATCTTTTTAACATCATTGTCGTCCAAGTGGCTGGACTACAAACTATACGTTCCGTAGCAACGCACGGGCATTTTTCCTAGTTTAGAATGATTTACGATCATCTTGTGCCTCTACTCTTGTAAATTGTTGGCTATGAATCAATTAGTACTTAGTAATGGTTATCAGTTACTAATTGTTATCAGGTTATGCCACCTCCTGTGTATTTTTTTTTTTTTTTTGGCAGAAACAGCTAAATGACTTAGCTGTATCTATCTCCGGCTATAGCTGTTCTTAGCTGTTGCAACAGCTAAGAGGCTTAGCTGGAGATTTAAAACCTTGAAAATTGACGAGCTCCGCCACTCTGACAGAGGAGAAAACCGGCTGCACAGCATGGTTCCAGGGACTTCCGGGCTCCGCCGAGTGGTGACCGGTGAGTTTATCGCCTTCTGGCCTTCCTCGTTCTCTATCACTCCGTTTCTTTAGTTCTTTTTCTCCACTGCCTCTTCCTGTTTCAAATATTTCTATCCAGTATGCAGTACTCGATGGCATCTCCAAATTTGAGTAGTGACAGTGCTGCTGCTAGTCCTAGTGTCTATAGGATCATGTCACCATTCTGGAGAGGCCTAGAATTGGTGGAGAGAATGTTTTATGGAGATGCAAATGTTGTCCAATGCAAAATATCTAGGTACACTAGAGTTGAGGCACATTTGCTGCAAAAATCAGGAAGGGGAGTAATTAAATGTCTAAGGGACTTGTTATTTGTGAGTTTCGTTTTTTTTCCTGAGAAATTGCGGTATCAGCAGATATGTATCCTTCCGATACCGATACATGAATCCGTATCTGTGCTGCAGCCTGCTTGACGAGGAGGTGAGGACTACGGAAGACGATGGAGTGGCCGCCGCCGTCGACGTCACCGTCACCGTCGCTGGTGGTGCGCAGCCCTAGGCAGACGGTCAGCCTGATCCGCAACCGCCGACCCCACCGCGATTGGGCCCCGTCCACCCGGTCCCCGTCCTTTGCCGCCCACGACCACGGCCCTAAGCCGTCGGAGGTGTATGGCTTCGTTGGATCCATCACCACTGTCATCGCTACCGCCGTCTACCTCGCCTGGGCATACACGCCCGAGCCTGTCCTCCGGTCTCTTGGCATCACTTACTACCCTAGCAAGTATGACACACTTCTCTTCTCCCCATCACCCCCTTACTGTCCATGACCCTTTTTTTTTTTTTTTTTTTTTTTTTTTTTTTTTTTTTTTTTTTTTTTTGGTCCTTGCTCTTGTTCACTCTGAATAAAAACTACATCATCAGGAGCACTGGGATAGACAGTTATACACTGGATGGTTGCAGTTCCAGTAAAATCAAATGACACCTGAATTTCACTGATGTGTGGCATCGATAACACTGCTGCTTGTATATTATATTTATGGCTTAAAAACTGCTCGATTTGGATGGTTGTCTCTTGCTGTAGCTGATTGCAGGCATGGTTTCCTTCAGGTATTGGGCACTGGCGGTGCCATCGTTTGTGATTGTGGCCGTTGTGCTGTCCATGGGCATCTACATGGGCCTCAACTTCGTTGCCACTCCTCCCCCGACTTCCTTCAGTACCATCGTTGGTGAGACTGAATCTCCTTCCTCCAAATAATTGTATTATTTTGCATATTCCAGTTTTACATATTGTCATTTTCTTGTTGCATGACTGTTTCACAGATGAAAATAGTAGGGAGCGCACGACGTTTTCCCCTCCAATTGAGGAGGAGACGCCCATTGAACCCATATCAGACATTAGTATTGATCAGATCAACAATCTTATGTTTGGTGATAGATGATTTCTCCAGGTGGAATATGTGTTTACTGTGGAGCTCCAGGTTGGAAACAGTAGCAACATGAAGAAAGATACCACGACAACTGAACTTTCGTATTGCCTGCATAAGCAATTGAGAACCCCATCGAACCCATTTTCAGACATTAGTATTGATGGTGATAGATGATTATATGGAGTGTGAGTTTACAACAGAGCGCCAGATTGGAAACACTGGAAACATGAAGAAAGAATCCTCGTCAAGTGAACTTTCGTATTGCCTGCAAGCATAACCAACCGAGGAACCCCCGGCCTTTCCCTGCAACTATAACTGTATTTACTTGTGTAGTAGTGATGTGGTACACTGCAGTAGAGACTACCAGTGTTTTTCTCCCCTGCTGTAGTGGAGCTTGCAATTGCGTGCCCCAACTATTGTTTTCTTATGATGTCAGGTTTGAAGAATGGTAGTCTATCATTTTTTCCACACTTTTTGTTTGATTGTTAATGACCGAATGGAATAGGTTCATCCATCACCACTTCGTTTCTCATAAGTTAATAATTAGTATAAGCATTAGTAATTGAGTCCTTCCACCAAATCTGTGGTGATGCATCGCCTAGATATCTTCAGCGAGGGCATGGCAGCGCATTCCTAGATATACGCTACTATACAGCATGCCTAAAAGAATATTTAATTTGACACTCCAACTAGCATGACATCGTTTTCTTTAAGGTCCATGACATCGTTTTCTTTTAAGGTCCTGTTTGGAAGGTCGGTATTTATCCAAAAAAAAACCATTGTAAATTACAGGTCGCAATTTTTTTCCGATCTAAGATGCAATGCTCTTCTGCTTTGAAAAATGAATCTTCTGCTGGATCGCTCTCTAAAAAGAGTGTAATGCAATGCTCTAAAGAATTTCATGCGATAAGTAAAAGTTCCACTGCCTGAGAAAGTAGATAAATTCCGTTTGGATGACCGGTGAGCTTACTAATTTTACATCTGGTTTGGCCCAAAACCATTGGGGAAAAAAATCAAATACGGCAAGTATCGGGCTTGCCTCGTGATGACTGAAATTATGCCGCCGCCCCCACTCGATACTGATGGTCGCTGCCGCCCAATGGCGAGCGGCGCGCCGAGGCGGGACGAAGCCTCAACACGTCGTCGCCGACCGCCTCCTTGCGCCGCACCTCAGTCACGACGACGCCGCGTCGTGCTTGGCGCAGGCTCCGGCGGCCGTAGGAGCCCTCGACCACGAATGCCTCATCGGTGTCCGAGGAAGACGCATCGACGACATGTGCCAGCGTCTTGCCGCCGGAGGCGCGGAGGCTGCAGACGTGGTGGCGGACGAAGAGGAGAGGCGGCCTAGCTGAGACAGGGATGGATGGCGGAGAGGCCAGGGTGCTAGGCTCATCGAGGTTGCTCTCCCGGCAACAATGGCAGCTGTAGAGAGGCGCCATGTCAATGTCAGACCTGGATCACTATGGATGAGTATAGCCTATAGAGAAGGAGCATTCGCGAGGAATCGATGAATGGGCGCTCACGCTGCTCGAATTTGCACCAGTGACCTTGAACGGTAACGGTGGCTGCAGCTTGGTTTCTTTGTCCATGGCGCCTCTACCTTCGATGGAATCTAACAACATAATAGTACAAGCGAATGGTTATCCACCGACGTTCTTGTGCGCAATAGATTAAGTGTACTCATCAATAACTCCTATAATCTTAACCCCCACTAAGCAATTCTCCGACTTCCGATTGGTCGAACTTCAAAAAGTGATGTCAGCTAACATCATCAAAGGAGTTACCTCCACTAAATCACATTTATCTTCCACAAGCGTTTTCTTTTTTGAAATAGAAAAAAAAGTCGTAGCACCTAAACCAAGTATCGTAATTAAAATCCAATTGCACCATGGTATTCCTCGCAAATAAACTCTTCAAAAAAACAAGACCCCACATGGATATATTTCGATAATTTAAACCGTTTGTAAGCAAAAACTTAGCAAAACTATACTCCCTCCGTCCCTAAATACTTGTCGCTTCGCTTCCAGAGATACAAATGCTGGCAATTTTAATAAATAATAAATATCATCGATTAGTATCATAATTAGTATCATCGGAAAGATCTTTGGATCTAGTTTTTTTAACAAAATTATTTAAAGATATAAATATTGTACGTATTTTCTATAAATCAAGTCAAACTTGTAGAAGACGCATCCCACCTGGCGACATCTAAATAGGGACGGAGGGAGTATATCATATGGATTACATGGTCCTCCGAAACATGCATAATTTTACAAAGGAAAACTCCTAGAATTTTGGGAGGGAGATAACCCTCAGGTATAGTCGGGGTGGGGGTTCAAGTAGATGAGATTTGGGTGATGGCCAGTTAAAATAATCTATACCATGTATGTCATGGATACAACCACCGCAATTAACCTATATATCTACTGAATCATAGTTTCGACCATTATAAACTTCTTACATTTTTACTTCATACCCGCAGCAACGCGCGGGGTATCCTACTAGTTTTACAGGTGTTTATGTTTACTTAACATCCAAACAAGACCTAACAGTAAAATAAAACCCAATTTCCACTGACTCTTATTTACGAACTACTAGTTGCAACCATGGCTTGCTGAAATTCCTCTCAATAGCTGAATGTCGCATCTACTTCCTTGGTTCTCTTTTCACACAAAAAACTTGGTTCGCTATTGAGGACCGAGGATTTGTCACTGATTATCATTCTCTCCACTAAAACCTATGAGGATCCATGAACAAGGACAAATGAACAGTGATGATCTGATCTGGAATTGACAGTTCAGTGCTGAGGTTTGCGTACTCCCATGCTCTTTCATCGCAGGCGCATGGTGCTAAAGAACTCGTGCAGCGCCGCCAGCGACGACCCGCCATCCTCAGCCCACGCCTTGCTCAACACCTGCCGCGCCTCCGCCACCCGCCGCCGCAGCGCTTCCGACTCCGCTGTGTCACCCATCACCTTCTCCATCGCCTCGACCACCCTGGACCTCTCCACTACCGAGCTCTCCATGTTCCCGCGTGCCACCTCCACGCACGCGCCCCACCTCCCGCCAGCATCTTGACGTTGTAGAACTGCTCGGCGGCGAGGGGCCAGCCTAGGAGCGGCACGCCGTGCGTGAGGCTCTCCAGCACCGAGTTCCAGCCGCAGTGGCTAAGGAACGCGCCCGTGGCGGCGTGCGCTAGGATCCGGAGCTGCGGAGCCCACCCGCGGACCACGAGCCCCCTGCCGCCGGCGTGCGCGTGGTCTTCGAACCCGCCCGGCAGCCACTCGTCGCGGAAGGCGCTGTTGACGTCGAACCCCACCGGTGGCCGGACCACCCAGACGAACGGCCGGCCGGTTAACTCCAGCGCTGCCGCGAGCTCCGCCATCTGGTTCGCGCGTATCGTGTTCTGTGACCCGAAGGAGATGTACACGACGGACGATGGCCGCTGCGCGTCGAGCCAGCGGAGAATCCCGTCGCTGCCGCCGCCGTCGTCCTTGTCGGACGTCGGAACGTCACGGACCAAGGGGCCGATGGGCCACACCGGAACACCGCCGAGAGTGCGTCGTAGCATGGCTAGCCCCGTGGGCTCGAGCTCCTCGACGGTGTTGGAGATCACGGCGTTCGTCAAGTAGCCACGTGGCAGGTGGCGGCGCAGATACGCGGTCCACCTGTCGTCGCCCGAGGTAAAAATCGGCGATAGCTGCGAGCGGTGCAGCACGACCGCGGGGTGCTCCGGCAGCCGGAGCGTCCCGTCGGGGCCGAACGGCAGCGCCGGCGAGTTAGCCCAGAGCGCGTGCAGGATGGCGGAGCCGAACGCGCCGCACGAGACGAAGAAGGCGTGTGCAAGCCCGCGCCGGCGCGCCACGTCCACGGTCCACGCGACGAACACATCGGCGATGACACATACGTCGGCGACGGACTCCTCCTCGTCCTCCTCGCCTTTGCGCACCCCGCCAAAGCCCGAGAGGAAGTCGTCGAAGGCGGACTCGAGAGTGTCGAAGGCGTCGAAGAGCGTCATCAAGTCGCCGCGGCTGGAGACAGAGCTGGTGGACTCGCAGTTGGCGGGGAGGCCGTGGTCCGCCGGCACGAACGGCAGTGCGTGGAAGCTGATGCTCAGAGACGACCCCGCGTCCGCATCGGCCAAGGAGGAGCGCAGCGTGGCCACGGCGCGCGGGGTGCTGACGATCGTGATCGTGACGCCGTCCTGTACCTCGCGGCGGAGGAGACGGGCGAGGGTGAGAAAGCCAGCGAGGTGGCCCTGCGCCGGAAAGGGGAACAACACGACATGATGGTTCCTCCGAGTGGTGGCCGCCATGGAGGTCGGTGATGGTGGATGTGTGGCAGCAGGCCGGCAGCGTACAAGCCAGACACGTCGTCACGGCACTGGCTTCAGTCTCCGTCTCTCGCAGGCTCGTAGCCGCCCGGAATAAGTATAAGCAAGTGGCGTGAAATGGAAGTTCTAATTGCTATCTGTAATTAATATAGTATTGAATTGTAAAAGCGACATCATTGATATTTTTAAAAATTATGCTTCCCCGTTGATGGACTTTTTTTTGAAACTGAGCATGGTCTCATTACTCATTAGCTAACAAACCTTTAGCAAAAATTACACGAACATTCTCAGGGATGGATCTCAAGATCAGACCCTCCTCGGACTCACACAGATGACCCATAACAGCTTAGCTCATGTGCAGCTTTATTACAAACTCTACTCTTAAAACACACTCAGCACTAATGAAGCAGGTAGACATCAGGGATTTGATCTCGGATATCAGGATTCCCGCAGCTGAATCATCATAATCCTCAGTTATTAGCCCCTGGACAACCATCTTAGCATATGTCTCCACGATGATCCGACCAACTCCCAAATCGACTGCAGCCTGTAACCCTGAAGGCATGCTATAAGCTCCGCCTGAAAGGCATTTAATAGGTAGCCTATTTTTCCTCTCCCAGAAGCTACAACATCCCCATCCCAATCTCGGATTAGGAAGCCCCAACTAACTATTCTGGAATTTGGCAAAAAGGGACCATCACAATTGAGTTTCAGATAACCCGGTGGTGGCATTCTCCATCGTTCCTGGCTTCTTTTCACACTGTTGCTCGTCAGGCTATTGTCAGCTGCAACATTGGTGTTCTCTTCTGTGTATGTGCAGATGCTTCTTGCTAGCAAGCTGGGTCCCCTTCTCCGGCCTTCTTCCCTGATCAAATTCCGCTCCTGCCACATAAACCACAAGGCTATAAACATCATCAATTTCTGTTCTTCTTTTGCCTTTAGAATTACATAAATAGCATCTTTGACTAAAGCTGTGTTTGCCAACTCCTGACGAAACTCCTCCAGGTTCAGTAACCTCCACACTTCCTTGGCCAAACCACATTTGAAGAAGAGGTGTCCACCATCTTCAATGACATGGATTGGGCCAATGGTTCCTCATGCCTCTATCTAACGATTGTTTTATCTAGAGGACCTTTACTAGCATCTTGACATAATTTTTTTCCGATTCAACATTTTTTTTACTTTGCTTCTTTATTTAAATCGTTTGCACCAAGCCAAATACATACTAGGATGTGGTTTTATTAATTAATATATTTATTTAAAATTAGCTATTTATTAATTGAATTTTCATGAACTCGTTTTGTAGTTTTTAAAACATGTAGAAATTAAAATAATATTTTGGCGTGATAGCTCTAATTCTTCATGTTATATTGGTCGATGCAAACAATTTGTTCAATAAAATATGTTCATCATATGCACAGTTGCTAGCTAGGACGACAATAATATCTTGAACTACACTCTTTTGCAGGCTTGCACATTGACAACAATATCTAAATTCCTCACTAGTGCATAGTCCTTTCTTTGTAATCTTGAAGTTGTTATGAGTCACTGATAAATATGTATAAACCTCCTAGTTCGCCATGATATCAGTACTTCCGCAATATAGAGAAAAGGATGTCAAACATACACACACATCAAGGTGAACATGTTGGTGACTACACTTTTTTTTTCTCAGAGTTGCACAATGATCAGTTGATTTGCTAGCTATAAAGGGAACTCAAAGTTTGCATCATACAACAAATTTTTTACTGAACATTGTTGCTGCATTGGCTTGACGTCAGAGTTTATACACACGGTGGGCGAATATCTGTGTTGTTCTATATATTGCTTTATAGAGGACTTGTTGCTGTTGCTATGTGGTAACCTTATTACTAGTAGTTTTTTTACAGTGCTAATCACGCTGTCACCGAAACAGGTGAAAAGTGTAAAGAACATTAGCCACGTAAGACGCCACGTCATCCAGAAGCCCAATGGGCCTCTCCGACGTGCCACGCCCCGCAGCCACTCGTTTGCCGCACGCTCACGTGGGCTCATCTGCAGTGCAAAACAACAGATCCGACCAGCTGGTCCCACGCAGCGGCCGCGTCTCCCCCATGCTGCATAATTGCACACTCCGATCCACTGCTCCCATCCCAAACACCGTGCACCATCCGTAGCAGCAAGTGAAATCCCGGCCGCACCTCACCCACCAGCTAGAAGTGTCCACCGTCCCTAGATCTGCAACGGGGCACAGACCGTGCCAACACATAAGATCCCGCGACGTCGCCATCGCCTGTGGTGGCTGAACTGGCTGGAGGCACCAAAAAGTATCCTCGCCTTTGCCAACAATCCCGCGGGAAAATATCGTCCAAGAAAATCCGGCCACGCGCTCCGATTGGCTGCGGAGGCTCCACGCTGGCGTCCGGGCCCACTGCCCTATCCTATCTCCGTGGCGCTCCTCGCTCCTCGGCGCGGGTATAAGTACCGCCGGCGACCTCGCCGCCACTCACCACCTCCGAACAGAGTCACTTCGCCACGAACATCAGCAGGGCTTCTCGATCGCTGTCGACGCCCAGCTGAACTCTGCTAGATAGCTTAGCTACGGTCCAAGCTGCCCCCGCACCACCGGCGGCCATGGCCCTGCAGGCGGCGCTCCTCCCTTCCACTCTGATCTCCTCCGTCCCCAAGAAGGGCAGCCTCGCCGCCGCGGTGAAGGACACGGCGTTCCTTAGCGTCCCCCAGAAGGTCAGTCACGGTTGCTGCATTGCTCATTTGTACAATGTGCTTGTTGAACATATCGTTGACATGAACTTTGTCGTGGGCATGAACATGAATCAATGCAGAAGCTGCAGGCGGCGTCGCTGTCGGTGAGAACGCAGGTGGCGACGGCGCCTGTGGCCACGCCGGGGTCGAGCACGGCGGCCAAGGACGGGAAGAAGACGGTGCGGCAGGGCGTGGTGGTGATCACGGGCGCGTCGTCGGGGCTGGGCCTGGCGGCGGCCAAGGCCCTGGCGGAGACCGGCAAGTGGCACGTCGTGATGGCGTGCCGCGACTTCCTCAAGGCGGCGAAGGCGGCCAAGGGCGCCGGCATGGCGGACGGCAGCTACACGATCATGCACCTGGACCTGGCCTCCCTCGACAGCGTGCGCCAGTTCGTGGACAACTTCCGCCGCGCCGGGATGCCGCTCGACTCGCTCGTCTGCAACGCCGCCATCTACCGGCCCACGGCGCGGACGCCGACGTTCACGGCGGACGGGTACGAGATGAGCGTGGGCGTGAACCACCTGGGCCACTTCCTCCTGGCGCGCCTGCTCCTGGACGACCTGCAGCGCTCCGACTACCCGTCCCGCCGCCTCATCATCCTCGGCTCCATCACCGGCAACACCAACACGCTGGCCGGGAACATCCCGCCCAAGGCCGGGCTGGGCGACCTCCGCGGCCTCGCCGGCGGGCTGCGCGGCCAGAACGGGTCCGCCATGATCGACGGCTCCGAGAGCTTCGACGGCGCCAAGGCGTACAAGGACAGCAAGATCTGCAACATGCTCACCATGCAGGAGCTGCACCGGCGGTACCACGAGGACACGGGCATCACCTTCGCGTCGCTCTACCCGGGCTGCATCGCCACCACGGGGCTCTTCCGCGAGCACATCCCGCTCTTCCGCCTCCTCTTCCCGCCGTTCCAGAAGTTCATCACCAAGGGCTTCGTGTCGGAGGCCGAGTCCGGCAAGAGGCTGGCGCAGATCGTCAGCGACCCCAGCCTCACCAAGTCGGGGGTCTACTGGAGCTGGAACAAGGACTCGGCGTCGTTCGAGAACCAGCTCTCGCAGGAGGCCAGCGACCCGGACAAGGCCAGGAAGCTCTGGGAGATCAGCGAGAAGCTCGTCGGCCTGGCCTGACCAGCTTGCCGACCGACGGCGACACGACGCGTGATGTTGGTGGAGGTGCGTGGGTGCTAGCTCTCGTGACGTCGTCACGGGGTGATCCATGACTGCGCCGATCGGAGGAGCTTTAATTTGTGTCGTTGTCTGATCGATGTGTACCATTAGCAGCCATTTTGTTTGTTGTTAGGAGGTGGTAATGACCGTCAGAGAAGAGCCTGTAATTGTTCGATCATGCATTGTGGACAATTTTTTTTCTTTTACAAACCATGGAATAAAACAACAGGCTTAAATATCTGTTTTTTTTTTTTCTAACAAGCGATATCCAGTAGACTGGTTTTATCAATTCTAACGTTGTAATAATACCTTAAAGAAAAGGAAGGATAGATTTCAATAATTTCACTCAACAATATAAAAGGTAATTTCATGTTAGAAATCCTATATTATTTTTAAATTATCCTAACCACTTTCATATATTCTTTCTATCTTGTACATTTGCATCAGCAACCCTTTTTTCTACTCTTTATTCTTTTCTCACACCATTCTATCTTTAGATTGGCTGACTGATATGCATGGCAAATGCTCGGTATGTTTGGTGATTTTTTTTCCAAGTTCCAAAAGATTATTGGTGTCAACTCTTGGAGATGAGTTTTGTCATTCTTACTGAGAATCCTAAATTAGGAGGCTTTATTGGAAACTCTTGAAGATGTTCTAACAGAGCTAGCTTCGCCGCTTCATAGTAGTCGAGAGATCCCGATCGAAAAAACAGGTTGATACATAAAGAAGACCTCTTCGACCTCATGTTGGATTTCATCTGTGGATGTGTCCAATTTTTTTATGTTTAATCTATCTATATTTTTATCTCAATATATGTAATATTACAAAGAATTTTTTTACAACATTTAATTTTTCATATTGAACCGTCCATATTTTTCAACTATTCTAAAATTTCTCTACAATTATGGTGTTTCAATATCCATTGAGATCACGTGTTGATTTTTCAAAAAGTCCTAAAGGTTATTGCATATCTTCTACAAAATGATAAGCTTAAATAGAATTATAGTACATGATTGAAAAAAATAACTGTGACTTCAAGAGAAAATTTTAAGGAAACATAAAGATAGAAAAAAAGGAAATATAAAATAAAATAAATTTTCCATACGTGTAAAGAGACAAAACCATTATTTATACATATATATTCCAGGAACCAGGAACTTGTTCATAAACTTGAGTGTCATTCCTACATATAAATGTATACCTAAACATAAAATATTATTACAATGCAGGCTATAGTTATCACAAAAAAAGATAGATCCATATTCATTACGGCGGCAAAGTGTAAATCCTTCGATCCAATAAACTGGGTTTTCCCCAACTTACAACGGCTAAAGTGTGAATCCCTTTGATACGACAGTAAACTGAGTTTTCCCCAACTTTTGTGTTATCCTGCATGAATTTTTAGATATATAAAACTATAAGAATTGAACAAGCATATATAAGTGTGATTTGCGAAAAGTAACTCATTTGATTGTAGAAAAGTTATTTGAGTTAAGGTTGCCAAAAAAAAAAAAAAAAAAAACTTCTTCTAATCACCTTTCTTGCGTGTTAGCCTTTGTAGACGCTCACAAGATTTACCTATTGGCTATCAACATTGCTAACCCGGCCTAGAGAACATTTGTAGGTTGGGATTTTCAGAAGGGAACGGTGTAGGGAATTGGGGAGCAGGTCAGCAAGGCCATGCAGCGGCGCCAAAGTTCCTAGCTAGTTCCCTAAAAGGCATGAAACGACGGCTGTAAGGCCCACGTGGTGAGGATATGTCGTTTTTTCGAAGAAAAGAGTAAGATGGGAATCAATTGGCGAGGACATGACGTTTTTCGAAGAAAAAAAGAGTAAGGAGATGGGGAATCAGTGCGCACCTGTGCGAATACGAGTCCATATACTTCCTCTGTCCTATGGATTTTGTTGTTAAAAAATTATGCCTCCATTACAAACATGCTTCCTGAACGACATACTTCATGGGACGGAGGGAGTAGGTTCTGCTATTCTTCCTTCGGCTCCTGGCTCCTCTTTTCTTTTTTTTTTTTTTTTTTTTTGAATCTTTCAGCTCCTGGCTCCTGCTGCTCAAAAGAGTGGCAGAGGGCACAAACTAAGGCTCAGATTCTAAGCTTTCAAGTAGTATTGTTCACCAAGACTATATCCGAGTATACAAACCCATAATCGATCCCTCACTTTCTTTAACTATATTTAGCAATCACCAAATGTATTTGCAATTTGCAATGCACTTAGTTTCGAGTTAACTCGTGCACTACGCACTATAACACAGAAATAAGGTAAGATATACAGTATATAATGAGACGAGAGCATCAGTCTATTAGAGAGAACCATGCGCTCCCAGCCAAACATAAATTAAATTAAAGAAGTTGGCAGAACGAATGTTTGCTGTACGTGACAACCGTCGTCTGGATGTATACGTGGAATTAAATTGCACCAATAATCTCTCACGTAGCGTGGACTCCTCCCTATGTACCTAAAATTAATCATACTGCTCATCTACTGATCTAAATAAGGTGGGACTATATTTGTGCATCTAATTGATATTTGTTGACCGCGCGCATGATTTGTTTGTCAAGGTGTCATTTGCATTGTCGTCATCAAGAATATATAGGAGTCTATGTGAGAGATTTGAACTTGGGATCCATACAATTTTATTTTATTCTATGTAATGTATGTAGAGTTTCGTGGCTTGGCATTACTAGCTTATGCCCGTGCGTTGCTACGGATTCTGAAGTCTCCTTGTAAGCCGATGATTAAAAGTCAAGCATCTGTATTATTCAAAAAAAAAAGGTCTAGCATCAACATCTAAACAGTTCAGAAAAAAGAAGTCTAGCATCAACAACTAAGCAAAGTATAGATTGCACTGGGGATATTTATGAACTGCAAACCTTTGAGATCCTCCTAACTTTTAGAGAGTTGAAAAAGGATACCAAAATACATGTAATTAACTTTAAATTTGACTGCAACATCATCAAGAGAAAAAACACTTAGCACTTATTTCAGACCATTTTCTGAATAAATAAATAGACACATAAAGCTCGCTGCATGCCGCTGTATGCCAAAATTATATTTACCGCTCGCTGCATGCCGCTGTATGCCAAAATTATATTTACTTGAAAGAGCACACAAGAACCAAATGTTAAAACCTGTATTATAGGAAAAGGTTCATATCAAAATTATATATGAAAGTAGCACAAGTGCACAACTGCAAATTTACAAGACCAACATCAGCATGTGAAGCAAATAATCCAATCCGACCATGCCTGGCAGTCAGTCAAATCGTATCTAGCTGCCAGTGTCTACTTATTAGTTATATGCTCTCAATAAACATTGAGATGCAACTTTAAATCGCATAGAAGTTCAGGTAAGTTAAGAGAACTGAAAAAAACATCCCCAATCCTGTTTTTTGTTAGAAATGTGCTCGAAAAAAATTTTTAGTTGTTACAGAAGCTACACCGCTTTCCTCTGTGCCCAAAAAAAATTGTTCCTATATACCAGATAGTATCCCTTTTCTTGCAATCCTGAACTCCAGATATCTATCACTCTAAATATGTATATTTTGACGTGTTGATGATTCGTCCAGAAACTCATGTTGCGTAGTATCAATGCCGAGCTCATCGAGCAATGTCTCTTATCCCTGATTCTGCACTCACAGCAACAGCAAGAATTAGGAGGGAGATCAAGAAGTGTGTGTCACATCTCTTCATGTAAACCGAATTTTTTTTACTTACGTGACCAAATAGAAAAACCATTATGCAACCTTTCTTTTATAGATTATGAATAAGTAAAGCACAAGATGACCATCTCTGAACCTAGGAAGTCTAATACGGCACGAACACCAAGCAGTCAAAACATTATCAGTTCATATTCAGGTTTTAGGTTTGAGGTTACATATTTCATCTTGGAAACCCAAACAGGTTTTTTCCAACAGTTGTTTAGTATTGAAGGTACACCATTTTTTTTGCGCCACGCCATCATTGATGATCCGTTCTGTCTAGATAATTATGTATAATTACAAGTTTTTACAGTGGGACAAAATCAAAGGCTTTAGCAAAAACCCCAAAACAATTTCAGCTTACTGATATTTCAGCTTAAATTTAAGATTGTGCATTTCAGCAATCTTTATGTAGAACAGTGAGGAACTATGTTTAACAATAACAGAAAAAGAAAATCGAGAATATTAGCTGATATTAAAGTGGGGTAATAAAATGGTATTCCTGGCACCAAAATGGTGCTAAGTAGTAAGTACTTCTAGAAAGTACATTCTTTTCACATATAAAACAAATTTTACTCTTGGCATCATGTTAATCCTGTGGGAGAACATCCCAACTGAAATGGTTCAATGGATTTAGTGGATACAATAACTCATGTAAGGCATGGGACTGAGAAATGGTGCAAGTATGTAACCCATTAGTGATGGTTCTCCTCTGCCCAGTAAGAGTTCAGTGCTCCATTAGGACCCAAAGCCATTCCCAAAAACATATTCAGCTCCAAAATCTTGACAAAGTCTCCATTATTCCAAAGCTATCCACATACTAAGTATTCTGTTTCTTTAGGTCACTATAGTTGCACTTGTGTTGTAGCTATATCTGAATAAGAAATCATCATGATCGGGTATGTGACCTATGACCATTTGATCATTAACCAGCAGACCGCCTTTTAGATGCTTGTTGCTGCTGCAGCTAGTTACCAATTGCCTTAGATTTCAGAATGCAGGATATCACAAAAGCATGATAAGAGTTATACCTTTCCTCTTAGTGCATCCAATATTCTACAAGGAAATTGCCCATCCACTCCTGTTCTAGTTCACCTGGAAAGATGAAGAGACAATTTTGAAAAGATTCCTGTAAGGATAAATTGAGTATTTATAAAGAAATAAGCTGAGATAATTCAGCTAAATTTCAGTGGAAAATTGTGGATCCGACAGCCTAGGTATACACTTGTAATTGGTCAGATCCGAATAAAAATAGCCAGCATACCAAAATTAGTCACTATTATCATCTGATGCCACTAAATTAGCTTCTCACCTCAACCAGGCTCAGAAAGCCACCATCATAAACAGTGGCGGAGATTTGACCTAAACCCACCAGGGGCCAACCATTAAAGAACAGCTATATATTTGTTTAGTCTCTGATCTATACATTATACTCCTTATCTGATCTCTTCTCTTTGGACACCAGGGCAGGTTTCTGAACCTTTTCAATAACAAACATAGCATCATGAGAATATTTTCTACCGCTCAAAACAGGATTGTTGTACTAAGCAAATATTTTGTACTGCTCACAACAAAAAAAAATATAAGACTGATGGCGTCACACTGATTCAGGTAAACCTACTGTACCGTTTGTAGTAAACCAAAGGTCAAGCATAAATTTTGTGAGTGCTACTGACCAGGCCAACCCTAGCTGGGACAACACATGCATCGAATCCTGGCTTTCTTCATCCCTCCGGTTCACAACTCAAACTGGCTTGGACCGGACTGGAGTGGGAGCTCTTTGGATCGAGCGGAAGGAAGCGGACTGGAGCCGTACCTCAGGAGACGAGCCGGTCAGAGCAGGACAGGCAGATCTGGGTGAAAGCCGATTAGTTCCGCCAGATCCAGGTGGCGCCGTCTTCCTTCCTGCTTGATCCAGGCGGACGGTGCGGGCGGCACATTAATGGGAAGGAAGCAAGGCCAGTGGTGGAGGAATCGGCGGCACGCGGCCTTTGTTCGCGACTGGGAAGAAGGGTACCTGAATATCGTAGGCCCTCGAGGTCGCCCAAAGAAAGACAAGATCCATGGATTGGAGAGACGGCAAAGACGAGTGGTGACGATCGGCGGCGTCCGCACCGGGCGCCGGAGCGAGCAGCAGCTTGTGGCGTGGATTGGGCAGGGGGTTGTGGGGGAGCGGGGCGAAGGAAGGGAAGGAATAGATGGATAGCAGCAAAGACTGCACTTTGGGAAGGCGCTGAGACGGTAGCGCTGGACGCAGGCCCGGTGGAGAGTGACGCCCGGCGCCGGGCGGACGAGAACCGCCTCGGAGAGACGGAGGATGGAGAGATGAACCTCCTCGAGAGACGGAGCAGAGGCGCGGCCGGGCAGATCCGGCCAGCGCGCTTTTACGTGGGTCCCGGTGAAGGGCAATCCGTCCACCCCGGTCCGTTGGCCGTGTCTTCGGGGGCGTGGCGTCGAGCTCCGGCGTGGCGCCGGGCGTCGAGTGTCTCCTTCTGGCGTCCAGCTCGTTGCTGCGCCCGCTCCCCCACCCGAGAGTGGCGAAGGGCGGTAGCAGCGTCCTTCGTGTCAGCGAGTTGAGGGCGGCGGCGGCTGCTCGCGCCTTGGGGCGTGGTGGGGATTGGAGCAGCTGGCTGGTGCGTGGCTTAAGGCGCGGCGGCGGCGGTGCTTGGTGGCGGCGGCGGGGAGGGCCGACTTCGCAAGAAGGAGAGGTCTCGGCGGCGGTGGCGGCTGCTGGTGCTGCGTCGGCTGGTGCTGCGTCGGCGGCGGGGGCTGGTGCTGCGTCGGCGGCGAGGGCTGGTGCTATTGCTAGGGCTGCTGCGGTGGGCGGCAGGAGGAGTTGCTGCGGCTGACGGCAGGATGAGATGGGAAAGTGAAAGGGATTGGGCGAGAGCAGGCGTGGTGGGTCCGTGTGGTCGCTGTCGGCGTGGTTTCAACGCGCGGGGCGAGGGGGTCCGGGGCGATTGAACGCGCTGGGTGAAAGGGGAGTGGTGTGGACGATTCTCGTTTCAGCTTGTTTGTGGTAGAGATAGAGATATCGGCCACCGGGGTGATCGGCGCGGCCGGGGCCGCCAGTGCATCGCCCCGTCATTCATTCTGGTTCATTCGCGTCCTAGCGTCGACTAGCTAGATGTGTCAAGTAGATGGGCCAAAAGCTTTCAAGAAAAATAGATGGGCCAAAAGCAAGCGGCACAAGCCCAATAATAGGTATGGCGAGCGCCATACCTCGGCCTCGCCAGCCTCCTTCGGATCTTTGCTCGCGCCATAGCTTGCCGCCCATCCTCGCTGCCGCGCGGCTAGCGCACGCCTCGCCATCGCCGGCAGCCCGGCGCCGCGCAAGACGCCACCTTCCTGGCCCCGGCCGCTCACGCTTGCCGTCTTGTGTCCTTCGATGGCCATGGTCCGCGAGGCTCAACAGTGGTGGCACGACATGCTTAGGCGGCACACAGGGCAGACGGGCCTCGGCGGAGTATTACGGACAAACAAGGGCGGTGGCGACGGCTATTAGCGCGGGGTGCGGAGCCAGTCGACACAGCGGGGTGCGGCCATTGCTTATTTATTTGTTGCATGCAAAACAAGATGTCGACTTGCAGCATCCAAAGGAAGGGAGGAATCACAAATCAGCATATCAAACAAGATCATCAGGAATATGTGAGCATATCAAATCGACAATATTTCTCATCACTCAGTCATACTCCCAAGTTCCCACACGGCATATTAAGAGAAGTTCAACTTTATTACTCTTGATTTATCGGCTTTGCAACCTTAATGGTGTAACACTTTCAGATGGTTCAGTTCTTGTTCATCGGCTTCACAGCCTTGGCGTTGGAACTCTTCCCCATTGCACCAAAGAATGGGGCGGGCGGGCACGGGCGCCGGCGCGGGGGGCAAGGGCTAGCGCAGCGGGGGGGCCGGAGCGGAGGATGCCTTGCGGTAGTCCATCTCACGGACGGCGTTCATCGACTTGATTGCGTTGCACTTGGCCCGACGGGACTTGGAGCCTTCAGGGGCCGTTGATTCTTCTTGTTCCGGCCATCTGCACACAATAAGCCAACATAAATCAATTTTGAATGGCATTGCGGGATTTTACTGAAGATTGGAAACACTTGGTGGATTCATTTTTTTCTAGAAAAGAGCCCTTGGGTGTATGACAGGACAATTATTATATAATATATAATATGGAATAAGTACCAGTTTTCAACAATGATTCATTGACAAAGTTTTGAACCTAAGGTCTAATTCAAAAACTAGCCCTACTAAATCAAGATTTTGTGATAACACATAGCTTAAAGTAAAAAAAAAAAGAAAAATAGCAGTTTCTAGCATGCTAAATAACAAACAAGTTGTATGAACACTATCTAGATGAGTGAAAACAACAATCATAAGTAAAACTTCACATCAATCATAAGTAAAACTTCACATCTAGATATGCCTCCTATCCATTATCCATAGGATGCTCCCTTGCAAACTCGTAAGATATACCACAATAGTTTTAAATAGTGAATGGAACAATTTGGACTAAACATATATTTAACATTGCATGATTACTATTATAAGATCAGAGCCAACAGAGATGTAAAAAGGTTACAAAATCAGAATATATTTAACAATTTTGACAACTAAGATTTTGCATAACACACAGAGCTCAGAATAGCAGTTTCAGTATATGACCATTATTACTGAATAACAAAAAAAAGCCGTACTGGTACCTTATTTAGATGAGTGAAACTAGCAGCAGTCATGACTTAATGATGTATTAGCACTACAACTATTTTGACAGCAAGAGATACTTAGCCATAATAATAACAAGAAACGACCACAGCTAATTTGGCAATCGAATATACTTACATAGTTAGTAAGACAGGCAGAAATGCATCTAACGAAGGGCACATTGCAAGGAAACACGCAAAGGAACATGCATAGACATCAGCAACGATTCGACATCAGTGATGATCAACAGAAAACACGTGATAAGAAAAATGGTGGTTGAAATACACACGTTTCAAACTAAAACCTTAGATCCACATTCAAAAACAGCATTGTCTGAAACATGCCGAGCGAAAACCACCACTAAAGGTGAACCAGTTCACCATGGAGTCGCGTGCGGTGCTCAATAGCTGCCTCGCCTTCCCTCCAAATAAACCACTACGAAATCAACATCAACACGAAAATGGAGCACAACAACAGAATCAAAGTCCGAAGTCCGATCGAACTGCGGACACAATAGCGGATCAAGTTTCGGAGATCTCAGGGCCTCACGAGTAAACTCATTCATCAGCATCATAGCAAAGGATAGCAGGTAAGAGATTGAACGCTCGGTTTGAACAAGGGAGGCGAGCGGAGATTCACCACCACCAACAGGAACATAACACTATCCAGCACCCCAAAATAGAGAGATCACGAGCAGATTTCTGACGCGCATAAACAATAAGCTAGATCCCTGTAACGTTCCGCCTCTTCGAGGCCGGGCCCGCTTACATCTGATAGCTTTAATAGGACCAATACTGCCCTCATAAACCAACACTAGTCTTTTTCTACGCACTTTGTCCTCACTCATGCACACCCAGGAAAGACTTTCCGGTCGGTCACCCATCCTGAAATTTGCTCCAGACCAAGCACGTTTAACTTTGGAGTTCTTTCGAGATGGGCTTCCGAAAAAGAAGTTGTAACTTATTAGTATGAATATCATATTAATCCTATTAAACCCTAGGCCAGGGTGTTACATCCTCACCCTCTTAAGAGATCGACGTCCTCGTCGATCAACCCCAGGCCAGGAACCTCCTCTCTTGGCCACGTCCATGTGTCCAGTGCCAGCGCATGTGCCATGTTGTGTAACCACGACGGATCCACACTAGCCATGCGCACCATGCATACGCAACTGCGACACACGCGCTCGTGAAACCGCGAGACTCGGCTCTGATACCATTTGTAACGTCCCGCCTCCTCGAGGCCGGGCCCGCTTACATCTAATAGCTTTAATATGACTAATACTGCCCTCACAAACCAACACTAGTCTTTTTTCTCTCATTATTTTGTCCTCACTCATACGCGCACTCTGAAAAAGACTTCCCTCCGGGTCACCCTTTCTAAAATTGCTCTAGACAAAGCACGCTTAACTTTGGAATTCTTTCGAGATGGGCTTCCGGAAAAGAAGTTGCAACTTATTGGTATGAGTATCATATTAATCCTATTAAACCCCCTGGGCCGTGGTGTTACAATCCCAAGAGACGTATAGGCATAAAATCGCCAGTTTTCAAGAGAAAAGGTTAATAGATTTGAATCGCAAGATTGCAGAATTGGAGAGGAAAAGTTAATGAGTTCACCATGGAGTCGCGGTGATCTCAATAGCCGCCTTCCCTCCGAGAAAACCAGCAGGACGAATATGGAGAAGTCCAATCCAAGTGAGGGCACAACAAATAAGAAAAAGTTCTGGGGATCGGGGCGGCCTCATCACGAATAAAAAGACAAATGATTGATGAAAGGATGGCGTAAGGTGAATTGAGTTCACTAGAGTCGCAACACCAAGAATTTTCGAGAGTAAAGGTGAACGAGTTCACCATGGCGCTGTGCTCATCAGGCGGCCTTTCCTCCGAACAAACCACTAGGAGAAGTTACAGTAAACGAATTTGAAACGGGGCAACAGAAGTGAGCGAAGTCCAAAAAGTTTCCAAGTTGCAAAGCCTCGTGAAGAAACTTGAGAGCATATCATTGCACACATATGATTAACAACACACAAAGAGTTCTGAGATCCCAGGGCAGGGTCGTGCTAACAGAAGCATAATAATCATATGGATTATGCCGAGTTTGTAGAAAACGAGGCGAGGGAGATCACCATGGAGGCATGGAGACATCGGTGTTCCGTCGACTTCGTTCACCACGAGGAACAACTTGCAACAAAATGAAATCATCCTTGGGGTCAAAATCTTCGCAGAGTTTTAAAAATCACAAGCACACATCCACCATGCAATCTAGCCAGCAACGATAGAAAAAAACAGCACCAACATCGATCTAAACAGCACTACGAAATAGCGAGACCAACACACAAGTAGTATGGGGCAGCGCAACGGATCCGACGAGCTCTGTTAGGAGTAGCAGGAGGAAGGGGTTTTGGGAATCAAGCAGAGATGAATAGATCGACATGGATCTCATCTTGTCGAGCCACTTCCAGGGTAGAGGGGGCGCGAAAGAGATTAGTAATACCTCCATCCCTAAAAGGTGCAACTTATAAAATCCGTGCCAGTCAAATTTTTTAACTTTGACAAACTTTATAGAAAAACATTAACATCTATGACATAAAATGAGTATCTTATGAAATTACATTGTATGATAAATCTAATGGTACTAATTTGGTATCATACATCTTAGTATTTTTTCTAGAAATTTGGTCAAAATTTAAAAATTTTAACTTAAGAAGTTGCAGTATTCGAGACAGAGAGGGTAATAGAGTGAGAGAGTGAGGTGAGAGGGTGAGAGATTGCGGTAGTACTTCATGGAAGGAGAGGGGGGGCACCGGCACTTTATAGGCAGCGCTAGCCACCCCCACTCCACGCCTCGGTGGTTTCGGCCTCTCGGATGCATTGTTTAATTGATGGCGATGTGAGGGCCAAAATGGAACCATATCACGTTTTTTCTTGGACACTCACACTTCCTAAAAGTTACTATCCTATTTGTTACAGCAGGCTCGCCTTGTCATTCACTTTTTGACCATGGCCTTAATATTTCTTTCCCCTTCCTCTATGCTGACAGACTTCAATTATTCACATACTTCAATTATTCTAACATTTGGTACCTATATATATGCAAAATATAAATATGTAGGCATATAGTTATCAGTGTGACTTAATTGGCAGAGATAACAACTGCAAACGGAGGTGCGCATGAGGAAAGAAAGGTTCAAGACGCTCAATTCGAAATCTCGAGGCGATCGGGCAAGAACGAGTATCAGGTGCACCTGGTGTGGACGTGTGCTCCAACGATTCCGCACATGGCACGGTGCGCCAATGCGAGTTGGAGGCGTACCGGGCTCCCAAGCCTTGGCGTTGGAACTCGTCGCGTCAAGCTGCTAGTGCGCACACGGGCCGCCAGCTCGACGGCCGCACACGCGCGAAAATGCTGCACCTTCACTGCTCGTCGCAGCGCGCGCGACGCCCCCGTGGCCAGGCAGCGGCCGCTTCGCGGGGTCGGCAACGCTCGCGAGACGGACGGAGGACCAGCAGCGGCGGGTGGCTGGCCAACCCTCGCGACATGGCGGGCCACATACAGCAGCAGCTCCGGCGGCGTGGACACCGGACTACCGGAGCCCGGGCAGCCAGCGGCGCTGGGCGCGGCAGTGGTTGCGGCGTGGCAAAGCCCTCTTGCCGCGGCGTCATCGGTTGCCGAACGAGCCTCACGCACGGTTAGGCACTGCGCCGTTGCGTCATCGCGAAGGGAGAACGAGGGGGTTACTGTACCAGGCAGGGCGCGGGGGTAGAGAAGGCGGCGGAGGCGGCAAGGTGGGGGGGTGAGAATGGAATGGGTTGCTGCTTCCCTACACTGCTCGTGGCCTCGGGCTGTGTGAGAAGGGTCTTTTGTCCTTTTCTGGCTTCCGAATTCGATGGGAACGTATCAGTCTCGGCGAACGCAGCTATGTGCCCCACATGTCGGCCGCGCTCCGCGAACCAGAAGAAACGGGGACAGCAGCGGACGGCAGTCGGCAGTTTCAGGACACGCGTACCTCCGCTAGGAGCTCTTCTGGACTCTTGGACTCTGAAGGACCTTCCTTTATCAGGTTATAAATAGCTGCTTGTTCAGTCTGCAAAAAAAAAAATACTGAAAAATTGCACATGCTATTATGAATCATATACTCAAACTATTACAACATGCCCTTGAAGAAACATCAGCAATGCAGATCTGCCATGGAGGAAACATTTAGCGAACCTGAGTATTCACTGGGAGTCCCTGGCAACTCTTGCAACAAGAGTATTCAGTAGCAGTGGCTGCTCAATCCCACCCAAGCCAGAATCAGATTGTCCAGGCAGAAAGAAGCCAACCTGCCCTGGATGTTGTTGGCTCACTTGGTTCCTATGATTCACACAATGTAACTTTGTAAATTGAACTCATCACTAGTAATTGTACAATTACATGTTTTCCAAATATTCCAATAAAATGGTTCACTGTGTAGATTCAGGCATTTCACCAGGGAGAACTGGCTACGCCCTGTAGCTTCTTGTCCTATTACATCCTTCTCCAATAAGTAAAGCACTCCATTTACAAACTCAAATATCAGCTTCTGGATCATCTCCATGTGTTTCAGCCTGCACATCGCCATTTGCACCTGGGATAACAAATCTCAGGAACTGGTAGATCCGGTTCAACCGCAGGTAGGCCAATGCTGAGCAGCAATACTTATTATCCATCAAATTGAGTGCCTTCTGGATGACTGCAATCCCACATCTGCTAGACGCCTAGACCACTGGTCACCTTGCTTCCCCTAACAAATGATGTGGCCGTGAAGATGGCAAATTGCTGAAGTAACCATCCAGAAGTGGAAGATGCAGCTGTTGTTGCCTATCAGTGCTACAGTATATCCTGAGGCAGCATGCTTGGTTAGCATGGCATATGAACTGTCGTGCTTAAACGCGGCGCACCTTCACATGTGAGAAGCTGTGAGCGCAGGCAACCAAGGTCTGAATGAATTAGCTTGAAAATGTCTGCGACGATGGCAGATGGCATTGGCTTGGAACTTTGGAAGTGAGGGCCTGGGCCATGGTGAACATGGCTGGGATAGGCAGGTAGTCGACACGTCGAATGATGGAGTTAGTGATGGTGGAAGTGAGTGTGATCCATGAAGGGTATCCTGGAAATTTGGAGTTCCGTGGCAGAGCTCTGACAATGAGTTGATGAAGTATTATTCCTAAAAAAAGAGTTGATGAAGTGCAAACAAGACATGTTATATTGCTATCCACAGAATCGTGTTGCATGCCAGGGAGACGCCTCAACCACCTGGAGCAAAAATTCAAGAGAATTAGCCTCATTAAATGTTTCGTACTTTCCATCTGCGGCTTCCAAATAATTGATGATCAAGATAGTCATCATTCCAAACATAAATGATTGACTGAAAGAATGTTGATTTGACTAACAGGAAGCATGCATGCTTAACCTGGAAATCTGAAATTAGCCATGGAACAAGAAATTGATAAAGATTTCTGAAAAACTATCCACGAGGTATAAATATATTCTGAAAAACAATAATGTATAATACAAGGCCATTTTTTTTTTGTGAAGTCCCTTTGATACTTATACCATGCAAAGAATTTTCAATCTCGACTTATACCATGCAAAGAATTTTCAATCTCAACTTTCACATACTTTCATGAAATAAACGAGTAAAACATGTTATCAAATATCTAGAGCAGTACAATAACAATTGAAAGCAGATTTTATGTAGAAGTCAGATTTTATGTATCACACCCTGTTCTGTTGTCAACGTGTGCAACAATTATGAGGATACTCAGTTGTCCAGAAAAAGGTAAAGCTCTTAAATAACTCGCATGGTCCTATCCGATCCATATATCTCAATCTTATAGATACACATACACCTTTTCGGCATAGGAAGATCCGGAAGATAAAAGTTCCTCTAAAAATTAAAATCTTTCTTTGGTTCCCGCAAAGGGGTATCGTCCCCAACCAAAGACAACCTCGCTAGAAAAAATTGGAAAGGGAGTCGGCGCATCATCTGCTGTAATACGAATGAAACTATTCAACATTTATTCCTAGACTGTCCCTTTACCAAAATGATATGGAGGATTATCTTTTTTGCTACTAGTTTGACCCAACCAAGATCAATCAGCCACATGTTCGGTAATTTGCTAACTAATCAAAATAAAAAGATTAGAAACTTGATTTGGGTGGGGGTGGCTGCCATGTTTTGGTCTATCCGAGATGCCGCAATGATGTTGTTTTTAATAAAATGAAATCTAACTCTATTATGCGGGTAATTTTCGGGGGAGCGCATCGGTTACGCTCTTGGGCCCAAATTTCCTGCAGCGTGATGAGATAGCCAAGGACGCGCTCTCGACGATGAGCAAGAAATTAGAAGTAATTGCTTTAAAGATATCCAATAAAAGATGGAAACAGTTATATTGTTTGAACTAGCGTCCCCGGTCGATCTATAAGACTATGGCTCTCTTTTTTATTTCATCCAAAACTTTGTAATAATGGGTTGTGTACATTCTTGGATGTAGAGGCCGGATATTTATATCCATTATCTAAAAATTTATTATATGAAAAGGAGGTCAAGAGCTTTTCCATCATACTTTATATTGTACATTATTGTTTACCTTTTTAAGAACATGACTCTGGATGTAATAGTGAGGATTCAGTTTACCTAATCTTCTGTAAATGAAATATCTCGGTCGATGAAGGGACACCTGAATGTGAGTGCAAACTGATTTCATTTAGGAATTGAAATTGGAACCACAATGTCAACAATGCAGCTATTAAAATAAAGTAGCAGTAGAATAGGTCGTCGTTCCACAGGGTACAAGGTCTAATTTTATTGTAACATAGGCAGAACAAATCTGTGAGCTGCATGTCAACATCAAATTCAGTTAAGTCCACATCGAAAAGATGGAGACATAGTCAACCTCAATTGGAAGACAACTGCAGCTATGAACTAGTATTATTTTTGGCTTGAAAGGATAGAAGGGTTAAAGGCTTAAAATGCTACTTCCTCCATCATTTATAAGACGTTTGACTTTCTTGCTATTAAGTTTGACCACTCATCTTATTTATTTTTTTAAATATCACTTCTTTTGTCGTGACTTGCTTTATCATTACAAGTTGTTTAAAAATGAAGTAAATTTAACTATATTTGCATAAATATTTTAAATAAGACGAATGGTTAAACTTAAAAAAAAAATCAAACGCCTTATAATTTAGGGTGAAGGATTAGTCACTCGAGAATGACACATGTCTTTTCGATTATTAGCATGAATTCAATTTCAATAAATAACAGGGTAAGTCACAATGCAAGCGCAAACAGGAAAGCAGCTAAGGTGGATTGTTTTTAGATTATTATATTCCCTCCGTTTTGCAAATACTTTAATGGTTTGGACAAGGTTTGAGTGATAGGGTCATATACTCATACTTTTAATTTTGATTATAAATCGCTTTTAATGTATTTAGGTTAGAAACATGGAAAGCATAACTTTTCTTTTCTTTTTTTCTTTTTATGAAACTGAAAGATACTTTTCAAGACGATCATAATCACAGACATTTTCAACGGGGCGGTCACGGTAGCCCACCCAGTCGTGTGCTTGTTGCAGGAACAGAGAGAGAGAGAGAGAGCACGGGCTGAGGTGAATGGATGCAGGAACGGAGAGAGAGCATGGGCCGCGATGGCTCAGCGGCTGTAGCCCAGTGGGCGCGGGGTTGTTTTGGAGCGCACTCGCAAAGGCTTCACCTGGGACTTCTTTTTCACCATTTCTTTTACAATTTCTTTTTGTTCTCTTATATATTTTTATTATTCTTGATTCCGTACTTATTCTCTGGATGAGATAAATAAATAATATTAATTTCACATAAGTAAAGTATAAATAATATGTATTAGTGCCCGTGACTAGTGGAACACTAATGCCAAATAAGTAAAGTATAAATAATATTTATTAGTGCATTTCAAATAAACAATGGAACATTTTTTTATATTATTAAGGATGAATATCATTTTTTATTAAAATTTGAAACCCTTAGTGCCCATGACTAGTGGAAAATTAATTTCAAATAAGTAAGTACAAATAATATGTATCAGTGCATTTCAAATAAACAAATGGAACATTTTTTTTTTTTTGAAGGATGAATATCCTTTTTCTATTAAAGTTTTATTAAACCCTTTTTTATAATAGGATAGGATCCTACTCATGTTTTATATTTTCTCCATCCTAAATTATAAATCATAAATCATTTCAACTATTTTTAGAGTCAAAGCATCTCAAATCGATTAAGTTTATATAATAAAATAACAATATTTATGGTAGAAAATAAATATCATTATTCTTCGTTTTATTTTTATTTCTTTGATGTTATATATTTATATAATTATATAGGATAATTTTAGTAAGATTTAATATATTTTAATTATCCATGAAAGTTAGAATAGTCTATAATAATTTAAAAAGGACGGAGTAGTAAGTAATCGGTCACGGCCCACGGCCCACGACCCACGGCCCAAGTCCCTAAGGCCGAACCAGGCGCAGCCCATTTCTCGCGCACACGCCGTTGGCCTCTCCGTCGCATCGTAGGATTGGACCTTGCCTGCCGTCGCCCTTCCACCCCCCACCCTGAGCTCGCCGCGCAGGCACCGGCACCGGCACGTCGCCGCCCGCCCGTCTCCATCTCATCCCGTCAGCGCTCGTCCTCACTACCCTACCTCCAGCTTCTGCTGCTTCTCCATGGCGTGGATCTGGATGGTCCTCGCAGCGGGAGCCGTGCTCCTTTGGGCGATCTCTCTGGGGCGGATCCTCTCCTACCCCGCGCCGTCCTGTGTGCCCCCGAACCCGCAGTTCATGCCCCCTCTCGGCGGCGACAGGAGGAGCCGGAACGTCCTGCTCGTCGTCGCCCACCCTGACGACGAGTCCATGTATGTTTACTTCTCCTTGTTTTGAATGCTCAGTTGCGATGTCTGTGGAACATTTGCTTAGTTCTAGTTTGATGGGTTGCTTGATTCTTATTGTTTTCATCTTTTGTGTTCCTATAGGTTCTTTGCTCCAACTATTCTTTTCCTCAAGTCAAAAGGTCACAGTATTCACATTCTGTGCATGTCTCGAGGTTAGATGTTAAGCAATTGACACTGTATGTTTATTTCTGATGCCCTACATTTGTTCATCTGAGCCGAGCATGGAACAGGAATGGCCATTGAAATGTTCGACAGCACAGACTAGATATTCATCTCTGATGCAAGCACGGTGCTTATACATGCAGTGCCGCTGCGTAAACATGATGTTTAATGAATTATTAATAACAGTGATAACCAACAAAGTAAAAATTGTGCTCCGTGCATCTTAAGTGCTATGGAAGCTTTTAGCACGAAGTTTAATAGTATTTTTTTTTCTCCTGACACATGAACAATAAATCACCCAGGACAAACTTTACTCCTTCCACAGGTAATGCTGATGGTCTCGGAAATACTCGTAAAGAAGAATTGTACCATGCCTGTGAAACCCTTAAGGTACTCAGACACTTAACTAGTTAATTTTGCTCTCAAAGAGCAAGATTTGTACAGTTCCTGAAGCAGCTCATGTCATTACAGATTCCACATGAACAAGTTAAAGTCTTGGACCATCCGAAACTGCAGGTACTTTATTTTGAGTCCATACTTACATACTTGTATGTACTGTTTGATAATCATGTGGTCTTGGCCCTATATATTTCACAGGATGGATTTCATGAGAAATGGGACCATGGACTAGTAGCAGAACTTACCATGGAACATGTCCAGCTATGGACCATTGACACGGTAGCGGCTACATTTCAGTGACCTTATGAACTTCAAAATACATTGCATTTTTAGTATGCTACCACTTCTCCTCTCACTCTATTAAATTACCTTGAGAAGTAACACGCGGGTAAATGAGCTGGTCTGCATTTTATGTAATATAAGACATGTTTAGGAAGCAATTCTCGCCAAGTCGCCACTTCTCCCTTTTTTTAACTTCTCCTGAATAATTTAGCAAATGGCACATTTGGGGTTACAGTTGTTCAAACGTTATCACTTGTTTTCTTAAGAAAAGACTTGTAACTATGGTTTGTAAACCCTGCTTAAAAATCCTGAGAGTGATTCCTTGCTATCTGATACATTTAATGAATTTCCATAATTTTCAAATATCCATATGATTTCTGTGCTAATAGTCACTAACTAGTAACTACTATATACCATATATAGTTGTTTTACCTTTACCTTCCTTTTTTACACACCTAAAATTTCGTAGTTTTTCCTTTGACAACCCTGCCTACTGATGCAGTATTTGATGCCATTTTAGATTGTAACATTTGATTCATATGGAGTATCAGGCCATCCAAACCACAAAGATGTTCATCATGGCATAAGGTTAGTTCAGTTATCTGGTTTAACACTGCATGATTAGCCACATGCATGAATCCCTGAAATTGTTTGTTAACATTGGGATTTTAATATGTTGGGCATCAGGTTTGGTGTTCTTTGACTGTGCACAACTTGTTCTCATTGCATTTACTTGTGCATTTTTATACTCACATATGTCTGTCACATTTATGAGATAGTCGGAAAGAGTCTAAAAAACTCTATTTCTATATGAACAGCAAGTTTCTCCATGCGAACAGGCAAGGAAACGTTGAAGCTTGGGAACTAGTAAGTTTCTTCCCTTAAATCTTTCGACTTTATTTGAATTTACTTTTCATGCTGATTTTCACTGTAGAGAGGAAGAGAATACGTGTGTTACTTTCCTGATTCTGTCAGTGCTATGTTTAGCTGAAGCTATGGATCTCATAATTTTTCTTGGAACTGGAAACACATCAACTATAATGCTACAGCCTACATTTGCCATCTCCATTTGGTTGATGACTTGCCACTACTCTGCTTGTTTTTAAATGAACATCATTTCTGTATTGCTAAACTTTCTGGCCACCTCATCTTTACTTTACCTTCTCCTTTTTCTTTTGGTCCTGATTGTTCCATGTCTCTACTTCTTGCTGGAAGAACATATTAGTGTGGAGGAAAGATGATCCATGTTGGATTAATTGTAAATGCAGGCAAGCCTCAATATTCTTCGCAAGTACAGTGGTCCAATTGACATTTGGCTTTCTTCGTTGATCTCTTTCTCAAGGTCAAAGCAGTCAAGCTATACTCTAGTTAACAGTAGCCCGTCCAGAAGCTATGAGGCAATGGCTGCACACAGAAGTCAGTGGGTTTGGTAAGTCTAAGAGTATTATATTTGCATTTTCATGGAGAAAGCATTGTTTCTGCCAACTGGAATAGAGCACTGGAGATCAGTCCACTTATAGCCTCTATAAACTCATACCGAAGTTTCTAATTGCATCATATAATTTATATAATTCTTTGCAGTATAACATGGCCAACATATGATGAGTCACTGACTTGCTGGTTGCTGCCAATATATCATCAAAGATGGCATCTGTCAATACCTTACCTCTATCAGGAAACAATAGGGACCATGTTTAACTCGGTAGTTAGGGATTGTATTTTTATTATAAGCAAACTCTTTTTTGAATTGAAGATAATCGACATATTCCATGTGTCTTTACAGGTTTAGAAGATTATTTGTCATGTTCTCGAGTTATACATACATAAATATGTTACAGAAAATTTAACATGCGATATGACGTCATATCAGAGCAAGCCGCCATTGTTGTCTCCAATGTCGTACTTGTGCATTTGTACTATCCTCCGTATGTATCAATGATTTTATAGCTGTACGTTCTGTATAGGCAGTGCTCATAGGGTGACTGTAGGACTTGTTGTTCCCAATTCTGGCCTTGTTTAGTTACATGCAAGTTTTTACACTCTCTCTCCTCACATCAATTGTTTCCCGATATAAATAGTATTAAATATAAATAAAAAAAATAACTAATTACACAGTTGGGTTGTAAATCACGAGGCGAATCTTTTGAGCCTAGTTGGGCCCACGATTGGACAATATTTGCCACAAACAAACGAAGTCTTCTGAGAACTTTCCAATCTCTCTCCTCTCACAAATTGTTTCCCACATGTAAATAGCATTAAATATAAATAAAAAAAAATAACTAATTACATAGTTGGGTTATAAATCACGAGACGAATCTTTTGAGCCTAGTTGGGCCACAATTAGATAATATTTACCACAAACAAACGAAGTCTTCTGAGGACTTTTTACTCTCTTTCCAACCTCCATCTAAACAAGGCCTCTGTACTATAGTATACTATTTGTAAGTTCTTGGCACTGAATGACTGAAATACAGTCAAATCAGTATTAGAGTATGCTCACCGGCTTTCATGGGTCTGGTACTATGGTCAACCGATTCCTGGTTCGAGTTTGACGTCCTTGACGAACTGACCTGCTAACTAATCCTTTTGTACTATTGCTTCTGTCCTAAAAGATGCAGTTCTGGATTTGGGTCGAATCAAACTTAAAATATATTAACATTTTTCTACTCTAAATAGGTTACTTTTAAATTATACTATATAATTAATCTATTGTAATGCATTTATTTGGTATTATAAATGTTAGTGATTTATTTTATAGATTTGATCAATTTAAACTGTTCCAGGAATGAACGGATTAGCTGCCACTGCGTGCGAGAGTCCAACAGAGCGCTAGCTCAGTTGGTACGCTTGCGGTGGTGGAAGCTACCCGATCTCATGTTCGGCGCCGCTCGACTCGGGATTTCCCACCGGGAACAGTAAGTTCCCTAAATAATTTCGTTGCCTCTCACGCGTGAAGCCACACAGGGAATGCGACGCGCCCATCGCCTACGGAGCCTTGGAGGGATCCGGTGATCTCAAGAAGGACGCGGTCACGGTTTAGTAATCTGAGTGTAGTTGTAGGTTTGCTTGTGTACGTGTGGTGTGAGTGTGGCGTGTGTGGGTTGGGTTGGTGTGAGTTGTTGTACATGAGCTGATACTACAGCTGTACCCAGATGAGAGGCTTAAAAAAAACATAACTAATGGAGTCAGACATCTAAAAAACCCCACGTACCCCTCCGCTGGAGGCCTGGTTCACAAATAACTGAGAACCAAGGGGCTTATAGGAAAGACTCCCCATTTGAAAACGCAGACCCCAACGCGATGAGTTGAACGACGACCAGATCGCGCGTCCCCCAAAGTACACGACGAGCCTATTAAAATCTTCTTTCTTCGTCTTCTTCCTCCGTCCTCAGATCCACCATTGCCCAGTCCACTAACAGCAGATCATCCAAGAGGCAACAAAACCTCTTGCAATTTGGGAGTTGAAACAAAGCGCGGGAAGGCGGAGCAGCGATTTGGGAGCTGGAACAAAGCGCAGGAAGGCGGAGCATGATGCTTCCGAGCGCCGAGCTGTCCGCGTCCAACGGCGGCGGCGGCGCCGGCGCCAGTGGCCTGGCAGCTCTGCCGGACTTCTTGGGCAGGAAGAGCAAGTACGTGCGCATGGACGACGTGCTCCCTCCGGAGCAAGAAGGCGAGGACGGGGGCGTCCGTGTCCGTGAGCAACAGAGCAGCAGGAGATATGTCTTCGCCTGCTCCGTCTTCGCCTCCCTCAACTCTGTTCTCCTTGGCTACGGTAAATTTACTCTTCTCGACTTTCGGTGCCAGTTTTTCGATTGAAAAGTTATAGAGGAAGAATCCTCGTAAGAGTGTTGCTGGCGATCGAACTGTGCGTAGGATTTGGAGATGTTTAGCCTTAAATCGCGTTGACTTTACCCTTGTTATGATAATGACGGCTTCTTCTTGTAAACTGCTGTCGTTAGTTTGCTTAATTAAGTTGTTTCATCAAAAAAAAGTTTGCTAATTAAGTTTCATAATTTACATCCTAATGTCAGATGTTGGTGTGATGAGCGGTTGCATTCTGTTCATTCAGAGAGATCTTCACATCAACGAAGTACAACAGGAGGTTCTGGTCGGCTGCCTCAGCTTCATCTCCCTCCTCGGCAGCCTCGCTGGCGGGAGGACCTCGGACGCCGTAGGCCGAAAGTGGACTATCGGCCTCGCCGCCATCGTCTTCCAAGCCGGCGCGGTCGTCATGACGCTGGCCCCGTCCTTCCGGGTGCTCATGGTGGGTCGCCTTCTGGCCGGCGTCGGCATCGGGTTTGGCGTCATGATTGCGCCGGTGTACATCGCCGAGATATCCCCCGCGGTGTCTAGGGGTTCATTCACGTCCTTCCCGGAGATCTTCATCAACCTCGGCATCCTCCTCGGGTACATCTCCAACTACGCCTTCTCGGGACTCCCTGACCACATCAACTGGCGCGTCATGCTCGCCGTCGGCATCCTGCCATCCGTGTCCATCGCCTTCGCGCTGCTCGTGATCCCGGAGTCGCCGCGATGGCTGGTCATGCAGGGCAGGGCGGACGAGGCGCGCGCAGTGCTCCTCAAGGTCACCGACACTGAGGACGAGGCTAAGGAGAGGCTCGCCGAGATCGAGGCTGCTGCTGTAGTCGCCACAACGGGTGCAGCAGGCAAGTACGGCGACAGGAACAGGACGGTGTGGCAGGAGCTATCAAGGCCATCCCCGGTGATCGCCCGGATGTTGGTCACCGGAGTTGGCATCCAGTGCTTCCAGCAGATCACGGGCATCGATGCGCTGGTGTACTACAGCCCGACTATCTTCCGAGATGCCGGGATCGCCACCGAGCACCAGCTCCTCGCCGCCACGATCGCCGTGGGGTTCTTCAAGACGGCGTTTATCGCGCTGGCCATCGTGTTGATCGACCGCGTCGGCCGGAAGCCACTACTGTATGTCAGCACGGTCGGCATGACCGCCTGCCTAGCAGCGCTGTCCGCAGCACTCTTCCTGCAGGCGCGCGGGTCGGTGCCCAGCGGCGTCGCCGTCGGGCTCGCCATCCTGACGGTGTGCGGCGACGTCGCCTTCTTCTCGGTGGGGATAGGGCCCATCTGCTGGGTGGTGAGCTCGGAGATCTTCCCGCTGCGGCTGCGCTCGCAGGCCGCGGCGCTGGGAGCTGTGGCGAACAGGGTGACCAGCGGTGCGGTGGCCATGTCGTTCCTCTCCGTCTGTCGCGCAATCTCGGTCTCGGGCGCGTTTGCTGCCTTCGCGGCCATTTCGGCCCTCTCAGTGCTCTTTGTGCACAAGTTCGTGCCAGAAACTAGCGGCAAGACGCTGGAGCAGATCGAGTCTTTATTCGGTGGCAGCGGCGAGGACCGGCAGGAGCTGGAGCTCGGCGACGTGGAGCAGCTGGTACACAAGTGACGAATAGCATTGCAGCAATGCACTAACATATGCTGATACAAATTTTATCTAACATGTATTGAAATAGTCTCAGCGATATAAAGAGCTATGAATTCTTTCACATATTGTGTGTTTGCCAAGGCCCCTCCAGTTTCCCTCAAAAAAAAAAAAAAAATCTTTCACTTGTTTGATCTATTATTTTTTTTCCTTTTCTCAATGATGAGTATAATTTCTGTAAAAAAAAACATTCTTATATGTCTTTTTTTTCAAGCAGGTGGCATCCATATGCATTGGTCCCTCTTGAACAGTAGGTCAGTAGTCGCAAGAGAGGGCCATCGTGCGAGCAAATTAACCTTGCCGTGTTGACATGATACTAATGGCGTTTGAACTGAATACAAATATGCAAAAGAGAAATCAAACACAACATCAAACATTCGACATTACAAGATCTCGGATTAGGCGGTTTTTCATATATGGTAGATGTAGGTGTACTTAGCTCTAAATATATTATAGTATGAGGACTAATTTGTAAATGTACAAAAAATATAGACAGAGGCGTAAGGATCGAGAGAGTGTCGATCCCGAGTTTCCCCATTTGCTCTGTTCTCGCTCTGGCGTATTCTCTCCTTAACCTCAAATCTCAAATCCCTTTTAAATCCACCAAATAATCCACAATATGGTATCGTGAGCAGGTTATTCCCCGTGGATCCCAATCCGTTTTATTGGTTGATTATTTGAAATTTCGCGCCGTTGCCGCGGATTTGATTCCCCGCATCGGTGGTCGCCTGCGTGCTTTGCTTGTGAGCACCGCCGAAAGTCTTTGTGTTCTTTTGGTAGCAGCAGTGATTAAAGGCCTGGCTGCGTGATTTAGGGGCTGCTATTGCTTCTTTATTGGTACGTGACTCTTCTACTCGATTGGTGGCTTGGCTGCAGTTCTTTGGTCTACACGGAGGATATTTTTAGAGGCAGTAGCTATTTTCTTTATATTTCTCCATTGCCATTGTTGTATATCCTTTGAAGTATGGGTAGCAGTGGAGAAAAGGAAGTTGATTCTAGCATTGGAGAACTGTGTAAGATTCTCAGTAAAATGATGGAGCGAAGATAAAGTGCCAGAGACTTTTAAGTATGCTCTTGAGTCTAATCCGATTAAACTGATGGGACCAGAAAACTACATGAGCTGGGCTCGTCATGCTCGCTTAATCCTGAGCTCTCATGGCTACGAGAATCTGTTGGTTAAAAATCAAAGTGATAGTAAGGAGGAGATGGATGCTCGGACTAAAACAGTTAATGATAGAGTACTTGTGTGGATGTTGAGTAGTATGGAACCAATTGTCCGAGAACAAGTCGAGACAATGGCCACAGTTGCTGAAGTGTGGGGTGCTCTAGAGAGTCAATTTGCAGGCAAATCAAATAAGATGCAAGCTGTTCAGATTATGCATGAGTTGTTGCACTTGAAGCAAGGCACAAAGTCTGTAATGTAGTATGCTTTGGTGACATGAAGAGGCTTTTACAGGGATTTACACTACTTCCATCCATTTGTGCCTGTTGATCAAAAGGACATGGTGGTTCATCATACATGGTTCCAGTCATTTGTAAGCAAACTCTTTCTTGATGGGCTGAATCAAGAATTTGACCTTCGACGTCAACTTATTTTCTCCAAATCTGAATGGCCCAGCCTTGATGATATAATTTCTAGCATAATAGAAGAAGAAACTAGACTAGCTCATCCGAAAGTAGATGATTATAAAGGAGTTGATATCCGTGCTGCTCTATCAACGAAGGATAAGGAAATAATTATATGTGATCATTGTGGGCGTGAGGGACATAAAATAGAAAAATGTTTTAAGTTGCATGGTTTTCCACCGGATGGAAAAAAGGGAAAATCACAGCCGGGGGGAGTTAGAGGTGGTAATTGGAACAGAGCTAATCACACTGCATCTGAAAGGAAGCTTCCAGTGGTAGATACTCAAGCTCTTGAGAAATACAACTCCAAGCTTAAGATCTCTGAAGATTCAGCTTCCACCCAATGTTCCTCTACTAATTCCAGTTATCATGCCACTTCTCAAGGTATGAGATCTTTTCAGTCCTACACACCTAAACCTTGGATCATTGACACTGGAGCCACTAACCATATGACAGGAGCATCTAATTATTTCATTTCTTACACCCCTTGTTCAGGTAAGGATAAGGTACGTGTAGCTGATGGATCTATGGTTCCTATAACGGGACGTGGATCTGTTCGATGCACGGAAACCTTGTCCCTATCACCAGTCTTGCATGTTCCCGATTTCCCTATTAATTTGTTATCTGTTAGCTCTATCACAAAATCCCTCAACTGTAGAGGTTGGTTTGATCCTTCTCATTGTGCTTTTCAGGAGCTAGGGACAGGGAGAATTCTTGGGACTGGGACCATGCATAATGGACTCTACTATCTTGATGAAGGGAGTGATGAAGTTGCTTTTGCAACCAAGATATCTCCATGTCAAGAATTGTTATTGCTCCATCGCAGGCTTGGACACCCTTCTTTTGCTGCTATGTCTCATAGTTATTCGTCTCTTTTTAATGCATGCCCTAAGGAATCTCTCATATGTGATGCATGCGAGTTTGCTAAACATACGAGGGTTCCTTATCCTAGTTTGGGTTTAAGAAGCAGCAAACCATTTGATATTATTCACTCTGATGTTTGGGGACCATGTGAAGTGCATTCCATTTCTGGACACAGATGGTTTGTGACTTTCATTGATGGCTTTAGTCGGTACACTTGGCTTTATTTGCTGAAAAACAAAAGTGATGTTTTTATTGTTTTTAAAGACTTGTGTGCCTTTATTAAAAATAAGTTTGGCAATACTATCAAAGTCCTTCGTTCGGACAATGGTACGGAGTATGTTAACCAGGAGTTTGAACAATTCCTTACCATGAATGGTATCGAACATCAAACAACCTGTGTTAACACTCCAGAACAAAATGGTGTTGCTGAACGGAAAAATAGGCATTTACTTGAGGTTGCTCGTTCACTTATGTTTACAATGAATGTTCCGAAGTTTCTATGGGGCGAAGCCGTTAAGACAAAGAACATATTTAATTAATCGCATGCCACTTGGCGTTCTTGATAATAAATCCCCAAATTGAATTACTTTTGAAATCAAATGACTTTGTTGTTTCTCAGAAGGTATTTGGATGTGTGTGCTTTGTTCATGATTATAGAAATAATGTTGGAAAACTTGATCCTCGTGCTGTCAAATGTGTGTTTGTTGGTTATTCTCCCACTCAAAAGGGCTATAGATGTTGGTGTCCGTCTGAGCGTCGCTTCTTTGTGAGTATGGATGTCACTTTTCGTGAATATGAGCCATATTATTCCCCAACCAATGATACCACTATTACTATATCACCTCCTAAAGTACAAGACGAAGAGGGGGGAGTAATAATAGAGGCATTATTGTGGGGTCTATTCATGTTCCTACTTCTATTGTGTTACCTTCTGATAATAGTCAAGATTCAACTCAGGGGGAGTTAACGAACACTCACATTGACAGTGGTGACAATAATAATAATTGTCATGGGGATATGCTAGATAATTTGACTTCTCAAAATATAGAGTCTATTATGCATGACGACCCAGATAATAGCACCCAATCTCCCTGTCTGATGGCTCCGTCAAGCACTTTAGAGCAAGGTGAGAATCAACCACCTACTCAATCTTCTTCTCACAATGACTTACCTATTGCTTTGAGAAAACCACATAGATCCTCAAACATACCTACGCACCTCAAAGATTATGTTGGGTACAAACATGATATTGCCAACTTCATGTCCTATAAAAATTGTAGCTCCTCTTTTCAAAGTTTTGTTGCCTCTCTAGATTCTGTATCTATTCCTACCAACTGGAAGTTAGCCAAAGAGGATCCTAGGTGGAAGGAAGCAATGCTAGAAGAGATGAGGGCTTTGGAGAAAAATAAAACTTGGGAGCTTGTGGATCTACCTCCGGGTAAGCTACCTGTAGGGTGTAAGTGGGTATTTACTATTAAGCATACACCGAAGGCAAGGTGGAAAGGTACAAAGCTCGTCTTGTTGCAAAAGGGTACACTCAAACTTATGGTATTGATTATGATGAGACCTTTGCTCCTGTGGCCAAGATGAATTCAGTAAGGACACTTATATCCTATGCTGTTAACTTGGATTGGGATATATATCAAATGGATGTGAAAAATGCATTCCTTCATGGTGATCTTCATGAGGAGGTATATATGCACATTCCACCTGGTTTTGAAACAAGTCAAACAAATGGGAAGGTACTTCGTTTGCATCGGTCTTTATATGGACTGAAGCAATCACCAAGGGCTTGGTTTGATCGTTTCAGACAATCAATGCTCAAAAGAGGTTATTTACAAAGCAATGCTGACCATACACTATTTTATAAGCATGCTACTGGGAAGGTGGCAATTCTAATAGTGTATGTGGATGATATTGTGATCACCGGGGATGATTTTGTTGAGATTTCTAATTTGAAGAAATATCTTGCACAAGAATTTGAAGTAAAAGACTTGGGGCGATTAAGATATTTCCTCGGAATTGAAATATCGCGAGGACCAAAGGGAATGTTTCTTTCACAAAGGAAATATATTCTAGATCTACTAAAGGAAACTGGTATGCTTGGATGTCGTCCTGCATCCACGCCTATTGATCAAAATCATCGCTTAAGCAAAGGTGCAGGGACTCCAGTGGACCGAGAGTGTTATCAAAGACTTGTTGGGAGACTTATATATCTTTCTCACACTCGACCTGATATTGCCTTTGCGGTAAGTGTAGTGAGTCAATTTATGCATGATCCACGATCGTCCCATATGGAAGCTGTTTATCGCATCTTGCGATATCTCAAGAGTTGCCCAGGGAAGGGCCTTTTATACACTCGACAAGGAAATTTACATATTGAGTGCTACACGGATGCCGATTGGGCTGGCTCTTTGGATGATAGACGATCAACTTCTGGATACTGTGCATTTGTTGGAGGCAATCTCGTTGTTTGGCGAAGTAAGAAGCAGAGTGTTGTGGCACGCTCTACTGCTGAGGCTGAGTTTCGTGCTATGGCTCATGGCGTGTGTGAGTTGTTATGGCTGCAAATTCTCCTAACGGAGTTGCAACTTTTTAAAGGCAGGCCCTTAATGCTATATTGCGATAACAAAGCAGCTATTGATATAGCCAACAATCCGGTTCATCATGACAGAACTAAACATATTGAGATTGATCGTCACTTTATCAAGGAGAAATTAGATAAAGGAACAATTTGTTTACCTTATGTAAAATCAACTAGTCAAGTAGCAGATGTCCTTACCAAAGGTTTGCCAGAAAAGATATTTTCTGTGTTTTGTACCAAGATGGGTCTATATGATGTTTTTGCCCCATCTTGAGGGGGAGTGTAGGTGTACTTACCTCTAAATATATTATAGTATGAGGACTAATTTGTAAATGTACAAAAATATAGACAGAGGCAGAAGGATCGAGAGAGTGTCGATCCTTAGTTTCCCCATTTGCTCTGTTCCTGTTCCTGGCGTATTCTCTCCTTAACCTCAAATCTCAAATCCCTTTTAAATCCACCAAATAATCCACAATAGTAGAAAAGAAAGGGAAATCCACAAAGTTATTACAAACAAACACAAATGTTCCGACAGTATCGGCCAGCCTAAAGGCAAACACACAATATTCACGAAAACATGAAGTGGGAGGCGATCGATGAAGGTTGATCACCCCTGGCTGATGACTTGAATCACACAGTTTCTTGTGTAGGTTGAGCAGGCTTTGCTACTTCGTCGTCATCCCTGACGAGGTTCAGGATGCCAGCGTGAGAAAGCAGCGCCCAGACATGGGTCAGGAACTCCCCACCATTCTCAAGCTTTCGCATGTGTTCCCTGCCAGTAATGTGCGAGGGCGCAATGTAGATGATGTCTTGGCCCAGAAATCTGCCATTGCCTTCCAACGCTGTGCTTCATCCAGCATGTCCTCAAGCTGCTTGCCGAGCTTCACAGCTTTCCTGAAGATTGTCGGAGGGTCATCTCCTAATTTCTTCATTTTCTGGTACCTTTCTGAAGGCCCAGAGGATTGCAAATTATCATCTATTTCTTTCTTCATCGTATATATCAACTCTCTTATGTCCGCTTCATTGTACGGAAGCAGTTGCGGGACAAATGTAAGCAAGTAGGCACAGTATCTAGACAATGCAACTGCAACATCTCGATCTGGATTGCTCTCATCCCCACTGCTCGGAGAAAGATGACAGTAATCAGTTGCGATATGCCAAATCACCATGAACTCTACTTGAGAATGATCCTTCAATGTCCAATGCTCCTTCAGTGCCCAATGCTCAAACATACTATTGCGGACCTGTGATGCTAGTCGATTGGTCTGCTCACCAAATGTTGGTTTGATCGACCCAGCAATAGCTTTCTCTATTTCAGGAGATATTTCAACAGAGTCTAACTTGCCCCTCAAAATAGCTGTGCATTGGGCAATCCTATTCCTATTTCTCCTCTGGGGAGAGACAGCTACTCTGCTGAGAATACCGATCAACTTGACAAGAAATGGATTTTGTTTATGTATGACATACTTACAGGCAAGTGATACCTTGATCCAGTCTGATGTCAGATAAACTAATGCTTGTAGTAGTTCAACCAAGAGGGCTGTACCAAGAAGTACTAGAGCAATGATGTAGTCAGCTCTTGTAATTTGTACTTGTACGATAGGATCGGGTGTCTCAATAGTCACAAAGTCATGAACGGTATACACTAGAACCAGAGAAACAAGGATTACTCTCCAGAGAAACAATGGAAAGTGCACTACCGTACCGAAGTAGATGCTGTGATATTTCGTGAAGAAGAAATCATAGCAAAAACCCAACTCCACCTCAATAACCCTGAATGCTCTTTTGTAATGCCTTTCAGTTTGAAGCAACCCATTGAAGACAGAACCGTGGGTTGTACAAAGGCTCGCTTTGGAACTGGACAATCCCATGTACCGTTGTATCAAGAACTGACACATGGCAAGGGACAAGCACACATCTTTCAATGTTTCTCCACGGCCTGAGTCACCACAACAATCCCGTATATGGTCGATGGTTATCTCCTGAACCTTGGGTCGGGGTAGGCAATGGATCGCGTAGCCAACTGGATAGTTGGAGCCCTTCATGGTCTCAGGCTCAGTGTCACTCTGATGATCATTTGCATTTTTCTTCGCTTTTGTATTTTTCTTCGCATAGAAGTGTAGTAGTTTCTTGGAGTATAAGGGAACACTCCATGTGACAACATGGACCATAAAAAGATTAAAGATACACGAGGAACTTGCACTGCCAAATCTCTTTTCATTGTGCTGCAAAGATTTTATGTAAAATGATTCCTTGGGGCTATATGGGTTCATTAGCATAAAGAGCATGAACACGTAGCACCGAGCCAGAAAAGTAAACGACTGCGTCAGCGCCTTGTACGGCACCTTCTCGTCGAAATTGAATTGGCTGACAGCATTCGTGCCCCCCGCAGCCATGAGCATTGACGCACCCCAGACAGGGTACATGGAATTCTTGACTGGAGAGGACTGCATGATACTAAGGGTGTAAAAGACGAGAGAGAGCAATGACGCGTTACACACCGACAGGGCACCACTGACGATGGAGTTGTGCGAGCAGCGCCGCTTCCAGGTGCCCAAGACGAGCTGGAGAAGCAGCAACGCAGCGGCGCTGTCACCAGAGCTTCCACCTGGATGATTGTCCTCCTTGGGTTGTTCTTGTCCAACAGCTGGGACAAAGCCTCCACAGCCCTCGTCTTGTTCACCAGCACTCCATTCTGTTGGGATCCCAGTCCCAGCTCCATTGATGGAGAAGGATGTTGCTGTCTCTGTGGAGATTTGGGTGTTTCTCTTGGAGGAGGTCAGCAAGTGAGAGCATGCGGTGGTTGGGGACCCGGATGTGTTCTTCTTTCTTGTAAGAAAGGCATGTGCAGTACTAGTTGTGATGGCATGACCCAGGCATCGAGAGAGTCAAGCACAAATTAAAGTAAATGACTAAGGCCAGGTCTTTTCTTAAAACAAACATACCCTGTCTACTGTCCCACTAATATGCAGGCAGCATATCATAGCTGATAGCTTCCTCTGTGCTCATCTCAGCAATGGGGATCACCAATCAGAACAACAACGTGAGCATCATCAGAGATTAATGAGGGCTGCCCAGGACATTTATTTGGGGCAGCTGAATTTTTTTATTATTCCACATAGCAACACCCAAGCTCGAATCACGAAAGCTATCAAAAAAATGCAGCAAAAAGCTCAAATAATGGTTTGCTGTATACAACACGAAAACGTGAAAGCTTCAGCAGAGAACACTGAGCTCATCCTCTCAGCGTTTTGCTATCCGCACCTCATCCGCCTCAATGGCGTGCGCTGGCCGCTGCATCTGACTCGACGGCTGCATTGCAGTGACGGGAGGCGACGCACAAGGAGGGGAACTGGCCAGTGGCCACTGGGAAGGAGGAGGTGCGGCAAGTGGGGCCCTACCTGTCGGCGTAAGTTGAGACGGCAACGTGACGGACCGTGCGTTGACTGCCTGCGCACGCCACGCACGGGGACCCCAAGTTGCCCCCGGCAGCCATGGATGCAAGGTCCCGCTGCTGATTGCCTGATTTTTTTTGGTTGAATTGGATTGCCTCATGTTGAACGGCTGAACGGCAACGCTGAAGTTCTGAACAGAAGAAGAAGAAGACGACTGGTCAAGAGAGATGAACCGTTACTGGGCCTTTAGGCCAGGATGTAATGTCTTGTAGCCTGTGGGCTGCGATACACTGGTTTGGGCTAGCTACATATATACGGTCCATCGTCCATGGACTGGACTGTATGTTGCACTGCCTGAAAGCAAACGCCCGCTGTTTTTTCAGAGCCACGCGACGCCGACGAATGCTTTGCGTTCTGGGCGATGTGGTATGCCTGCCGGTGTGAGCGACGAGCCGGTGATCACAGACGATGAAATGAACTGCTATTGCTAGCAGCTAGAGGATGAGAACGCCAAAGTCGCCCGTAACCGGTGAAAAAACGCCGAAGCGTCCTCAACGCCGGAGGAAAGCGACAGTCTGCAAGAAGAAGATGGCGCTGGCAAAAGCCCACCCCTGCTGGTGCGTCATGAGCTCGACCTCGATGGTCAGTGCAAGTCGTCGACCAAGACTAGAGTATGCCCTGCTGCTCCGAGAGGGCCATGCTGAAAGACAACTTAAGGTCACTCGCCAAGCTTGCCTGACAGGCTGTCAGCCAGTTACACGATTACAACATGTCACTGACTGTGCAGCTGCATACAAGCAGAAAACTCCGAGACAGTATGGAAAGCTTCCATTTAAATTTGAAAATTTGAAACTTCCTCACTCCTTTGAGTTGAGCGTATGAGCAGCCGAACAGGGACAGGTACACCGTCGCCCTGAGCTGAAAAGCACCGAAACATATAAAACACCCGACGTCTTAAACAAATCCCGCCTTGTTTCCTCCTCCAACTCCTTTTCCACGCTTGCCTCCTGCTAGCTTCCTTCCTCAGATCCGCTGCACCTCCTCCCGTTCCCCAGCCCAGTGCCTGCCGAGCTTCTCGGAAGAGGGGCAAGGTACAGCCGATGGGGGCCGAGGTGGCGGCCGGCGGCGGCGGCAGCTTGCCGGGGTTCTTGGGGAGGAAGAACCGGTACGCGCGCGTGGACGACGTGCTGCCGCAGGAGCCGGAGGACGGCGGTGGCGTCCGTGTTCGAGGCGGCGCCGGCAGCTGCCGGAGATACGTCTTCGCCTGCTCCGTCTTCGCGTCCCTCAACCATATACTGCTCGGCTACACGGTGAGCAGACAGAGCTCAACTGGAATGGCGTTTCGTTCTTGATGCAGATTTGGTCTTACTTGTTCAGCTAGAAATGGCTGTAGCTTTCCCTTTCTTTGGTGGTTTATTTAAATTTAAACAATCGACAACTTGGCTTCCGATTAGAGGGCTGTGTTGACTTTTTCCTTACTGCAAAACCGGAGCTCTGTGTTACTAGCGTATCTACAAATTACAGTATGTTATATCTTAGATAAAAGGAGTCATATAAAATATTTTTCGTAATCAATCTGTTAATGCCATGCACACTGAAACTATTCTTCAAATTGTCCAGCAGAAATGTTGAAGTTTACCATATATAATTGGATGATGTCAAACTGTTCTGCTAATTCAGTTGGTGTCTCATTTACTAGGATGCCCTTCCTCATACTGAAACTGCTGAAATAAACTGCAAAACGTATCTGAAAATGGACCTTGCTACTTTTGCATCTTTGTGATCTTTCACTGACAGTTTTGTGTTCATATGACACCAGATGTGGGTGTCATGAGCGGCTGCATCATCTTCATCCAGAGAGACCTCCACATCACGGAGGTGCAGCAAGAAGTGCTCGTGGGATGCCTCAGCTTCATCTCCCTCCTCGGCAGCCTTGCGGCCGGCCGGACCTCGGACGCCATCGGCCGCAAATGGACCATCGGCCTCGCCGCTGCCGTGTTCCAAGGCGGCGCGGCGATCATGGCGCTCGCGCCGTCCTTTGGCTTGCTTATGGTGGGGCGGCTGCTGGCCGGCATCGGAATCGGGATCGGCATCATGGTGGCGCCCGTGTACATCTCGGAGATCTCCCCGGAGACGCTGCGGGGTTCCCTGGGGTCCCTCCCGGAGATCTTCATCAGCTTCGGCATTCTCATCGGGTACGTCTCCAACCTCGCCTTCGCGGGCCTGCCCGACAACATCAACTGGCGCGTCATGCTCGCCGCCGGCATCCTCCCGTCCATCTCCATCGCGTTCGTGCTGCTGGTGATCCCGGAGTCCCCGCGGTGGCTGGTCATGCAGGGCCGGGCGGGCGACGCGCGCGCGGTGCTCGTCAAGGTCTCAGACAGCGAGGAAGAGGCGGAGGAGAGGCTCGCCGACATCGAGGAGGCCGCGCGCGCCACGACCACCGCCTCCGGCGGCAATGGCAAGGAGGTGTGGCGGGAGCTGTTGAGGCCGTCGCCGGTGATCCGCCGGATGCTGGTCACCGGGCTGGGCGTCCAGTTCTTCCAGCAGGCCACCGGCATCGACGCGCTGGTGTACTACAGCCCAACCATATTCCGCGACTCCGGCATCACGACGGAGAGCCAGCTCCTGGCCGCCACCGTCGCGGTGGGCGTGGTCAAGACGGTGTTCATCGTGATCGCCATCTTCCTCGTCGACCGCGTCGGCCGGAAGCCGCTGCTGTACGTGAGCACGGCCGGCATCACAGTGTGCCTCGCCGTGCTGGCCGCGTCGCTGTCCGCGCTCGCACGCGGCGCGCTGTCGGGCGGCGTCGCCATCGGGCTCGCCATCCTCACGGTGTGCGGCTTCGTGGCCTTCTTCTCGGTGGGGATCGGGCCCATCAACATGGTGCTGAGCTCGGAGATCTACCCGCTGCGGCTGCGCGCGCAGGCCGTGGCGGCCGGCTTCGCGCTCAACCGGATGGCCAGCGGCGCCGTGGCCATGTCGTTCCTCTCCATCTGCCGCGCCGTGACCGTGGCGGGCGCGTTCGCCGCGTTCGCGGCCGTGTCGGCGCTGTCGGTGGCGTTCGTGCACCTTTGCGTGCCGGAGACGAGCGGCAAGACGCTGGAGGAGATCGAATCGCTGTTCGGCGGCGGCGGTGTGAGCGTGACGCACGGGCACGGTGGCTCCGGCGAGGTGGAGCTTGGCGACGCCGAGCGGCTTGAGCACAAGAGGCTAGTGTCGCCCGCGTCGAGCTGATCGTTGCGGCGCGAACAGCAAAAACGTATTCTTAGGCACGCAAAGTAGAAACGGCGTTGTATTCTTTGTTCTTTCCCTCGTACTCGGAGGACGAGCTGCCTCTGTAGGCACATGTAACCAAGTTCACGCGTACATATACTCATTCGATTCTAAATTATAAGTCATACATTTAGATATACACTATGTAGATATATAATTTTTATTATATAGTACTTTTATATACATAATGAATTTAGAACCAGAATAGTACTTTTAGAAAACCACTTATATTCCTTAAATTGTACTAGTTAAACTGCTATATGAAAAATTCAATATGGGAACTCACTTAGAAGATGATTTGACATAAGTTCTCCTACGGAGTATCATGTTAGAAAAATATGGTTCTAGACTTGAATGATGTTGTACTCCATATTCCAAATTTGAATTTGTCCTTTTACATCTCACTTTATTTACATTTTGTTGAAGTCGTGTAGAACTTTGCACAAATGTTCTGCTCCTCTGAAATCTCTCAATTTTGGATGTGATTCCTTCCAAATTCTAATTTTTTTCACTCTCTCTCCATCACATCAATTTTTACCCGCATACATGAAGCATTAAATGCAAGTAAAAAATAACTAATTGCACAGTTTAGTTATAAATCACAAGACAAATCTTTTAAGCCTAATTAGTCCATGATTGGACAATAATTACCAAATACAAACGAAAGTGCTACAGTAGTTCAGATTGCAAAAATTTACAATCTGAACAAGGCAAGTTCAAATATATCACCGAGACGACAAAAACATAAAATGCAAACGAGAAAAGTGGATGCAACAATCCAAGCCTATCGGGCTTAGTACGCAGTTCTGAACCTTGCTATAAACTTTGAATTATTGACGCTTTATTTGGATCCATCTTAGATTATTAGAGCACATTTATTTTGTTTGGCTGCTTTGTTTAAATCAAACTCTAATTTCAATCAAATGTGTAGAAAATGCACCAATACCTATTACTGTTTTTATCAAACTATTCATAAAATTGTTTTCACAGTGTTTTATTTCAACTATGCTGAATACGTTTGATTTATGATAAAACTATAATAAAATTTATTTTGGAATCGAGGAGCACTCCATATTCGTGCTTGGCAAAAAAAAAAAGCAAAAATTGTCGTTGGCCTACATCTAAATTGTAGCCCATTTTTTTTTTAAAGTCGTGTAGAAATTGTGCAAAAAAAAAAAAGTTACGTTCCTTTGGAATTTCTTAAACTCTGGATGTAAACTTAAGAGTTCAAATACATTATAGAGAGGTTGTCAAGTTGTCAAAAAAAAAACACATTACAGAGAGGGGAAAAAACAAAAACAGAAAAGAAATGGCAATCCAGGCGTGTTGGGCTTGGTTTCAACCATTTTGACACTGATGAAAAAGGAAAAAAATCTACTTTTGCTCCCTCAATTTTTTATGAAAGTCTACTTTTCCTCCCTCAACCTAAAAACCGGACAAACAGCCTCCCTCAACTTTTTTAAACCATGCGCTTTTCCTCCCTGGAGTGGTTTTTGACGGTGGTTTTGCTACAGTGACAGATGGTTTTGTCTTTTTTTTTTTTTTATTTATTTTGGATGAATTTTTGAAAAATCATAGAAAATCACAAAAAAAAATCATAAAATAGAAAATCTAATTTTGTTGGACTCCAAATGAGTAAATCTATATAGTAAATATATAATATGGTATGCTTTAGTTTAAAGTTTTTTGCTAGTCTTTTTCTTTTTTATTTATTTAATTTGAATCTTTGAAAAAATCATAGTAAATTATAGAAAAATTATAAAATGGAAAATTTAATTTTTTTTAAGCTCCACATGAGTAGTTCTACACAATATATAATATGGTATGCTTTAGTCCAACAAAATAGTTATAGAAGCTACATTTATGAATTATTTTAATTAATTACGAAAAAGCATAGATCGAAAGTTACAACAACAATTTTATATTAAAATATACCATATTATATGTTCATTTGTAGATCTACTCATGTGAAGTCCAAAGAAATTAGATTTTCTATTTTTTGATTTTTCTATGATTTACTATGATTTTTCAAAGTTTTGAATAAAATAAATAAAAAAGAAAAAGACTAGCAAAAATTTTGTTTTAAAGCATACCATATTATATATTTACTTGTGTAGATGTACTCATATGGAGTCCAACAAAATTAGATTTTCCATTTTATGTTTTTTTGTGATTTATTATGATTTTTCAAAAATTCAGCCAAAATAAATAAAAAAGAAAAAGATAAAACTGCTGTTACTGTAGCAAAACCATCATCAAAACCACTACTGGGAGGAAAAAACGCATGGTTTGAAAAAAGTTGAGGGAGATTGTTTGTCCGGTTTTAGGGTTCGGAGAGAAAAAAGTAGACTTTTTACGAAAAATTGAGGGAGCACAATACTTTTTCCGATGAAAAATGCACTCGTGACTCGTAAGCCCATGGCGAACCAAATTCCTTCAATTTATCTTTAACCGACCACGCGAATTTAAAACGCGCTATTAATCAGGCTGGCGGAGCAAGCCACGCAAAGCAAAGCGCACCCATCCAGATACGTACACACACGAGCACGCGCCCGCACCCGCACAGCACCAGCACCACCAGTCCACCACCACCAGGCCGGCGCCGCCCAAAATCTCCGCGTCCCCTCGCCCACCATGGCCTTCTTCGGCGAGGACGGCGCCGACGACCTCTCGCGCACCACCTCCCACCCCTTCGACTCCGACGACTTCGGCGCCGCCGCGGCCGCAGCCGACGGCGACGGCGCCGGCGGGTACGGCGGGTACGCCTCCTTCGCCGAGGGGGCGTCGAGGAGGTGGACGAGGAGATCACCGTCGAGTCCGACGGGGTCCCCGATCCGCCATGTCTCCGGGGTTACTCGCCCTCGCCCTTCTCCCCCGAGCTCGAGCCCCAACGACAGCGACGGCCCGATCCTGCCGCCGCCCACCGAGATGCGGGAGGAGGGCATCCTCCTCCGCGAGTGGCGGAGGTGAGCACCGCCGGCGCCGGTTCCGATCTGCTTGTGGGATGCGCCGTTTTGCTGCTCGCATGCTTGCTTGCTTGCGTGTGGGCTAGGTTTCCGGCTGTTCGAGTCAGATCTAGCGCTTTGTTGGCCGTCTTTCGACTAATTTTAGGACCCGCTTCTTCTGCAATACGGAGGTGAACACAGCGAGGGTTTATGTACGGAAATTGTTGGATTCTATTACTTCGGTTGATTAGGAATTAGGACATGCTAGAAATTGCTGTTAAGTGAGTAGCCAGTCATGGACTAGTTTCTAAGCTGAAAGCTGGGGTATAGCTGCAGGCCTTCTAGGCTCGGTATTGTTCTCCATTAAGTGTTTGTTTGAATCGTTGGTACCATATAGCTGTAACTGTAGTTGGATCTGCTAGCTAACATCTCTATTTTTTGCCATACTACCTCTGAGATTAGCATCTCTATTTTTTGCCATACTACCACTGAGATTAGGTGGATGGTATGCACATCACCATAGAATATGAAAATTGCCAATATAACTAGCTAGATGCAGCAGTCTGCACTAATTTTCCATGACCACTTTAGTGCATATGGTCCCGGTGCTTGAAGTCATTTTCTTGTTATTTTACCCCTGAAGTTAGTTTCTTACAGCAATTCAGACGTATTAAACATGGTGACAGTTTTTCCTTGAAATTCATGTTTTTCAGCTAGATTTCATTAGATTGAAACTGTATATTGCTCAAGTTTCTATTTGACATACTCAACCAAAAGGAACCTAGGAATGTTTTTTAAACTTTGGGCATATATATACAACTAGAATTGCTGTGCTACTCAATATAAAGTAAAACTCAATCTAAGCTATCATGACATAATCCCAAACTAACCCTTAGATGTGTTTTACCTCAATGGAATTCATCTTGTATCAGTCTCCCAATATTACCTATACAGCCTATTGTTATATTGTATCACACTTGTATTGTATGAACCAAGTCTCACAGAAACTAGAGGAATAATGTCAAAAAAAGTAAGCCAAATCAACATTCTAAAACATGTATTTGTGGCATGCAATCATTTAAGCTTCCAAAATTCATATTAGTAGGAGAATCGTTCTTTGTTGGATTACCTTGTAGATATAGTTACAGACGTACAGTCCTATACAGGCCTACTGTATGATTGTTCTTTTCCAGGTGATTGATGCATTGCTAGGATATGCTGGTAAACCGTGATTGTACATGTTGTGAATATAACTAGTTAGTTATGCATCAGTGGTCTTCTGCAACCACTTAATGCTTCATCATCTGGGCCTGCATTCTTGCAGCTGTATGCATTGTTGATATCACTCCAGTCCTGACCAAGTAACCACTAGGTGGGCACATTTATTCTTTTTAGATTTAGATGCTCATATCCATTGATTTTCTTGAGATCCTCATATCAGTGAAGGTTAGCATAATACTATATGACGCAATTGTCTGTTGATACAACCTCGTTTATTTTATGGTCTAGTGCCCACCTGTATTTACTTCAGAATTTACTTTAGTAGTTAATAATAGAAGTTCTTGAATATTGGAATTGTGCTGTGTCATAATTTAAGGTGTGTTTGGTATGATCTGCTTCACGAGGACATCGTCCCAGGCTCATAGCAGCAGCAGAATTGTCTATATTTGGAGTGGCGTTGATTTGGATTTGATGCTTATCTTGTGGAAAGCCCAGTGAAGTCATTTTGTAAGGAATTTGCAAGGAGCCTGTAACTAATTTGTTTTTGCTTCCTGTTTCAACAATTTTCTTAGGAAAAATGCTATGGAACTTGAGAAAAAGGAACAGAAGGAAAAGGAGCTACGTGCCCAGATAATTGCTGAAGCTGAAGAATTCAAGAAAGCTTTCTTTGAGAAGAGGATACAGAACTGTGCGGCAAATATGGTCAACAACAGAGAAAGGGAGAAGGTATGCGACTATTATATAATAATAAGCAGTTAGGGCTCTTGTCTGTGTTTATAAGCTAATCCATTTCTATGTTGGATACTAATTTCTCTTTGTGGTATGCTGCAGATTTTTGTAGCAAGCCAGGAGAAATTCCATGCCAACGCAGACAAGCAGTACTGGAAATCGATTTCAGATCTCATCCCACATGAAATAGCCACCATTGAGAAGCGGGGAAAGAAAGATAAGGACAAGAAGCCATCCATCACAGTTATTCAGGGCCCCAAGCCTGGCAAGCCCACTGACCTCTCCCGGATGCGCCATATCTTAGTGAAGCTGAAGCATGCTCCACCGCCACATATGTTGCAACCTCCACCAGCACCTGCTGCTAAAGAGGGCGCAAAGGATGGTGCCAAAGAAGGTGCAAAGGATGGTGCCAAAGAAGGCGCGGCAGCCCCAGCAAATGGTGCCAAGCAGCCTGCAGAGAGCCAAGAAACAACCCCCGCCAATGGCCCTTCCGTGGCCGAGAAGGAGCAGCCTGCAGCAGCGTCAGAGTGACCGGAAGGGGTAGCTTTACAGAAACACAAGAGCCTTGACTGTCAGTAGATGGAAGTGTTTTATTTCTGATTTCCAGACTCTATCCCGTACGGATCTTTTGTAGAGATCTGTATCAGGATGGCTTTATATCAGCGCAGAACATTCATAATTAGTATCACCACAGCAGTTGTATCTTTATTGTTTTCTCCTTATCCAGGTGTGTCTTCACTGGATGCCTGTCATCTTAAGTTCAGATCTGAAATTGTTACTGAGAACTCAATTGAATACACTACTGCACTCTAATAATGGTAATAATCCCAAGCTGTACAATAAGCAGCAATCTTGCATTGCTCTGGCATGAATTCACTAATCTATATGTACAAGATCTAGTTGCCGCATTTGCAGGAGGAAACAACACCACACATTGCACTCGCTCTATTGTACCGTCAGATCGATAGCTCTACATAGTCGCCAGTTCACAACGCAAGGAATTACTCAACTCAATTACATTTACATCTGCCTGGTGTTGCTTCACCTGGGGCTCATCTCAGTCACAGTTGGTGGGACAACCGTGCTGAACATGTTGGACTCCTCGGATCCCGCCGAGTTCTTGAACCTGTAGTTGCTGGAAACAGTGGCCTTGGACGCGGACGCGGGGCTCCTCCTGCTGTCGTGGAGGTATCCCGGCGCCGTCAGCTCGCTCTCGTTGATCCGGATGGGCTTGGAAAGCATGGTCACGACCTGGGGCATCGTCGGACGGCGTGCGGCGGCCGCCTGTAAGCAGAAGAGGGCCACCTTGATGTACCTGATGACTTCTTCCTCAGGATAGTCTACAAGGGTTGGATCCACCACTTCCTTGAGCCTCTTCGCTTCATATAGCTCCCATGTCTGTTGTGAATGATCAGAGTTAGAACTTTTTTGGATAGAGATATATGCATGTGAATGGTTTTACAGAAAACAATCTACTGTGCAACTATAGCAAACATTTTGCCAGGCTGCTGTTGTTGTGAAGTGGTGGTGTACACGGTGCACCTCTATAGTTCTGTCTCTTTTGTGGATGCCAAAACATTGTGGAAAAAAAGGGAAGCAAGCAGTCAAGCAGATGAAGTAAAAAAGACTGACCTTCTCTAGGAGAACCTTGTCGTCCATCAGTATGCTTCTGGAACTACTTGTGCCACTTACTATCTCCAGGACAAGGACACCAAAGCTGTATATATCCGCTTTCTTGGTTAGCTGGCCATGCCATGCATATTCAGGCGCAAAGGTAGCCTCTGCAAGCAGCCCAACAATCAAGTTACTCTAACGAAATACGGCCGCAAATCAAGCCAAGTGCCAAACTGCAAATAGGTCAATTCTCACGTTGTTCCAGCTACTCGGGTGCTGATGTGGGTGACATTATCAGGAAACAGCTTGGCCAGACCAAAATCCCCAATCTTGGGGATGTAATTTTTGTCAAGTAGTATATTGCTAGCCTTGATGTCCCTATGTACAATTGGTGATGCGATCTCTTCATGCAGGTAAGCAAGACCTCGAGCAACTCCAAGGCATATAGCAGATCTTATGCTCCAGGTGAAGTCAGCAGGCTCACTGTTAGAACCTGCAGAAGCACAGGGTAAATTTTCAATAAGGCAACTGAAGTAAGTGCTGCAATTCAAATAAATATAGGCAAACATTCATTTTAGAAATAGTACTACAAGGTTCATACCCAACAGTGCACGGTCAAGACTGCTGTTTTTAAGATATTCATACACCAAAATCCGGTTATTTCCTTCGACACAGCAGCCAATTAATTCAACAAGGTTGGGATGCTTCACGTTGCTAATGACATCAATTTCTGTCAAGAATTCTCTGATGCCCTGCCTGGATTCAGCAGAAAGAACTTTTACCGCGACCTCTCGCCCATTTCGAATGGTTCCCTGTAACATTAAATAGCATGTGTTAGGAAAAAGAGATTCATCACTCCATTGGTCTGTACCCTCAAACTGGACACCACATCAAGAAATGAATTGTCACCTTATAAACTGTCCCGAAGCCACCTCGACCTACTTTGTTCGTGCGGTTGAAGTTGTCTGTGGCAGATCTTAACTCAGCATAGGAGAAGAGCCTTATGTTCTTCTCAGAATAAATACCTGTAAGCAGTAGCGTCTTATAATATAGCATTGCACTATGAGCAATTGAGCATTATAATTTGGAATATAACAATGCTAAACAAAATGTAAAAAGAAATGATCTAGGCACAGTGCACTAGTACATTCATTCTATCTTCTGCTATAGTGCCATATCTGAAATACTGCTGCTATATACTGAGGTCTACAGTTATGTTCCAAATCACATCAAGGTACTGCGAGGGAGCAGTAATGAAAACAGAACTGATTAAAGGCCAATACATGCTGGCTAAATGCAAGATAATATGCAGCTAGGATTAGCATACCAATGCAGTAAATCGTGAAGCATGGAAATACATTTTCCTTACCGCCTATGGTGTTGGCATAAGGATTCTCTTCGTTCTTGGCTCTTCTACTAGGAAGACAACACCAATTCATATCCACACTTGTTATGGTAGCCGTGTGGAACTCAAATTCAACATGCAGCAGAGCAGAGGAATCTTCTTCAGGCAGCTTTTACTACTCTGCAAAAAATGTATTGTCACATGTAAGATAAGAGCTGTAATTGCATCTCACGAGATTTTTTTTTTTGCATTTCATGGGATACTAGTGGCACGCACGGATCTGATGCATGGTTGGTTCAGAGAAATGGTTGGCCGAGAACCGGGGAGTGCCCTCTCATCACTGTACCCATTCAAGATTCAGGAACACCTGGTTTATAGCACCGCGATATGACCGACCTCATGAGCACCAAGATGTTCCTACTCCTGTTGTGAAGGGAAACATTTGTGGCCGCAGGGGCAGGGCATCCTGCCTCTGTCTTACAGTTACAGCGCTGAGCATGATATGGTTGCTGCTGCTGCACTAACTGAACATGAGGTCAGATTGGATATGCTCCTACACCAATCCATCTAACCCTGTTCTTGTCTGGGATGACAGTCCAGTCCGTAGGAGGGAAGATTTGGTGCTAGGAACACCGACGATCGATCAAGCAAGGCTCATCATCTCGTGGCTCGTGGGTGAGGTCTCTCGCACTCGGAACCAACCAATCCTCCAAATCCTCGTCCGGAACAAAAACCTGATGAACAAGTCACCACTTTGGCTGGCTTCGTGCTGACACACGGATCGAGAAGCCAGGAGAGACCATCGTGGCTTGAGGTGGCCGGGGACTCTCTCGTCGTATCCGAATCCGATGAAAGAGCACGGGAGCCCAGGTGCGTGTGCATCTACCACCAGCACGCAGCTGAGCGCCTGAGGGGACAGCGGAGACGGGAGATCAGGCGCGGGAGCTCGCGCGCAGCGCAGGCAGAGGAGATTTTGTCAGAGATGAGGAGAAAAGGCACGAGCGAGACGAGGATTCTGCAGTCAAAATCAGAAAAAGAAAAGGAAAAAAAAAAACAAAAGAAAAGCACGAGACGAGGACGGCCTTGTCCACCGCAGCAGGTAGCGGGATGCCATGACCCATGGCAGAAAGGAAATGGTCCGAGAGAGAAAGAGAAGGAGAAGAGGAGGGATGTCGATGGAGATGGAGGGACAAGTACCTGAGAACTGAAGGAAGCAGGCAGCTAGCAGGTCCGCGGCTCCGTGCTGTATCTTCTTCTTCTCTTCTCCTCTTCTCCGGCGAGTAGGAGATAGGAGAGCGGATTCGATTGATTGATTACACGGCCGGGACGGTGGGGGCCGGCTAGGCGCAGCTGGGGAAGGGGAAGGGGAAGGGGAGGAAGAGGAACAAGGTGGTTGGGGCTGCAATTATATGTACTAGATTTCTGTGGCAGCAGGGGTGCCGTGTCGCCGGCCGCTTGGTGTGCTATGCAGCTATGCTAGCTCCGCCGCCCTCCTCCACTGCTGGAACTGGAGCTGGAGCTGGACGACGTTGGCAGGGCAGCTGGGCAGGGCAAGGCAGGTGAGTGCAATTAAGGCGCTGCAGCAGAAGGAAGCACCTGCGCGGGCGGGCGTGCAGCGCTGCGAAGACGACGTCGGAAACGGGTAGGAGGGGCACGCTGCACGTACGGGAAACGAAGGAAATGGGATAAAAAAAAAAAAAAAAATAGGAGGGAAAATAAATAAAGGAAATGCGGTAGCAGCCGGGAAGAAGAAGAAGAAGGGGTCTTCCTCTCCACCTGTCGTCGTGCGTTGGAGTGTCAGTAATGATGAGTGTGATATGACCAACCAGCTGAGCTAGTTGAGGCGCGACAAGGCGTGGTGGATTTGGATGGTAGTATTGTTGATATTTCTGGCGCCGCCGTCACCGAGCATCATTCCTTCTGTTATTAATTAGAGCGTTTTTTGGTTTTGTATTATTATTAAATTAGGTGTCACACACACAGAGAGAGAGAGAGAGATGGAAATAAAGACTTGAGGTAGCGCGAAATAGAGGTGGTGGACCTTTTTTTTTTTTTTTTTTTTTTTTTTTTTTTTTGCTTGGCCGCCATGCATGATATATGAAAGAGTAGACACACACACCTGACACCTCATTTATCTTATGTGATAGATAGATTAAGAAGAGAGCGTGTGGTAGTCGAACGTAGTAGTAGTATAGTAGTAGTATAAGATAAAGATGAAGCTATCATCTACGCAAAATTAAAGCTATATATACTAGCATCTAGAATAAACTCATCGTTGGAGAAGCTCCTGCACCAGTAGCAAGCTAAAGAGTATGTACTCCCTTAATTTCTAAATAGATGATGTTTTTGACTTTTTAGATCTTATGTTTGACTATTTGTTTTATATAAAATTTTTGTGTAAATATTATTTATTTTGTTATATCTTATTGTATCGTTAAAGATATTTTAATAATAATTTATTTATTTTAGCATTAGTGAAAATCTATGAATAAGATGAATGGTTAAACGTCATGGCTGAAAGAAAAGACAGTGTTTAGGGGGGGGGGTGGCATCTCGCGCGGCTTGGCCGCGCAGCTGACCCACGAGTTTCTCGTAGTACTCCACTGTACTTTCTCGGTGCCATCCCATTTCCAATTTCTAGAGGGTAGGAGAGGCACACACAACACCGGACAGGTGGGTCGTAGCGGGCGCAGACCGCCAGGCCGGCCGCTCTCCTCTCCTCACGCGCGTCATCACCGAGCCCGACCGAGCAGGCGAGCGCTCTCACGTCATCATCAACTTGTTGGGCCTTGGGGTCGGGCGGCTTGAGCGTGCGTGACACTGCCTGCCACGACACGTGCGTTGCGTACTGGCGTGGTCATTTCGTTCCCATCAGCTAGCACTCTAGCAGTGCAATGCAATGCAATGCACTGCAGCTCCGTCCCGTTTCGTCCGTATGTACTACTACTGGGTTTCCTCCTCACGCTGAATTCCCAGATATCGCAGCCCACCACGAGCGCTAGATCGTGACTCGTGAGGTAAAATCTCTACAAAAACAACTTTCTCAGTCTTAAATGATAAGACGTTTGACTTTTTAATTCTAAATTTAATCACTTGTTTTATTAAAAAAATTTTACAAACTTAGTTAAATTTAAGTTATTCTTAAAGAATTTTTATCGATAAAGCAAGTCATGATAAAAAGAAGTGGTATTTTGTAAAACTTTTTAAATAAAACAAGTGGTCAAACTTGATATCAAAAAAGCCAAACGTCTTATAAATTGGGATGGAACAAGTATATACTAATATATGGATCTATTTATTATTGAATAATTACGGGATTAGCACTAATCCAATATACGATCATTAGCTACGAATATTCCTTCTCCGGCCTTTTTGGGATAAGGTTTGGGTCAAACATTAAGAACATAAATCATGAATAACTTTAAATTATTGAGTTTGAAAATATAAAAATTATATAAATAGATTTGTCTTGAAAAATACTTTCATAAAAGTATAAATATATTACTTTGTGACGAGTATTTTTATAACAATATGAATTCAAAGTTATACTTTGGAGGCGTAATATTATCCAAAACGAGATCCTTTTTCTATACGGAGGGAGTACATAATAAAATGCCCGCCCTGCACGGGCGGAATTCAAAATCGATCCATATATTATGTATACAGATTAATTTCAGATTTGTCTGGCCTGTGTACGTGTGTGGTTTCTGAAAATTCTTGGATTGGTGGCCATTGATTGATTATTATTCTTCTTCTTCTACAACTATAGTACATGCATGCGGATGTGCTGGTGGTTGCATAGTACGCACCTATAATATGGGAGAATATGATGGATCGACGTGCGACGACCTGGTGCGTTTTGATTTGTCCATGGGCCTACAGGCCGCCATGCTTTCGGTCACGAGTCAACGCATGGATGAATGGATGGATGGATACCTCACCGCGACCAGCCAGCTGCCTCTCCGTTTGTGTGTGTATTTTGTTGCCTTGTGACCCCCCAGTCAACTTATTCCTTTTCACTGTGGGCGTTCACACGCCCCCTCTAATCGGTTCATCACTCCTAACTAATTATTCTATATTAGAATAATCTACATAATGCAAATGTTGTATACGGAGTATAAACAAACAAATATAAATAAATAAATAAATAAAAGGCCTTGCAATTAATACGATGATGGATATGTACTTTTTGGCGTGACCTCATACTCCCGTCACGGCCAGCCAGGGATGACGTCGACGACGAGCAGGAGAAGGGCCGCGTCCGTCAAATACTACTACTGCACGGTGGGCCCGATCACGAGGCCGGTGCCGCCGATGCCCGGTGGTTGTTTATCTGTGCGATGACTCGACTCCGTTTCAGATGGATGCGCACATGCAGTTTCGTTTTTCTACTCTAGGGCCTTATTTAGATTCCTTCTAAATTCTAAATTTTTTTCATTCTTTCTTCATCACATCAATTTTTATCTGCGCATTAAATATAAGTAAAAAAATAACTAATTGCACAGTTTAGTTGTAAATTACGAGAGCGAATCTTTTAAGACTAGTTAATCTATGATTGGATAATAATTACCAAATAAAGTGCTACAGTAGCCGAAGTTGCAAAAATTTACAATCTAGACCAGGCTAGCGTCCATACTTTAATGCATGGATAGATCATACTGTCACGGTGGCGGAGGTGCAGAGATGGATGGATGCATGCATCCCCGTCCTCATCCCCATCCGCGACGACGACGACGTGTCACCGGAGGCGGCGTCGAGGGAGCGACAAGCCGAGGTGAAGGCGAGAAGCTGGGAAACTCTCCAAGTGCTACAACTATAGGGCGGGACATTGGGCCTCCTCGACTCAAGAAGCCCAACTCCGCAGTATGTGGGCGGAATGGACCTCCTAAGGACCCTGCGTGGTCTCGAATGACGAAGGCGAGCCCGGGCCGGCTTCCCTTATGTAATCGGCGAAGAGAGACGAGAGAACTCGAACCCGAATCAGTATTCTCGACCGTGCACGAAGGCGACGGCGGCGGCGGCCGGCCGGCGATCTCGTTGATCTGCCGGAGTCCGCACCGGGTATCCACTTATCATACTTCCTACTAGCTATACGGTTACATCTGGTATCGGATTCATTCGATCCTCGGTTGCCCGAATTTCGTTTCCCATCGATTGAATTCGCAAACGCCTTTGGTTAGATTGAGACTTCTGGTGTTGCGATCCGCAGCTATCGCCAGCTTCTCTGAATTCCGTGGCACGCGAGTCGATTTGTGGTGAAATTCGCAACTCGGCATCACATCCATACCTAACGCGTCGCCAAATCACCATGGCTACGCCGAAGAGCAAATGGGGCAGATCCTTGCCCCCGCTGAACGAGAATTCGAAAGGCATCACCGACCTCAAGAGCTCGATGACCGAGATGCGCGCCAAGAAGACGGAGATTCTCGCATGGAAGCCCGGCGTCGACAACCGCGTGCACGAGCTGGAGCACGCCGTCATGGAATTGGGCGACCGCGTCGAGCAAGCGCTGACTTCTCTCCTTCCGCAAGCTCCGATGATGGACCCTCCCGCGGTGGAGCAGTCGGGTGTCTTCACCGGCACTCAACCACCCCTCACCAACGCCATCCGGGAGGACCACTTCGCCTCATCGAGCGTCAAGGTGTCGAGCCCCGCCCACCTGGAGCTTCACCCGCCAAGGGCGACACACGGGTCGTTAGACCACGGCAAGAGAACTACTCACCGGGTGCTGATTTCGGGCGGTTTTACACCATCGCCCCGAAATGCCCCGGTCACAAAAAGCGACACAAATTCCAAAACCTCCTTATACTTACGTTATGATGGATGGTGTTCCACATTGTGATCGGCGCTATTACCCCCCATACCCACATTTTACACCTTTTCCTGAGGTCAAATTTCACAAGTTTGATGGTTCTAATCCTAGACTTTGGGTCAAACGTTGTGAAACTTATTTTGATGTGTATCAAACTGATCCTGCCTTATGGGTCCGTTTAGCATCAATGCGTCTAACTGGATCCGCAGCTCTTTGGTTTCAAACTATGTCAAACACCAGTAACACCTTGTCCTGGGAAGCATTTGTTAAGGCTATCTGTTCTAGGTTTGATAAGGACGAGTACAATCATTTACTCCGTCATTTCTTCCACATCAAACAAACCACAGACGTCTCTGAATATGTTGAGCAATTCAGTGACTTAATTCATCAGCTCCTTGCTCATGACCCTAATATCCAACCCTCTGTGATTACAAACCGTTTTGTGGATGGTCTTAAGAAAGAAATTCGAGCTGCTGTTATGATGCATCGACCTCAGGATCTAGATACTGCTAGTTCTTTGGCATTTTTGCAGGAAGAGGCCACCCAAGACAAACCAGTAAGAAGACTGGAATTTGGTTCTTCCTCAAAGAAGAATTCTCAAGAGCCTGGCAAAACAACTCAATCTGCAACAACCTACTCCAAGGCACCTGATGAGAAGAAAACTGTTGATACTCATCAGCCTAAATCATTTGAAGAGAATAAGCTAGCAAAGCTCAAGAATTATAGAAGATCCAAAGGCTTATGTTTTGTCTGTGGTGAAAAGTGGGGTCCAAATCACAAGTGTCTTGAGAATATTTCTCTCAATGCAATTCAAGAAATTTGGAAATGTATTGCTGATATTAATGATCTAGAGCTGCAGGCTTCAGGAGATGAGTCTGACTCTGCTAATGACTTGATGGCTTTGTCAATACAGGCCTTACATGGAACTGAAGGTTCCAAGACCATCAGATTAAGGGGTCACTTACAAGGCAAAGACATTTTTATGCCCATTGACTCTGGCAGTTCACACAGTTTCATCTGTGAGCATATTGCTTCTTCTATCACACCTTCGACTCCTTTGTCACAGCCTGTCAAGGTGCAGGTTGCAAATGGACAGATCATAGCTTGCACTCATGAATTGCAGAATCTGATTTGGGGAACTCAGGGAATTTCATTCAGCACTACATTTAAGATCATTCCATTAAGAGGGTATGATGCCATCCTAGGCATGGATTGGCTAAGTCAACATAGTCCAATGCAGATTCATTGGGTAGACAGGTGGCTGAATTTTTCCTATAAACAGCAAAGTGTGACACTTCAGGGTGTTCCTTCTACAACTCAAATGGGACCTCCTATCTCCAATAACCAGCTCACTGCCTTGGCTAAATCAGATTCTATCTTATACTTGGTGCAAGTTCAACCAAAACAAAAAACAGTTCAGCTTGATCAGCAGTTACCTCCAGATTTACAGAGTTTGTTGAATCAGTTTGCTACTGTTTTCAGTCCACCTACTAACCTCCCACCCTTTAGAGCTGGAGATCATCAAATTCCTCTTATTGAGGGTGCTCAGCCATTTAGCCTACGGCCTTACAGATATAACCCAGCTCAGAAAACAGAAATTGAAAATCAGATCACAAACATGCTCAAGAAGGGTTGGATTCAAGTTAGTACCAGCCCTTACTCCTCACCAGCATTACTAGTTCGCAAGAAAACTGGAGATTGGCGTCTCTGTGTAGATTTCAGGCGCCTCAATGCCTTAACCCAGAAAAACAAGTATCCTTTACCCGTCATAGAAGAACTGTTAGAAGAGCTGCAAGGATCCTCTTGGTTCACTTCTCTGGATTTATGTTCTGGGTTCCATCAGATAAGAATGGCACAAGGCGAAGAGTTCAAAACAGCATTTCAAACTCATCATGGACATTATGAGTATAAAGTCATGCCGTATGGTGTCACGGGAGGACCAAAGAACGTTTTCGATCTGTGATGAATGTTATCCTTGCACGTCTCCTAAGGAAATGTGTTGTTGTCTTCATAGATGGCATACTAATCTATAGCAAGTCTTGGGCAGACCATTTGCAGCACATCAAAGAAGTACTTGAACTCCTCAAACAACACAATTTCCATGTCAAGCCTTCCAAATGCTCCTTTGCCCAGCAGCAGCTCATTTACCTAGGCCATGTGGTCAGTGATAAAGGTGTGGCTACTGACCCTGCCAAGATTGAATCAATCAAAGATTGGCCTCAACCTCAGAATGTCAAGGAACTGAGAAGCTTTTTAGGCATGGTGGGTTATTATAGAAGATTTGTCTCTCAATTTGGACTGATTGCCAAACCTCTGACAAATTTACTCAAAAAGGGCACTCTCTTCATCTGGACATCTGAAACTGAGTCTGCATTCCAAGCTCTAAAAAAGGCACTGATATCAGCTCCTGTCTTAGCTTTACCAAACTTTGCCCTGCCTTTTACCATAGAAACTGATGCCTCAGATAAAGGTATTGGTGCTGTCCTGCAACAACAGGGACACCCTATTGCTTATGTCAGCAAAGCTCTAGGCACAAAGGCACAAGGCACATCAACTTATGAAAAGGAGTGCCTTGCAATACTAATGGCGATGAGACCAGTGGCGTCATTACCTCCAGTCCTCCTCTTTTACCATTCTAACTGACCAAAAAAGTCTCATCCATTTAGATGATCAAAAGTTATCCACTCCTATTCAGCATAAAGCTCTCACCAAGCTCATGGGTCTGTCTTATAAGATCATCTACAAAAAGGGGGTGGATAATAAGGTGGCTGATGCTTTATCTCGAGTGTCTCAAACTCAGAAATATGATATTGCTGCATTGTCTGTTGTCAAGCACACCTGGCAACAAGAAATACAAGACTCTTACAAATTTGACCCTCAGGCAGTCAATCTTTTGGCAGAACTATCTATAACTTCTCCAGCTGGACTTTATTCTCTGAAGGATGGTCTCATCAGATATAAAGATAGAATATGGGTCGGTGCTCACACTCAATTACAGCAGAAGATACTCTTATCCCTTCATGCCAGTGCCATTGGAGGACACTCTGGATATGAGGTCACTTACAAAAGGGTCAAGCAACTTTTTGCATGGTTTAAACTCAAGCAATCAGTGCAGGAGTTTGTGGCTCAATGTTCTACTTGTCAACGAGCTAAGAATGAAAGAGTGGCTTATCCAGGTCTGTTAGCTCCCTTACCTATCCCTGACTCAGCTTGGCATACTGTCACTCTTGATTTCATTGAAGGGTTACCTAAATCTGCTGGTTTCAATTGCATCTTAGTGGTGGTTGACAAATTCTCTAAGTTTGCACATTTTATAGCATTAGCCCACCCCTTTACAGCATTGCAAATTGCAATAGCATTTCTGAACAATGTCTTCAGGCTACATGGTTTACCCACTGCCATGGTCTCTGATAGAGATAAAATTTTCACCAGTCAAATTTGGCAAGAACTATTCAAACTTCTTGGTACTGACTTGAGAATGAGTAGTGCATATCATCCTCAAACCGATGGTCAAACAGAGCGAGTTAACCAATGCCTAGAAACTTATTTGAGGTGTTTTGTGCATACTTGCCCATCCAAATGGTTCCAGTGGCTAGCATTAGCTGAATATTGGTACAATACATCCTTTCATTCATCTCTTGGGAAGAGCCCATTTGTGGTGTTATATGGCAGAGAACCTCGCCATTTTGGCATTGATGTGTCTCAAGCATGTACTTCTGTTGATTTGAATACATGGCTACAAGAAAGAACACTCATGCAATCTCTTGTGCGTCGAGCATTTGGTCCGGCTCAAAACAAGATAAAAGCTCAAGGCGATAAAAACAGATCACAAGCGTGAATTTGCTCCCGGTGATTCAGGTTTATTTGAAAGCTCAACCATATGTGCGACTTCCCTTGCTCCCAGATCATCCAACAAGTTAGCTTTCAGGTTCTTTGGGCCATTCCAAGTAATATCAAGAATCGGTCAGTCTGCTTACAAGTTGCAGTTACCAGCTGATTGCCTCATCCACCCAGTTTTTCATGTTTCTCAGCTAAAGAAAGCAGTTCCCTCTTCTGTCACTGTGAGTTCGAGTTACCTGATATCTCTAACCAAACTTGCGGGTGCCACAAGAGGTTCTGGATCGTCGTCTTCATCAACACAACGACACCATGATACCTCAAGTATTGGTGCGTTGGTCTGACTTCCCCGACACACTGTCTACTTGGGAAGATGAGGAGCCCCTGCGTCAACAGTTTCCGCATGCACCAGCTTGGGGACAAGCTGGTTCTAAAGGAGGAAGGGATGTCACCGGAGGCGACGTCAGGGGAGCGACAAGCCGAGGTGAAGGCGAGAAGCTGGGAAACTCTCCAAGTGCTACAACTACAGGACGGGACATTGGGCCTCCTCGACTCAAGAAGCCCAACTCCAGAGTATGTGGGCCGGAATGGACCTCCTAAGGACCCCGCGTGGTCTGAATGACGAAGGCGAGCCCAGTTCGGCTTCCCTTATGTAATCGCTCGAAGAAGAGAGACGAGAGAACTCGAACCCGAACTGTATTCGACCGTGCACGAAGGCGACGGCGGCGGCGGCGGCCCGGCGATCTCGTTGATCCGGCCGGAGTCCGGGCCGGGTATCCACTTATCATACTTCCTACTAGCTATACGGTTACATCTGGTATCGGATTCATTCGATCCTCGGTTGCCCGAATTTCGTTTCCCATCGATTGAATTCGCAAACGCCTTTGGTTAGATTGAGACTTCTGGTGTTGCGATCCGCAGCTATCAGCAGTTTCTCTGTAATTCCAGGGCACGCGAGTCGATTTGTGGTGAAATTCGCAACTCTGGCATCACATCCATACCTAACGCGTCGCCAAATCACCATGGCTACGCCGGAAGAGCAGCTGGGGCAGATCCTTGCCCTGCTGAACGAGAATTCGAAAGGCATCACCGACCTCAAGAGCTCGATGACCGAGATGCGCGCCCTGAAGACGGATTTTGACGCCTGTCACGCCCGTGGTAGGTGCCAATCGAGCTCTACCAGTCAGTAGAGTACCGATGGTGGTGTGCCCCGATCGATCGAGTGCATTCTTCACCACTCTTTCTTGACCGCAGCGCATGCCTGCCATGACCATGAGCCGGTCCTTGCATTGTGTGGTCTGTGTGACAGTGAGCTGCTGCTGTCCCCCATTAAGGCGCCGATCGCATCAGTCATCACACACTCCAGCTCCTGGTGTTGCAGTAGTACACCATGTTGAGATGGTTTGGCGGCCGATCCAGTCCGTGTGTACATGCTCGTCTCCGAGTTAAGTTTGCAGATTTATACTATATATTTGTAATGTAATGTAATGGGATCCAAGTCAAAGTGTGTCGCGGGCGAGGCAGGTGTGCACGCGGCCGGCCGCCGGCCGGCTTATTATTTTCACATTCTTTTCCAGATTTGCAAATATAGCGCATCACACCCACGACAACCAACGGACGGCTAATCTAAAGCCCCCTCTGGAATGGAATGGAATGGAATGGAGGAGAAACATAAGAAAAATACGCGAGTTGTATCGACTTTTTTCTCTACCTTAGTACAAAGAGGTGTAAACCTTTTGAAGACAAACACACACACACACACACACACACACACACACACAACAAACATACAGGATTTGAATTCCTTAGTTTATTAGGATTCTTTCTACGGTAATTTATTATGACAGGATACCTAGGTTGAACAAAGATGAATTAACATGATGTTCTTAAGATTCTTTTAGAATACCTTAGGTTTTCCTGTACCCACAGCCAAACACATAATGCTACATAACTCCTATGTTTTTAGCTCCTTAGGACTGATTCCTATATTTTCTCGTTCATGTGTTTCAAAGAAGGTCTACAATTCTTATCTGGAGATCAAAAGGTGTTAGTGTGTTGCCCTTCCATTACCGTTTACAAGACGCACTACGGCGGATCTAAAAAATTAAGCTACTAGCAGATGTTTCTCTTGCAAAGAATCAGCCATTTTAGCTGCTTATAAGCCGTGCCAAACAGGATTAGCTCCATCTTTTGAGCCTCTATATGGATACCAATTTATAATAGAGGCTTAGAAGGTCCTCCATGCTTTGAGCAGTGTTAGCGAGGCCTCGAGCCCACCCCATCCTGACACTACATCTACCTCTGAAGGCGCATATATGTACCGAGGCTGAAACTTTACTTTTAACCTATAAAGTTCAACTATTGTAATAGAAATTTGATATGGTTAAATTTTATAATTAGATGCAATATCCAGTGACAAAAGATTTTAGCTAAAAATATAATATGGAACAAATATATGGTTAACGTGTATAATTTAATAAACCGTGCTATGCCATATATAGCAGCATCGGAGTAGCAGATTTTTGTACACAAGTCCACACAGCCGGCCAGCTAGCCACACAGCTGGGATTTGTCCTACTACTGGAATCGTGGAAAGATATGCGTACGGCCAGAGAGGAGTCGGTTCTGGTCCGTAGTTCACATGGACATGGCGCTAGCACACCTCTTCTTGTCGTCAAAACAACTCTGGAAGAAAAAAAACGGTAACAAGCCATGTAACATTGTGATACTAGCTCCCTCGACCAAAAAAAAATACAATTCTAGTTTTGAACTAGCCTAGTTGAGTTAACAATAATTGGTTTCACCATTTGTACTCAAGTACTTTCACTATAAAACAAGTTCTATTTATTAATCCAATGGTATAGTATATGGTAAATACTATCTATTAGTATTCCTTTATATATCGCCTAGTTGCTTAACTTTTGGAAAGCGAGAGTTGCATTTTTTTAAAAAAAAAAAAACTGGAAGGAGTATTACTGTTTAATTACCTCCTTCTATTTCTCTCAGTTTCAGTTATTAGTAATGCAAGTACGTAATAACTCATGACGAAACCTGTGGCGTCCCCAGTCCTTGCGTTCCAGAGGCAACGAGAATCTTTGCACCCATTCTGAGTCAAGCCCTTGTTCAGTTGGAATGAAAGTTGTAAGTTTTTTCACTTTCTCTCTATCACATCAATTTCTACCCGTATGTATGGAGCACTAAATATAAGTAAAAAAATAACTAATTACATAGTTTAGTTATAAATTACGAGATTAATCTTTTGAGTCTAGTTGGTGCATGATTAGACAATATTTACCAAATACAAACGAAAGTGCTACAGGAATTCGAATGCAAGTTTTTTGCGAACTGAACAAGGCCTTGAAGTCTCATTACTCATCGATCAGTCTATTCTACTTTTGTTTTGTTTTTTTTTTATCTCCAGTCAGTCAATTCTACGTACTAATTTTACCCGGGTGAAAGCGAAAGTGAAACGGCCGAGAAAGCACCGCAGCTGACGACGAAAACCGGGGGCGCCGCTGGCCGGACATCATCAGGTAGGCAGGCAGGTAGTCAAAACAAGAAACATTTTACCGACGATGCATGGATGACGATGATGCGTGCATATGCATGCACACAGCAGCGCAAGGGAGGACAGGACCGTTTGTTCTCGCTTGTGGAGTGAGAGAGAAGCAGTCAGTCGCTGGCTGCTGCTGGCTGGCCGTTTTGCTTGGACGCTAGCTAGCACTGGCAGTGCATGCTCCTGGCCACAGCTAGCCAGCAAGGAAACTAACGTGGCGAGGATACTACTTCACGTTCCATGTGACTACGTCTTTGTTCAACAAGCTTTTTTTTTTTTTTACAAGATCAACAAGTTTGGATAGAGAAGAAGAACCAGCAGAGAAGCTTTCAGTCTTTCTATTGACTAGTCTATATATGTAAATATAAACTTATTATGTTGTATATATCGCTGTATTGTATGGTGAAATATATATACATGTATATGTAAATATAAACTTATTATGTTTATACACATGGTATAAATCGTCGTCTAAACGCTGCGTCTGTGGTTGTTGAACAGTTTATACCATGTGGAGGCCGCAATATCGCATATACTTCCTCCATTTCAAATTATAAGACGTTTGATTTTTTTTATTCCAACTTTGACTACTCGTCTTATTCAAAAAATTTGTGTAAATATAGTCAAATTTAAGTCATTCTTAACGATCTTTTATTAATAAAGCAAGTCACGACAAAAGAAATAATATTTTGTATAATTTTTTGAATAAAACGAATGGTCAAACTTAGTGATAAAAATATCAAACGTTTTATAATTTAGGATGAAGGAAGTACCTTAATAATAATATATCATTACTTCGCAATTTTTTTTTACAAGAGTTCAGGCGAAAATTGATCGGCTATTGTTCTGGTCCTGCAAGAATCATCAGCGGATTGTAGGTGCGTGCTGACTTGTCGGAACCGCGGCGCACGCGTGTAGGAGTAGGCATCTCCGTGCGTGCGCGTGACTTTTGGTGCGCCGCAGTACAGATTTGAAGCGGATCGTGCCTGCCGGCGCCGCGTGACAAGTTTGTGGCGTCCATCGGTTAGTTGAACAAAATTACATTAAATATTCCCGGGGTCAAATGGCTGAGGTTTGGGGAAAGAACGGCCAATGATTTCGGCAAGTTTTGAAGCGATCCAAACCAAATTGTGCCATGGTGGTCTTTACTCTGACTTTGGATCACCTCGGGCCCTGAAACAAATAACAAGGTCGTTTTTAAGGTCTTTTTTTGGCGTGATGCTACGGTAACAGCAGCAAAGCAACCAACCAGCATTTCTGTTTGACAAGGTCGTTTAGCCATTAGCCATGGCCCAGGATCGCTCTCTCTTCATGGGGCAAGACCGAGCGCGTGTGCATGGTTTCATGAAGGAACCCAAGAGCTCCATCCACCAACAACGTACCTAGGCCAATTTGAAGCGCAGGAATTTCACCAAAATCGATCGTACATACTGTACATGGGTACGTACATCTCACTGAAATCAGTTGAATCTCAGGAACAGGGATATATACCCTTTGTCTTGGGTTAGGTTAACCATGTACGGAAAAGGATAAATCCTTTTCTTTTTTTTGGAGCGCATCCCTGCCTATCCGTGTCGATGGCCGACGGTGACAGCCGCCGGGTCACCACGGGCGGCGGCGCCTACGCGCACGCCCCGGTGTGGTGGGCTGGCGGCCGAGGCCGATGCTGCCCTGCAGCCTGCAGCATGCTGCAGCGTCTCTCGCACCTGTACGTCGTTCCGTTTCCGTACTTCCGTTGACTCTCTCTCTCTCTCTCTCTCTCTCTCTCACACACACACGCGCGCGCACACACAAACGTGTCATTACTCTACTCGCTGTGTTGTTCTTCTAAATTTTATTTTAGTTTTCTAAAACTCTGGCTACGTATATATCCAGATATTAGTAGATGTAGAATCAGCTTATATCTAGGTTACTTTCTCCGTCCCACGAACACCATCGTTTTCGCTTCCCAATCAATTTTAACTAAATGTATATAAAAAATATTAATATTTATGGTACAATTGTACTTGATTCAAATAAATTTAACTAAATGTATATAAAAAAAGTAATTAATATCTCAAAGACTTTTATTTGAATCTAGTTTTTTAATAAATTTATTTTGAAATACAATTGTTGCACATATTCTCTACAAATCGAGTCAAACTTGTGGCACGAAAAATAGAAAACGACGGTCTTTTCGGGGACGAAAGAGAGTATGTGCCTAGAAAAAAGCAAAAAGCATTTATAATTTAAAACAAATAGAGAAAAAAGTTCTAAAGTGATTTTCATTGAAACTAGCTTAATTTTGACTAATTTTATATTAAAATTATTAGTTGTTATCATTGCTAAATACTACCTCTGTTACCTTTTATAAGACACGACTAGAGATGACATGGTCTCCCAGATGACAATTTAATTGTTTATTTATGCTATATTGTATTATTTATATTTAAAAATTTATGAAAATTTAGATAGTACATTTAATCACCAATCTAACCATCCCCATGGATAGATAATACTGTCATGGTGGCGGAGGTGCAGAGATGGAGGATTTTTATATATTTTAATCCTTTTTTAATTAATATTTCAAAAAAACCGCACCCAAAAAAAATATTTGCACCTCGTAGCCCTTTTGGTCGTCGCGCCAACACCCATGGCGCGACCAAACCACGTTGTCACGCCACATGCATTGGCGCGGCAACATACGGCACTTTGGACGCCGTTTCCGACGTGGAAAAACTTATCGTGCCAATGCATGTGGCGTGATAAGCAGTCTTTGTCTTGTCACGCCAGGGGAATGGCGTGACAAGACTGAATTTTCAAAAAATCATAACTCCTCAATACTATGTCGGATGGAGATGATTTCTATATGAAAATTGTAGAGCTCGACGAGATCTACAACTTTCTAGTTTTGAGTTTTTTCATTTGAAGACGTTAAGGTACTCAAAAAAATTATATAAAGTTTTAGCATCAAAATGATCGCGTATTAAAAATAATATCTCTTTTGTATGAATTCAAATGAAAATACTTTTTATACAAAAATTGTAGCTCTTAATGAGACCTGCTACTTTGTAGTTTTGAGTTTTTATATTTGAGGTCGTTAAAAAGCTCAAGAAAATAATATAGCATATTCGTGTTGAAAACTTATATCCCGCGTCCAGCCGTTGCCGTTGCCGCTGCCGCCGGCAGTGGTGCATCGCCGGGCGGCTCCGTTGATGGACTTGGCGCCTCGTGGCCGTCGTCACGTGGTGGCCGAGCGCCGCGAGCGTCGTCGGGGAGGCCGAGGTCAGCGCGAGCGCGGAGAAGAGCGATGCCGTGAGCTCGGCGAGTTGGTGGCGTGGAGCAGCAGGTGGTTCCAGTTGTCACGCTGCCGCCTGACGATGTCGTGCATGTCGGCGCGGTCCGTGGCCACCTCGGCGATAGCGTGGAGCCTCTGCGCCGCGGTGCCAGTGCCCTCCGGCGTCGGCGTCGTACTAGGTGGCCCGCGGCCGTTGACGCCGGGCGTGTGGTCGTTGGCTCCGCTGTCTTGACGGGGAGCGACCCGCAGGTCGTCGATGCTGACCAGGTGCCGGACGCCACGCAGGTTGTTAGCTTGGGCCCGGGTGCGTAGCTGGAGCCCAGAACCGCGGCGTGGGCGCGAGGCCGGGGCAGGGCGCCGGCGACGACGCCTTGCGACTGGAGAAGAAGTGCCCCCATCGATCTGTGCACGTCGTGCGTGTAGTGTGCAGTGTGCACGCTGTTGAGTTCAGGAATATTAGCTAGCCCGCATGCATATGCATATGCATACGCTGTTAACCAGCTAATATTTTCTTGAGCTTTTTAACGACCTCAAATGTAAAAACTCAAAACTACAAAGTAGTAGGTCTCATTGAGAGCTACAATTTCTGTATAAAAAGTATTTTCATTTGAATCCATACAAAAGAGATATTATTTTTATGACGCGACAAGCGCTAATACGCGATCATTTTGGTGCTGAAACTTTATATAATTTTTTTGAGTACCTTAACGTCTTCAAATGAAAAAACTCAAAACTAGAAAGTTGTAGATCTCGTCGAGCTCTACAATTTTCATATAGAAATCATCTCCATCCGATATAGTATTGAGGAGTTATGATTTTTTGAAAATTCAGTCTTGTCGCGCCATTCCCGCTGGCGCGACATACTCGCACCGGTCACGCCACATGCATTGGCGCGACAAGCTTTTCCACGCCGTTAGTATGTTGCCGCGCCAATGCATGTGACGTGACAAAGTGGTTTGGTCGCGCCATGTGCGTTTGGCGCGACCAAAAGAGCTATGACGTGCAAATATTTTTTTGGGTGCGGTTTTTTTTTGAAATATTAATTAAAAAAAAGATTAAAATATATAAAAATGCCAGAGATGGATGGATGCATGCATCCCCGTCCTCGTCCCCATCCACGACGATGACGACGCCGCCGACGGCCGACGGCTGACGGACGACGGCGACAGCCGCCGGGTGGCCACGGGAGGCCGAACGGCCGATAGATGCAGCGGTGTGTGTCTTGCCTTTGCCAACCGTTTCCAGTCACCGTCACGCACTTGTTATTAGTACTGTGTTTGACTGACTGGTGCTCCTTTTCCGCTCTCCTGTTGGTCTCTTTTCAGCAGCTTTCTTCGGATCACTTATGTTGAGTCAAACAGGAAACAAGTTATATAGATTGTGAACGAGATCAGGTACAATTAAATTACTTTTTTTTAACACCTCTCATCTGGGTACAGCTGTAGTATCTGCTTATGTACAACTCACGCCAACCCAACCCACACACGCCACACACACACCACATGTACATAAGCAAACCTACAACTACACTCAGATCACTAGACCGCGTCCTTCGTGAAATCACCGGATCCATCCATGACTCCGTAAGCGAAAACCTACAACTACATTCAGATCACTAGACCGCGTCCTTCGTGAGATCACCGGATCCATCCATAGCTCCATAAGCGACGGGCGCGTCGCATTCCCTTTGTGGCTCTCATCTGGTTACAGCTGTAGTATCTGCTCATGTACAACTCACGCCAACCCAACCCACACACGCCACACACACACCACATGTACACAAACAAACCTACAACTACACTCATATCACTAGACCGCGTCCTTCGTGAGATCACCGGATCCATCCATAGCTCCGTAGCGATGGGCGCGTCGCATTCCTTTGTGGCTCAACGAAATTATATAGGGACCTACTGTCCCCGTCCCCGGGTGGGAAATCACGAGTCGAGCAGCGCTCGAACTCGTGACCGGTGCCTCCGCACCTCTTCGCGGCCGCATTTTGACGCCTGTCACGCCGCCCGTGGTACAGCTTTCCTGCCTCCCTGTAAATTTCAGAGTCAATCATCTTATTAGTGTGCGAGACACGGTAAGGTGCTGATCGAGCTCTACCAGTCAGTAGAAGAGTACCGATGGTGGTGTGCCCCGATCGATCGAGTGCATTCTTCACCACTCTTTCTTGACCGCAGCGCATGCCTGCCATGACCATGAGCGTTGCATTGTGTGGTCTGTGTGACAGTGAGCTGCTGCTGTCCCCCATTAAGACGCCGATCGCATCAGTCATCACACACTCCAGCTCCTAGTGTTGCAGTAGTACACCATGTTGAGATGGTTTGGCCGCCGACCATCCGATCCGTGTGTACATGCTCGTCACCTCGATCGTGCCATGGCAATGCAAGAATAGAACGTCGTCGTCGCTGCCGCGCGCGCGTATTCAACGCAGCTGCCACTTGCAATTATTGTCCAAAACAAGTGGAGTTAAGTTTGCAGATTATTCGTAATGTAATGTAATGTAATTTAATGGGATCCAAGTCAAAGCGTGACGCTGGCGAGGCAGGTGTGCACGCGGCCGGCCGCCGGCCGGCTTATTATTTCCTCATTCTTTTCCAGATTTGCAAATATATATTAGCGCATCACTCACGCCAACCAGCCGACGGACTAATCTAGCTAAAGCCTCCTCCGTCCATCACTCCATTGGAATGGAATGGAGGAGAAACACAGAAAAAATAGTATAGGATTCCTAAGAATTCAGCTCCTGTGCAAGCCTTTAGTTTGTAAGAATAGATCACAGTAAACTAATGAAAAACTTCCTTTGCATCTCATGGAAAATCTCATGTGTCTAATGAAGCGGGTGGTCTCTACGGTATTTTATTATGACATGATACCTTGGTTGAACAAAGAATCGAAGTAACATGAATTTGTACCTAAGATTCCTCTAGAATTCCCAAGTTTTTCATGCACCTAGCCAAACACATAACCCAATATAATTCCTATGTTTTATTTCCTTAGGACTGCGTATGCATTCCTACATTATTTCTGTTTTTTTTTCTTTTATTGTTTTTTCTCATTCATGTGTTTCGAAGGAGGTCTACAATTCTAAGCTGGAGATCAAAAGGTGTTAGTGTGTTGCTCCTTCCGTTTTGTTTTAAAATGCATGTGCTATGGCGGATCTAATAAAGCTTGGAAAGGCTATGTTTTTTCAAGCTCCATCCTATGGATATCAACTTATAACAGAGGCTTAGGAGGGCCTTCATGCTTCGAGCAGCAGTAGCGAAAGATCGAACTCATGCTATTCCGAAGCTTGATGCACCCCTGAAGACGCACACATATAGCAAAGTTGAAACTTTACTTTTTAGTGGATGTTTGTCAGGACTCCCCTAAAACTATTTCGGCTCCTGTGTTTTTATTGAAAAATATAGTTCATCCTACAAAACGTCTGGTAGGCATCCTCCAAAGGAGCTAGCCAGAGCTGAAGGGGGCCCTACCAATCAAGCGATTGACCAATCAAATTTTAATTATTGTAATATAAATTTATATGGTTAGATTTTTAATTAAATGAAATATCAATGATAATAAGCTTTTAGCTTAAAAATATAATATAAAACAAATACTTAGTTAACGTGTAATTTCTTAGACCGTATCAGACTAGCAGATTTTTGTGTAAGTCCACACGGTTAACGCGTAATTTCTTAGACCGTATCGGACTAGCAGATTTTTGTATAAGTCCACACGGCCAGGCAGCTAGCCACACAGGTGGAGGACCAAGCTGGGATTTCTCCTACCACTCGGGAATCGTGGAAAGATATATGCGTACGGCCATCAGATATTCTGGTGAGTAGTTCACATGGACATGGCGTTAGCAAACCGATTGTCTTGATTCAGAACAACTCTGGAAAAGTTTACAAGAATCAGTCTCAACATTTGTATCCAAATATATTTGCTAATGACTTGACCAGGATTCCCTTATCGACTAGTTGCTTAACGAGTATTCCTTCATATAGCGGCTAGTTGCTTAACTTGTGGGAAGTGAGAGTTGCATCTTTTTATAACTGAAAGGAAGGAGTACTATTAATGTTTAATTATTACTCTTTCTGTTCTAAACTATAAGTTGTTTTAATTTTTTTTTACATTCATTTATTTTTTAGTAATGCAAGTACGTACTCATGACAAAACTTATGGCCCTTTCAGTCCTTGCGTTCCAGAGAGACAGACTGCAACGAGAATCTTTGCACCCATGCATTCTGAGCCAAGTCATCAGTCTATTCTACTTTTGTTTTGTTTTATCTCCAGTAAGTCAATTCTACGTACTTAATTTTACCGGGGGGTGACACAGCCAGCGAAAGTGAAACGGGCGAGAAAGCACCGCAGCTGACGATGAAAACCGGGGGCCGCCGGCCGGACATCATCATCAGGTAGACAGACAGGTAGTTAAACAAGAAACATGCATGCATTTTACCGACGATGCATGGATGACGATGATGCTCGTGCATGCATGCACACAGCAGCATAAGGAAGGAAGGACCGGTTCTTTTTTTTTTTTTTTTTTGAAACTAGGACCGGTTCTTGTTCTCGCTTGGGGAGTGAGAAGCAGTCAGTCGCTGGCTGCCGTCCGGCCGGTTTTGCTTGGACGCGCTAGCTAGCACTGGCTGTGCTCTCCTAGCCACAGCTAGCTAGCTAGCCAGCGAGAGGAAACTAAGGCTATCCGCACTGGGTACTGAAAACGCATCCGGTACGCCCTTTTACCGTAAAAAACTCCCGCACCGGGGAACGGTATCCCGCACGGTATGGTTCCGGGCGGCCTCCCAACCGGTGTCTGTGGCGAACGTACGGAAGGGACGGTAAAGGACGATGCGGGCCCGCTCGAGGAGAGAGAAGGACTCCCGCAGCGGGGGACGCGACGCCGGGTCTGGAGGCCGCCCGTCGGGGCGAGTGGGGGCCAGCGCCGCCCGGGCTCGCGCCGCCCGCTCTGCCGGAGGAGAGGGAGGGAGGGCCACCACCGAGGCCGCCGCGCCGGCGGGCCGCTGATCCGCGAAGAGCTCCCCGCCGGGCTTCGCCCGACCCCCGCCGTGCCCGGAGGCGGCGCGGTCGGCGAGGCGTCGCCTCGCGCCCGGCTCCGCTCGCCTCGCCCGGCGCGCGTGGCTGTGTCGGTGGAAGGGCGGCGCCTCCCAGCCCGGCCCCGCCCGGGGCTGGAGGAGGCCGGCCGCGCCCAGCGCGGCTTAGCGGCGCTCTCCCGGCTCCTGGCTGGCTGCTGCGTCCCCTCCTCAGGCGGGCGGGGCGGCGCCGCCACGCCACCCGCGAGCGCCGCGGCCCCCCGGCGCGGCGCCGCGCCACCGCGAGCCCCGCCCGGCTGCCGAGCGCGTCTTGAGGCGCCGCCGAGTGCCGCCCGCGGCCCCGGGGAGGAGGGAAGGAGCTCGCCGGCCACTGCAAGGAGCTCACCGGCCGCCGGCCTCCCACCGGAAGGAGAGAAGAGAGAGAGAGGGAGGAAGGGAGGGAGGGCGTCGGTGAGAGAGACCGAGAGAGAATGGGGAGGGGGAAGGGGAAAAAAAGAAAAAAAGAAGTGTTGTGTGGGTCCCACGTGATGTGGAGTAGAAATATAGAGGATGGATGAGTGCGGGAGAAAATGATATAGAGAAGAGAATCTCGCTGACTAGGACGGAATATTTCTTTTAGGGGATGAATTTAAAGGATGACGAGTGCGGATAGCCTAACGTGACGAGGATACTACGGAACGTAACTACTACTTTACTTCCGTTCCATGTGACTACGTCTTTGTTCAACAAGTTCGATCGGATACAGAAGAACAGCAGATAGTCTTCCTATTGACTAGTTTTATATATATGTGTAAATAAACTTATTCTGTGGTTGTTGAACGGTTTATAAAACGTGGAGTCCGGGAAATCGCATACTAGATATACTGCGTGGAAAATGCCATGTTCAGGCGAAAATTGCATTGATCGGCTGTTGTCTGGTCCTGCAAGAATCGTCAGCGGATTATACTGTGCGTGTGCGTGCTGACTTGTCGGAACCGCGGCGCACGCGTGTACGCATCTCCTCCAGACCTCCGCCTGCTGCGTCTGCGTGCGCGTGACTTTGGTTACGTACGCAGCATGCAGTACGGTTTTGAAGCGGATCGTGCCTGCCGGCCGGCGCCGCGTGACAAGTTTGTGGTGTGCATCGGTTAGTTGAACAAAATTACATTAAATTAAATATACACGCGGTCAAATGGCTGAGGTTTTGGGGGAAGAACGGCCAATGATTCCGGCAAGTTTTGAAGCGATCCAAACCAACTTGTGGCATTGGCCTTTTTACTCTGACTTTGGATCATCGCAGGCCCTGAAAACTTAAAAAAACAAGGTCGTTTTTTAAGGTCCTTTTTTTTTGGCGTGATGGTACGATAACAGCAGCGAAGCAAGCCAAACCATGGCCCAGGATCGCCCACCCAACGTTTGCTGCAAAAACAAATACTTCTTTGTATATGGCCCACGTCCAACAGAAGCCCATGTACTCCCTCTGTCCCGTAATAATTGTCGTTCTGGAGTGTCCAGCGAGTGTCCACGTTCACAAAGTCTCGCATGCATCTGACCGGCCCTTTGTCCACATTCACTGAGTATCCGGCGTACCACAGCAGCAGCTAAAACGACATTTAATACGGGACGGAGGGAGTACGTAGGTACTCTGATGTAGGGAGAGCGGAACCGTCAAGCGTGTAGTCTGATTGCCTCCGCCGTCGCGATTCGCGATCGTTCCTGCCGCCGGCGCCGTGGTTGCGTTCCTGCCGCCGGCGCCGCCACACCCGCACTCAACACTTCCATCCGGCGTCCAGGTCCAGCATCTGCGTCTCTCCGATCGTCCCTGAGCTACTAGAGTGCAGAATGCAATTTCCTGTGTTCCTGTCTCCAGGTTGCAGCAGCAGCACTCCACGTCCAGTCCAGTCCAGGCTGCTGGCATCATCAATTCATCATACGTTCAAGGGCATTCAAATTCACGACTTCAATTTTCACTCTCTAGTTCTAATTTGTAAAATTCTAATCTATTCTAATTTATGTCTATTATTTGATCGTCTGCATTATACAATATTTAGTTTGTTATTTTGTTTTTAAAGAATCCTAGTCACGCTTGTACTGTCAGATGTTGATAATATTTAGTTTACAACCAATGAGCTTGTTGATGACTTGGACGCGCAGAGCAAAATTTGAATAAAAATGTTACTTTTCTTAACCATTTATGCTTATTGTTATATTTTTCATTGCAAAATTATCACACCTTGCATAATTAGTTATTTAATAGAGACTTTGGTGTTTCAATATATGATCAGTCTATATATGCACATATAAACATATATGGAAATTTGTACTATACTATATATATTTAGTTATCCGGCCCCCACCATATAAAATTTCTGGCTCCACCAATGCTCTCTTCATGTTCATGGGCCGAGCGCATGTGCATGGTTTCACCACAACGTACCTAGGCCAATTTGAATTTCACCGAAAATCGATCGTACATACTGTACATGGGTACGTACATCTCACTGAAATCAGTTGAATCTCACAGAAAAACTGTAGAAACAGCCTTTCTCTTGGGTTAACCATGTACGGAAAAAGGATCAATCCTTTTCTTTTTGGGACGCATCCCTCCCTTGCCTATATCCGTGGGGGACGGTGGCGACGGCCGACGGTGACAGCCGCCCCGGTCACCACGGGCGGCGGCGCCTACTCGCACGCCGCCCGGTGGTGGGCTGGTTGCGGAGGCCGATGCAACTCTGCAGTCTGCAGCAGCAGTGTCTCTCACAACGGTCGCACCCGTCGTTCCGTACTTACGTTGACTCTCTCTCTCTCTCACACACACACGTGTCATTACTCTACTCGCTGTGCTGTTCTTCTAAATTTTATTTTAGTTTTCTAAAACTTTGGGTACGTACTCCCAAATTAAATGTCGTTTCCGGTTTTCGTGCCATAAGTTTGACTCAATTTGTAGAAAATACGTGCAATATTTATATCTCGAATAATTTTGTTAAAAAACTAGATTCAAAGATTTTCCGATGATACTAACTATGATATTAATTGATAATATTTATTATTTATAAAAATTACCGGCATTTGTTTCTCGGGAAGCGAAAAAGCGGATTATTTTGGGACGGAGGGAGTATATATCCAGATAGCAGTAGATGTAGATACAACTTATATCTAGGTTACTCTTTCCATCACAGAAAGACCGTCGTTTTCGTTTTTGAGAATCAATGATTAAATGTATAAAAAAGTATTAATATTTATGGTGTATAACTAATATTTTTGGAAAAATCTTTGAATCTATTTTTATTAAATTTATTTAGAAATATAATTATTACATATATTTTTTTTTAAAATTGAATCAAACTTGTAGCACGAAAACAAAAAAAAAAAATGACAGTCTTTTCATGCGGCGAAGGGAGTATGTGCTTAGAAAAGCAAAGCGATTTATAATAAATATAGAGAAAATTTCTAAAATGATTTTCATTCAAACTAGCTTAATTCTGACTAATTTTATATTAAAAATATATTAGTTGTTATCATCGTAGAATACATTTTCACAACATATACTCCCTCTGTCCTAAAATAGAAGACTATGTCGCTTCTCGAGAAGTCACAATTATATATTAAAGAATATTATTATTTATAATATATATGATTAATATTATTAGATAGAGCATTGAATATACTTTTGTAATAAACTTATTTGGAGATATAAATGTTACGCATATTTTCTATAAATTTAATCAAAGTTGTAGAAGTTTGATCTGCACGCACCCCTAATATCTTCTTCTTTGGGATGGAGGGAGTACAGATCTATTTGAATTCTTATATGTTGATATATTTCTCCATGGAAAAAGTTATATTTAGGTTAGTTTCACTCTGACCAAATGTGGAGTTAGCATCCTGTTCTTTCTAAGATGTTTGCTAGTATCATCTCTCTTTCCCCTCTTCCTGGCCGCATTTCCACCCTTCGTCAGGTCCGCCGTGCCTTCGTGGTACTTGTGCAGCTGTACCGTTAAGTGGAGTAGTACTGTACTGTAAAGGTCTGCATACGATATGAGAGAGTGTGGTAAGTATGCTCGACATGTTCGGCTGATCACATAAGCCGGCTGATTTGCTGCGGGAGAAAAATATTGTTCGAACGACTAAAGCATCTCCAACAACTTGATATTTCAACCTGTTATCCTTATTTTTTTGGCAAACAAAAAACCCTTCTCCAACAACTCCTCAAATCAACTCCCCATTTATCCCAAGTTGTTATTCTTTCCTCCCGCACGCAGATGTATCCGCGTGCGGACGCGACTTGCCATCGAGCTTTTAAAAGAGGTGGAAGGGTTAAAAAACAATTTTGTTTCTGCTTCAGGGTTCCTGATGTAAGCTTTTAAGAGGTGGAAAGATATAAACATAATCTTGTTTCTGTCTCGGGATTTCTGATGTAAGTTTGATCTGTGTTTGGCAAGTGAATTATGCCAAACTATTGGAGAAAGACTCTTTCTTCATTTGTTATATATTTTAAAGAGTTGCCAAATCACAAGATTTGTCAAGTGAATTTTAACAAACTCTTGGAGATGCCCGGTTTATAAGACAAGTGAACAGACGACTTGTATTTCAGAGTCAACTCGAGTGCGACTAGACACGATGCTGAGCTGTACACTTACAGTACCCGTAGTGAGTAACTGAGTACTGCGTCTCCGATCCTACACGCAGGAGTACGTACGGACACCGACCGAGAGACGCTCATCAGATAACACACGCAGCTGGTACCGTTGCAGTACACGCGTGCCCGCAGCCACCAGCCACATGTTCGTCGTCGGTCCTCGATTTTAAAAAGCAGCTGCTTGTGTCGTCACTGTGTGCCTGTGAAAACATGGGGGTGGTTTGGGTTTGGCGGCCGGTGGTCGTCGTGGTCCGATTCGTGTGTGCTGTGCTCGATCGTGCCAATGCAATAAAGTCAGCAACGCAATTAGTGCAAGAATGTCGTCGCCGTCGCTGCCGTGTTCAACGCAGTGCATTTGCATCCTTGCTTTGCTTTCGTTGCCATAATAATTATTGTCCAAAAGAAAGTGGCGTGGCGATTGCAGAATTTCTGTACCAATTCATGTATGTAATCCCAAGTCAAAGCGCGCGCGACGCCGGTGAGGTGAGGTCGTCGGTAGGTGCACGCGGCCGGCTTATATATTCTCTCTTGTTTCCTCGATCCATCACTATGATAAGTACTCATCCACACTGGATGCAAGTGACGTAACGCATGACAAAACTTGTGTCTTAGTACTACTATGCTAGCAGCTTTTGCCTGCATTCCATTTGTGAGTCAAGTCTCCTGGGTTTATTACCGGAGTGAAAGTGAAACTTGAGGGCGACAAACCGGGGGCCGGCATATATAGGACAACAACAGCCAACAGGTGGTCTGTCGAACAAGAAACGTTTTACTGCACAATTCCCGTCACTAAAAATTGACGCGTGCACAAAAGAAATGGACCCGTTCTTTCTTTCTTCCTTTCTTGCTTGGCCGTTTGGGGAGCGACCAGCAGTCGCTGGCTGCCTGCTGGGGAGCTACTTGCACCCCACACCCCTATATATATTATATATATTGGTTTTGTAGTATACACACATGCAATGATTTGGATTATAAGCAAAATAAACTTAAATACCCTAACAATGCGTAACTGTGTTAACAATGCTAAAATACGTACAATATTTATATCTCTAAATAATTTTGTTAAAAAACTAGATCCAAAGATCTTTCCGATGATATTAATTATGATACTAATCGATGATATTTATTATTTATTAAAATTGCCGGCATTTGTGTCTCGGGAAGCGAAGCGACAAATAAAAAGGGACGGAGGGAGTATCTCCAATTTATTTGCGGAACGAATTTTCAAATGTCTAATAAAGTTTTTCGTTCCTTCCAGAGGGAGAGAGAGAGAGAGAGAGAGAGAGTACTTAATTCTACGGCTGGTTCTTCGTGACTGTGTCCGGTCCAGGCGAGCGCGACCAAGCATCACCGGATTATATTGTGTACAGTACGTGCGTGCTTGCTAGCTGCTGACTTGTCGAAACCGCTGCATAAGCGTGTACGGAGTACGCATCTCCTCTAGACCCGCACCTGCACCTGCACGAATCAGTATCTGACTCCTGTTGCAGCAGCAGCCAGCAGCAGTAAGTCGTGGTGTGCGCCGGTTCAAGTTGAACAAATACATAAAAATATCTCATCGGGGTCAAATGGCTGGGGTTTGGGGAGGAATTAACAACGGCCAATGATTTCGGCCAAGTTTTGAAGCGATCTAAACCTGCTACTTTTGCCATTCATTGTGTGGTTGTGGTCTTACTGTGACTCTGACTTTGGAATAATTATCACCCCTGACTCTCAACTGAAGAAAAAGCAATGCCGGTCGATTTCGGCTGATGGTAACAGCAGCAACCAACCAAAGCATTTCCTCCCTGTTTGGTTTGACGAACTAGGAGTATGCTTTAGGCGGCTAGCCTTGGGCTGGTTATTACCACTTACTAGTACTATTACATTGCATACAAGTTGTCTTGGGCTGCCATTGGCCATGGCCCAGGACAAGAGTCGCCCCACCTAGCTCTGGACTCTTCATGGGCTGACCGCGTGCATGGTTTCATGGCTCGGTTCAGTTCACGACAATATGTTACAGATCTTTATTAAGTTATTATACATATGCTCGACAGTTACAAGATATTTTAGTAATTTCCTCACAAAAAAAGCCTCCCATGCCTGGGCCTGTTTGCTTGTCTTATCAGCCGGGCTCATCAGCTATTTAAACAGTATTTTTCTCTCACATAAAATCAACCAGCTTATCTTATCAGCCGGCTTATTCCACTAGCCGAACACCCCCGGAGCCCGTCCTTGGCCTTCTTGGCAGCTTGGACCCCTCTTCGTGCCCGCTCCATCCATCTCATCACGCTCTCCAAATCCTCCGGACTCCGGAGACAACGATGACATGGCTCCCTGCGGTCCCCATTCAACAGCCTCATCCCAAACTGCTCATCACGCTTTTCAACATGGACGCAAACACCTCCCGCATTGCGGGAGTTTCTCACGGGACCATGCCCATGGTCATTCAGGGGGACCTCATCAGAAACGCTGGCCGACAGCCCGGCATTTCCTGCTCCATCTTCAGGTGGCTGCGAAACAGTGAAGTACGGCAGAGAGCTTCTCTGACGACCGCTTTTTGGAGCTCGACGACTGCTGTGACGCGGCGTCGTCGTCATCAACAATTTCTTTAATGACGACACCGCCTTTCCGGGTAGTGTTTGCAAGCTTCAGCTTCTCCTCGGCGTCTCTGAGAACGCCACCGTAAGGTTGAGCGCGCACCGCACCCACAGCGCCGCATGCGCCGGAGTCGTCGACGGCGGCGGCATGCCGCGGAGACTGTCCCTGGCGAGCAAGTACTTGGGCACTTGGCGGCGGCGGCCGAGTACTGCCCGTGGCTATGCAGCTCGTTCCCTTGATTGATTCTTCAATGCCCTGGCGTTGGACACCGCGGCCGCGCAAGACGTCGTCGTCTGGGCGTTATTCGTGGCGGCGGTGAGCTCCTCCGGCGAGTGGCGCGCTTCTCCTCCGGACTCGTCTGGCTCATCTGCCGCATGGCTGCGTAGCACCTCGGAATCCATCTGTGGCGACGGCGGCGGCAACGAAACACGCTGGTTTAGTTGCAGAGAGCACGCGGATCTCGTTCTCGCCGTGTGCACGCGCACGCCGGCGGTTCCGTGGACTGGCGGTGGTGGGCTTCCGAGGATTACAATTTGCATGGAGTATTTATCTAGGCAACAAGGGAGGGAAGGGAGGCAGGAAGGAGGTCGAATCATTTCAACAAGTACACAACACCAGGATCAGGCTATCCGCACTCACGGTACTTTAAATTTATCCTTTAAAAGGTCTAGTCATCAAGATTTTCTTCTCTATACTCAATTCTTCCGCACTCATGCGTCCTCTATATCATCCTCTATCCATTGTGGGGCCCATTTATCACTTTATCTAAATATATCCATGTGACATCTTATTTTAAAGAATTTATTGAAACAAATTTAATGGTACAATCGAAATTTAATTTCGTTTTTCCGTTTGTAAGTTATAGTATTTTTTTTAGTTAGTTGCAAAGTGGAGCCCACCATCTGAACCTGCGCGCGGCTGCCAAGGAAAAAGTGGCAGAGTGTATGCTAAGCGGTGATGAGATGATTGGCCACGCACGTACGGGGCACAGGATGGATTGACAGATAGACTGGTTTCCGGATGAACGGTACACCCCTAGGAATACCGTGCGGAGGGAATGACAGGACCATTTACCGTCCTCCGGTGCAGCGTTTTTGTTCCGGTAAGCGCTCACGTGGACTAGTACCGGACGACTTACAGTTCTCCGGTGCTGATAGTCTCAGGATAGATGATGTAACAAATACTGTACTGTAGATGTTCACACCAACGCCACCCGTCTTGCTACAGCATGAATCCAACATCGTCATAGTCAATTAGCCTCAATTAGCCATGCACCATCCCAACTCAGATCAACAAACAAAGTAGTATTATTTTTAGAATAAAAGATACAAATAGGCATTGGAATTTTGGATAAAAGATTTTGAAAAAAAAAAACTAAGGTTCATTAATTTGTGAGCATGTTTCAGTTAGGTCCATCAACTTAGAAAGTGACTTTTTTGGTCCATTAACTTGTAAAGAGTTTCAGTTAGATCCATCAACTTAGGAAGTGGCTTTTGGGCTCCATAAACTTTATATACCATATCACTTAGGTCCATATCCCTCCATGTGGGCTTCCTTGCGCTGGTATAGTCTGCTGACTTGTCCATCTGAAGTAGTTGTTGGTCTTGATTTCATCAAACACATTATGGGCATGCGAACAGGCACCACCTCCACCGGTGCGGGCGCGAGAACGAGCCGTCACCGTGGCCAAACGGGTGCGCGAGGCGGGCGCCGGAGGCTAGCTGCCGGGGGCACGCAGACGAGCGCTATTGCCACCGTGGCCCTGACGACACACGAGCAGGCCGCCACGGCCACGCGGGCACGAGAACAGTGCGCAACCGATGGGCGGGTGTTCCTTGGTGCTCACGTTTATCATGAACTCTAAGCACGATGATGACGCGATCATCCACGACCCTTGTGGCCGTGGTAGCCCGCTAATACGCCTGTGTAGGGCTTGGCGGCGGCAGTGCTCACCGGGCGCGTCGAGGCGCCTACTCGCGCTTCCTTGTGTGGTCGTGGCGGCGCTTCGCGTGATCAGCGTGCCGCCGCCCGGCTTGCTCATTCGCCTGCATCGGCGGAAGCGGCGCTTGTTCGCTTGATCACAGCGTGTTTGACAAAATGAAGGATCAACGACTGCTTTAGATGGATAGATTAGCAGGCCACGTCAGCGCAAGAAGTCTACATAGAAGGATATGGACCTAAATGATACGTTATACAAAGTTTATGGACCTAAAGTCACCTTCTAAGTTGATAGACCTAACTGAAACTTGCTCACAAGTTGATGGACCCAAAAAGTCACTTTCTAAATTGATGGACCTAATTAAAACTTGCTCACAAGTTAATGGACTTTTAGTGTATTTAACTCTTTATAAATATAATGATGTAAAAAAGACGCTTAGGCTCAATGACTGAAAATTTCTGTTATGGGCTATGGGCTTTAGGCGCTTAGGCCCGGAACACAGCCCACGAAGAGTTGTAGTAGGTTTGTAGCGCCGCCGCCGTAGTAGCAGGAATGTAGGGTCTAGATTTTTTTGACAAAAGAATTATTTTTAGAATAAAAGATACAAATAAGCATTGGAATTTTGGATAAATAATTTTGAAACAATTAAGGTTTATAAATATACGATGTAAAAAAAAGCGCTACAATAGCTCTTGTACTATTAGGAAACGACGAGATAAAAGAGTAAATATAAGATTAGTTGCACGTCTGACGATGAGTTCTTTTTATATAGTTATGTAAAGTAAGATTACAGGATGTGCCTGTTTGATGTGAGCTAGCGATGCTAATAACAGGAACCGAGCAGAATTTTTTAAAATCATTGGAAGGGGAAAAAAAAAATCTGGGTCTTTACCCATTATAGGAACCGAGCAGAATTTTTGAATTGTTTCTAAGCTTGATTTTGATTCGACTGTCCGTGCTTGATGCCGAAAGAAAGAATGCTCTACGGTTCTAACCTTGCCCCATCTGATTGATAAGGTAGCGTTTGGTTTTAGGATAGAGTGGGATGATCTTACTTCCCTATATGTTTTGTTGGGAGGGCCAGCAGCTCTGCCTGTTATCGATCCCAATATCGATCCGTGTGTAAGAGGGGAGGAAGGGAGATGAAGAAGGAAAGAAGAGAGAGTGACGGTGAACACCCCACGTCATAAAACAAGATCCCATCTTCGATGTCTCATAGTCAAAGAGAATGAAGTGATCCTGTTCCTCCATCAAATAGAAAATAGTCATTCCGTCCCATAAACTAGAGATAAGACCATCTTATTTCATCTTATCTCTTAACTAGAAAATAGAGTCATTCTATCTCATAAACTAGAGATACGACCATCTTATTTTATCTTATCTCCTAAGTAGGCAGGCGGCCACAGATTTGTGACAAATAAAAAGTACATCATAGCAACCTTTGTTAAGGAAAGAAAATGATGACATGTTAGGAACCTTTACCAGATAATGTTTAGCCTGGCTGAGCAAAGAAATGGACCAAGCATGCTGTTTTTATCCTAAGCTGCTCAATCTCTGATTTCTGTATCTGCAATTCCAATAGAGTCAAATTGGTTGTCCCGGGCTGACAAGTATTTCGTGGCTTGCGCCATTTAGATGTGGCAATGTTCGATATGAACCCAACAGCCTCTAGTCAGCAAACCAACGGAAGTTGTATTTCTTTTTTGTCGGAACTCAGAACAGACAATAGCGATACTCCAAAGTCCAGGAGCTTAGCAAAGTTTTGAAGCACACTCTTTCTTATTCGTGATGTTGAACAACCAAGTCCACAAGTCACAAGCACTGAAGAAACAAGTAATGTACAAATGCCAGGATAAAGAAAAAAAGCAGGAAAAGGAAAAAAGAAAACAAAGTTCTAGTGACAACTGACAAGGCATACTCTTCCATCCAGGAAATGGATGGACGCAAGTCTTGACTTGTGGTTGGATCTAGTAGACAGGAATACCGGCGAAGGGGAGAGGGCTGGTTGGGCAGAGGAGATCATAGGTTGCAGTGCAGACATGGGACATGGTTTGGTTGGTGAGCAAAGCAGAGCAGGGGATGACACGACTACATGGCATCGTCCCAGACGGCCCAGTTGGTGGCGCTGCCGACACGGGGCATGGAGTTGATCTTGGTGAAGGAATCGACCTTGAAGGTGGCGCCGCACATGGCGCCCTCGCTGTCGACGCGCGGCATGGCCTTGAGCCTATTCATGGGGTGCTCGAAGCTCTTGAGCCCGCCCTCGCTGTGGAACATACACCCAGCGGGGAACGGCGCGTAGGACTTGCCGCAGCCGCGCTTGACGACGTCGCGGTCGTCGCTGATGACCGCGGAGCCGTCGGCCGCCAGGCCCCAGTAGAGCGGCACGGAGGCGCCGCCGTCGTTGCCGCCGAGCGCGGCGAAGACGGCGCCGGAGCGGTTGTCGAAGACGACGAAGGCGAAGGCGCCCGCGAGGTCCTTGACGACCTGGTCGGCCGGGTAGGGCCCGCGGTCGCGCAGCGTGCGGTAGGCCTCGATGACCAGCAGCGCCTCGTTGGTGGACCGGCCGCACAGGCCGTACTGCCGGATGAGGCCGCTCAGGTTGTCGAGGCGGCCGAGGAAGACGCAGTAGATGTTGTCGAGGCCGCAGAACATGCGCGGGTAGCCGTTGGTGGCGCCGGCGGCGGTGCAGGCGAGCGCGGCGCCCGCCGCCGAAGGAGGTGGAGATGGCGTCGGTGGGGTGCGCGGCGTGGAAGTCGCGCAGGATCTCGTCGGGGTTCCGGGGCTTGCTGGCCGCCGCGCCGGCGCCGCCGCTGCGGGGGCTGTTGAGCTCCTGCGGCGCGTGCGCCACCTGCTTCTGGAAGATGGCCAGCATCCTGGTTGTGCACTGGATGGGAACGGGTGACGGATCTGAATGGAATGGGGGAATGCAATGGAATGGAGGTGGGGATAGAGATGTGGCGCGCCTTTTATAGCACGAAATTGGATAGGGTGGTGGATCCAAGGAAAGCGTGGAGTAGAGTAACGTGGTGGGAGTGAGCGTTGCTGCTGACGTGTAAGGAAGATGGGCAAAAGGGCCGAGAGGATAAGATCATCACGTAAGGTAAACACCAGGATAATGTGACAGGAGTAATTACCATGGTTGGTTTAGTGCTTGGATGTACACGTTGCGGACAAACGTCCGTTTCGACGAAGCAGTTCATCAAAATCGAGTCGCTATTTTCTTTCATCCGATCGAGACGCATGGGCGGACAGAGATAAGATAACTGACGGCGATGCGTGGCGGCTACCACCGGAGACCGGTGGCTGGGGAAAGGGAAAACAGCTGCCGGCGTGCCCCGTCCCGTGGGCGGCATCCGTCTAGTACTTCTTCTAGTTTTGCAGGCGCCTCGGGCGGGACGGGAGTACACGTCTCGGCGGCTGGCGATTCACCGTCTCCATTTCACCAGGGGAAGAAACCCAACACTACGGCAGCACCATCGCATCGCATCGCATCGCATTTGCGGTCGCGCAGGCAGGCGCGTGTCACGTCACGACACGACGCTCTGGTCCGTCCGTAATCAGCGGGCCTGGGCCTTTGCGCAGAGACTGGCACGGCCGGGCCCCGCTGCGGGTCCCGGCCCGACCCCACCCGACCCTGTGGTGGGTGCGTCTGGATACGCAACGCCGCGCCGCGTGCGCACGTCTGGTGTGGTGAGGTGGTCCCCTCCCGTGGGTCGGATAGATAGGGATAAGGCTGGCACGGCATGGCCGCCGGGGACACGTCACCGTGCGTCGGACGACCCGGAGGGTAGGACCCTCCGTTTTTTATTGGCCGGTCTCCTCCCCTGTGGCCTGTGCCCTGCCTGTTTGGCTGTTGCCGGTTGGGCCGGACCGGACTTCCCGGCACGGGACGAGGACGACCCCCCGGCGTGAGCGGCTGGCTCCCTCACGTGTCCCGTGTCCGTCCACCTCGACCCCGACTCACCTTCCTCGCGTGTTGGTGTGGAGCACACCTCGTCTCGTCTCCTCTCCTCTCCTCTCCTCCTCGGTAACCGACACACGGGCAGAATAATTTTCAGCTCTCCTCAGCTTGTGGCCGACCTGTGCTGTGTTTATCCTATAGCAAGCAAGCAAAGCATTGCAATTAGCAAGCGCGTTTAGGATCTCGGAGGTCCACGAATTAAACTGCCACGCCATGGTGTCGGTTGCCGTCCGCCAATCTTGCTTTGCCAGTATTAGTGTGCAGATCACGTTTCTTAGCATCTCGTCGTTGATGCTACTAGTACACAAAATGGCACGAGACCGTGACTATTCCTATTCTTAATTATCGAGGATGACTCACTGGTATATTTAGAAACACGACGTCGTCAATGCTGCGTACCGTGAAACAAGCCGTGCGTTGGGTGGAATCACTTGCCGTCTGCCTGCTGGCTGTGTGTGTCTCCTTTTCTTTTCGCAAACATATAATAGTCCTGCCTTCGTCTTTGTTCTAGATACGATAAGCACGCGGATGGATTTGTTTTGATCTAGAAGATCGAGGATATATCTACAGTAAGTGGGAAGAAGTGGGAACATGACAATATATAGTACAGTAGTCGCTTTCAATTCCGGTGAGCTTTTCTTGTTAAGTTAAATGCACTGCACTCAGGATATATCGATCGATCGGTCCTACGTTCTAGTGCATGGGTCATGGGTGTACATATACGTCCGCACAATTTTTTTTTTACCTGCAGATTATGATCGAACGCACGCATATAACTTTTGGTTGATCCTACAACAACGAGATTTTCACCAATATTATTTTTGGATAAGAAGCCTTCGACAATAGGAAGGAAGTCACCATGCCTCCATGGGCCTCTGCCGGCCAGCAGGCCATTCAATTGAGTCAAAACGGATATTTTTTTTATTTCTCTACATTTTAAATTCATCTTTTGCATAAAATATCTGACCAACTCAAAAACAAAAAAGATCAAGGGCTGAGAATTACGGGCTGCTATGCTAGTGCCAGTGGTTGTGCGCACCAGAACCACGACCCACGGCCCACGGGCCTACTGATTCTCCGCGAAGGAAGGCTCGGATCTTTTCTTTTTCTTTAACACATGGGGGAGCAGAACCTTGCTGCAAGAGTAGTTACATCTCTCAAGTCTACAGATTGTAGAGCTTTGGAACAGGCCGGTGATGGTGAACAAAGGACATGGGTACATGAGGTGTGTAAAACTGAAGAATGACTGCTAAGAGCCTGACGCGCTAATGCATCAGCCGTTGAATTGTGGCTCCAAATAATTTTGAAGGCTCTTGTAGCCCTACTTCTTGTTCTTGAGTTGTTGTGGAAGCTCTGCGTAAACGGCTCAATCCTCTAGTCTTGATTGTTGGAGAGGTCTCCCAAGTTTAGGAAATGTACCAATTGCTCGCAATCCGACAGGTAGTTGCCGCAGCTGATGTTTAGTTTACTAATCACTGAGGCAGCCAACGCTAGGCTTGCTGCTTCGGCCATGAGGACAGAGAAGCGAGCAGCCATTCTCGCCTTGATGTAGATGGTTTGGGTAGGTTGTACCTGAAAGTTTAGAATGAATATGCCAAGGCCAGCCTCCCGGAGCTGAGAGTCGGATTGATCCGGCACAGTGGATGCATCAACATAGCATCTAGTTCCCTGAAGCAACGTTTAACTTGAAGCAAAAGTGGAAGCTCCGCTCGGGATTGCACTGCACCTAGAAAGGATGCATGTGTACAAGGATTGTGTGTGCTTTCTTTTTTAACAGTGTGTGCTTGTGTTGGTGTCTAACAGACTGAAGGTTACAGAGGCGAAGGAGATGGCCGAGGCTGTTGTGCTGGCAGATTGATTTCCCAATAGACGATGGCGTGCTGAGAATTGAGATTGATGCTGATGGGATGACGCCACCATGGTTCTTCAAGACAGTGATGAGATGCTTGCGCACCTTTGTGAGATTCTTTGCAAAATTAAAGCGGCAAGGGCAAAGAAATGTGGGAGATTAGTTTTTAGGGTGCTTTTGGACCAGGAGTATCGCAATGGATTAATTACCATTTGGTGGCATCATTCTTAGGGAAGGCTGGGAAGGTTAGGGACAGGGGAGCTTTATATTGTGCTCATGCAGGGTTGGGGGGGGGAAGAGAGACTATAGAGCCTGACATTTCATCATATAATAATTAACTCCCTCATGGAAGCGCTGTGTATGTAGTGTAGAAATGACTTTCTTAGGCCGACCAAGAAATTGTGGGAGATGGCCATTGAGTACCTAAAATGGATTAGGAGCAACTTGATCTCAATTTTTTAGAACATAATTGAATGAGCTCTTGGCTTGACTATCCACATCAGCCAGTCTTCAACATGTGACAAAGTTGATACAGTTTTTACACTCACAGTGGCTTGTTGATGCTGACCAATGGGTGGAGTTAATAGAAATGTATATGCTTGAATTTTATTTTTTTTCTGAATTAATACATCCACATTGTAAAGGACAAAAGAATGATTGAGACTATTATATATGTAGTCTGATCAGGCAGGCAGTTACAACCTTATTAGGAAACAAGATCTATGTTCCAGTGTTTATGCCTATCACAAAATGGCTATTTACAGAAGGCACTGGAAAGCCACGCTGTTTTCCTTAGAAAGAAAGGTATCGTGTTTTTAACATACCCCTTCTCCTTTTTACTAGTTTCAGCGAAAGTATTCCAAAAATAAATGAATCCAAATTTGAGCATTTTACCATGGGATGGACATATGATCGATCCCATATCTAGTTTATTCTCATTGCAGGTCTTCAACCATAGTTTTATATCTCCATAGTCATCTGGAAGATTTCATCTCCGTCTCAGGAATCCTGCATCGCTAATAACTGCTCCAATAGTTGTTGGAATGTTGGGTTTGTCAGGTTCTTTGATATAACACATACTTCTTGGTGCATGGTACATGCTCGACTTGCCATAACACAAGTTTTTTAAAATTTACCTTTTTATATTGTTCTACTTTATTTGAATGTCGTAAAAGGAAATTGAAAGAAACATGTAAGGCAAAACTGGCTAAGGCTAAGGGACTACAGAATGTCATAGTAGAAAATTATTTGGGTTTACACAAGCATGTTGAATTGAAAACTAATTAGTTTATTGCCTTATTTTCCACTTACCTCTCATCACCACGATGCCGCCATAATCCTCTGTATCCAAGTTCTATCCATATGCTATATCTCTTCTGCCTTGTTTTTTTTTTTTTCTTTCAAGAAAGTGGCAGGAGCTATGCCTAGCTTTGAAGTAAGAAAAATAGAATAGAAGGTTTTACCTCAATGGCAGATACGCCTCAATAGGCTACACGACAACCACAAGCTCTTGAGAGGGCCAACCCGCAAAGAAACGAAAACAAGACGAAAGCCCCCAAAACTAAACTATTTTTGAAAAGCACGTTGTCGTTGATGAGTACTCCTTTGTACATAGTGCAACCGATAGAGGTGTGGAGCAATCATTTTGGAAAATCCGTCGATTCCTTTCGTTTGGTATTTTGTCTTTACCGCAGCTTGCCAGCTTCCCACCAATCTTTTGGATTTGTCCTCTTCTCACTTGTCATTTTTTCGTTTGGGCTCTGAATGCTGTTCCTTTGGAAGGCGCAACAACAATGTCCCTTCTGCAGAATTCACCACACCGGAGGTAGCTGCTGTGAAAGCATTATCTTAGCATATGGCTTCGGCTCATTGCCATTACTTAACAATAGTTCCATCCTCCATGGGTACTTCTCTATTATGATATATATTTCATTATTGATCTTGACCAATGTGATAGATATAGTGATTTTTTAAGCGAGAAAACAGTAGGGGAAGCCCCCTGCTATTGCAAATATTTATATAAGAAAAGAAAAGGGAAAAAAATGCAAACATGTTCCCTTGAGAAAATAGAACTAAATATACTGATTATTGCCCTGTGCTGATTTTGCACAGCTCTTGGTCAGGTCTGGACAGGTGACTCTTGATTTATAAGTTTGTGCATAATTTAAGATTTTTTGAGCAAGGACCAGCCTAAAATGGCATTAAACCACTCATAATCAACTGTCAATGTATAATTGGCACTCGTAAGACTTATTTTTAAAGCGACAATTCATCAGGTGAAAGGGTCTCGAGATCAGACAGAAATGGTTCTTAATGTTCTTGCTGCATCTTTTGCCTAGTCGGTGGTCATAGCCTCATAGGGATAACTTGCCCCTGATAGCCTTTTAGATTGCTGGTTTGATTTGATGATTTTTGAACCAGCCAGGTTCCATGTTGTCCTGCTTTCCCTGACTCAAAATCAGGTTCAGTTCTTGGAAAACAACTAGATTAAACAGGTTTTGCCATTATCAGTAATGCCATATGAATGATGTATTTGATCATATATATTTTTTTGCAAATATAATGTGGGAAACAATAGCCAGCAATGCAAGGCTAAGGCTAAGGGTACAGAAAGGGACTACAGAGTACAGAAAGTTGGGATGTTCCTATGGCATTGTGCTAAAACAACAGAAGCAGGCAATTTGTTCCTCTTATTCATCGATGATCCGTCGACTCGAGACTGTAGAGAAGAGAAGGGGAAAGCTTTACCACTCACAATGGAGGAAGAGAAATTGGCATCTCCAAAACCAAGCAAAACCCTTGATAAACCTCCTCTCCAGATCAGTCAGTGATCAGTCCCACTCGTCGTCGCTAATCATGTCGTCCTCATCCTTGGGCGGCCGGACAACGATAACCACCTCGGCCGCCGCCACAGCTATGCCCTGCTCAGCCAGCTTCTTCCCCCTCTCCACCACAAGCCGGCCTTCCTTCTCGAGGACGAATATCCCCTGCTCCACAACCTCCTTCTTGCTCCGGTTGGCGATGACCAGCACCGGCTCCTCATCGGCCGTCCGCCACGGCAGCCTCCGGCCGTCGGCCAGCTCGACGACGACGGCGTCGTCCGCAGCCTCGGCTACGGGGCCCCATCCGGGCAGAACGGCCCAGCGCGCCCACGCCCTGTCCACCTCCACGACGCCAAGGTCCACGTCCGTCTTGGTCCGCCTGGGCGCCGACTCCAAGGCCGCGACGCCGTCCGTCTCCCTCACCACGGGCAGCATGAAGACGGTGGTCGCCTCGGCGACCTCGCCGTACTGGAGCCGCACCACCGTGACGGCAGAGCGCAGCGAGGCGGTGTCGTCGTCCTCGCCCTCCTCCTCCATCTCCTCCCCGGCCGCCTTCTTCCTGGCGCGCACCAGCTCGAGCTCCACGCGCGCCCTGCCGGACTCGGTCTCCACCACCTGCAGCGCGCGCTCCAGCTCCGCGATGCGGTCGTCCACGTCGATGGCCTCCCGCGACTGGCGGAACCGCGCGTAGGCGAGGCAGTCGGCGGGGGAGTCCCTCGCGAATGCCTCCCATCCGTCCTCCCCGTGCCAGCGCGGGAAGCTCTTCATGGCGCGCGCCAGCTCCCGCACGCCCTTGGGCTCGAGCTTGTACGCGATGGCGTGCCTTGCGGCGTCGGCGCGCTGGCGCGCGTTGAGGAAGCGGAGCTCGTACAGGAGGTCGGGCCCGCCGTAGGAGTCGAAGTACGGGAGCAGGTCGGGCGGGAACGCGGCGGCCTTGTCGTCGAGGGCGAGTCGCGGACCTGGGACGCGACGACGAGGCAGTTCTGCTCGACGCCGGAGATGCCGGTGGCCTCCTGGATGGAGGACGGGGTGAAGCCGTCCCGGGAGAGCGAGGCGATGAGGGGCGCGTACTCGTGCCACAGGCCCATGCGGTCGCGGAGGATCTGGAGGCGCTGGGTGAGGTCGAGGTTGCGGAGGCTGGGCGGGAGAGGCGACGGCGGCGGGTGGAACGGCTGGTAGAGCTGGCCCGGCGGCGCCATCGGGGGCGGCGTGAAGGGGAAGCCTCCGTCGCCCCCGCCGCCCGTGCTGCCGCCTCCCGGGAGCAGGATCGCGCTCGCGGCGATGTGGCTGGCGCGACGGCGGCGCCACACGGGAGGAGCGGCGGCGGCGGTGCAGGGCGTGCGCTGGTGGCGCGGCGCGGTGGTGGACGCCGACGCGGCGGGGTGCGGGTGCGAGAGTGACAGCATGGTGTGGTGGCGATAAGGGAGGGAAGCAGAGGAATGAGAGGGTCAGGGAAGCGCGGAACGGAACCCAGGGCTTATCCTAGTAGCACAAATTATTTGGCGCGGAACAGAACAAACGGCGCTAGCGACGCGCACTTGCT
>JADLZL010001659.1:0-70846 GCA_015844335.1 Chrysopogon serrulatus | reverse complement strand
ATGCATAATCCTAGATGTATTTTTTTTCTCGAATACGTAAAAAACTTGCGCATCATTGCATTTAAGAAAGAAGGTTTTTACAACGTTTTTACAAATTGCGGGAGGGTTTTAATTTTCGTTATCTCTCGTCCCCCTCGCCGGTACCCGCATGCCTATCACTCACGAACTAGACAACCTAGCTTGGTCGCACCGCCTTGGATCCACTGGCTCGCGGTGGCCTTGATGACATCGAGCACCTGCGGTACGGTCGAGGAAGCTCCCCTTAAGCAGCGCGCGTTCCTTTCTTTCCATAGTTCCCATGCTGTTATGGCGAATAGGGTGTCGGCGCCTTTCCTCTTGTCCCCCGTCTAGTGCTGCCGCCAGGAAGTCCAGCATTCAAGGATTGTGCCCTTGTGCATGTCATGTGGCTGTGCTCCCAAAAACACGAGTATGGTGAACCAGACCTGTCTCGAGAACAAGCAGGATGAGACAATGTGGTCGATCGTCTCGGGCTCCTGGTCACACAAGTAGCAGTGCTCTGCGGCGTCGAGTCCGTGGCGCTGGCGTCTGTCTGCCGTCCAGTGTCTCTGCCGAAGCACCAGCCAAAGGAAAATCTTGACTCGGAGTGGTGCCCACGTAGCCCAGATGCGCTCGAAGTCGGAGTTCGGGTATGCCGGATGGAACAGCGCTCGGTATGCCGATCTCGAGGTGTAGACTCCGTCCGACGTCCACCTCCAGATGAGCCGGTCCTCAGTATCGGTGAGGATGGTGTCTCGTACTAGATCCCAGATCTTCAGGTACTCAACCATCCCCCGTACAGGCAGCCCGGCCCTGATCTGCGATATCCAAGTGTTGTTGACGATTGCGTCACGTACCGTCGTGGACCTGATGTCTCGGCGGTCGACGAAGGAGAATAGCGTGGGTGCCAGGTGCTGTATGGAGTCCCCGTCAAGCCATCGCGCAGTCCAGAACATCGTCCTCCGGCCGCTGCCAATCACCGTTTGTGTGGATGCCGTGAAGAAGGCACGAACGTCGTCGTCGACTGGGGTCGGAAGGGAGGCCCAGGCTCGGCTGTCGTCTGTCTCTCGCAGCCATAGCCATCTCGCTTGCAGAGCGATCTCGGTAAGTCGCAGGTCCGGTATGCCTAGGCCCCCCAGCTCCTTAGGCCTACACGCGGTTGGCCATGCGACCATGCATTTTCCTCGGACTGACCCGTCTTTCCCGGCCCAGAGAAAGCGGCGGCATATAGCATCAATCTCTTTTCGTGCCCATGCTGGCAGACCGTCCGCGATGAGAGAGTAAATCGGGATTGCCGCTAGGACCGAACGTATCCAGATGAGGCGCCCGCTTCTTGCCATGAGCTGGCCGTGACAGGCCGGCAGCCGCGCGGCCACCTTGTCGACGATGGCTCGGATGTGTGCTCTAGGTATCTTCTTTGTGCTGAGGGGGAGGCCCAGATACAGGATGGGCATGTCTGCCACCACGCACCCCAGGGTTGCCTGGAGCTGTGGGAGGACATCTGGGTCGCCGAATCCTAGATGTATTTAACGGAGAGAATTTAACTCTCGACCTGCATGCATCGAATCAAATGGGTGAAATTAAGGAAGATAAGAGGAGACCAAAGATTATTGGCTGATTTGGAGTGGCACACCCATGCAGTAACTCACCGGCCCAACCATCAATACAGGTTATTGGTACCTGTGTTTCCACATGAATACAGTCTGATTTTCCCCTGAAATAACCTACCTATATTAGCTAACTCATGTGCTCCAGCATTACAGTTTCTTGAAACATGCTCTACTGAAGCTTCTGCAAAATCATCAGAAAGGAGTTCTTTCAGTTGATGCACTAAACCCCCCATAGATGATAACATGTACTCCGAGCCTTGTAGAGCTTGCTTGATCATCAGAGCATCAGTCTCAATTATAACTCTCTGAGTATCCAACTTTTTCGTTGCTTTTGCACCCTGAATGCAAGCCATCAGTTCAGACTACCAAGCTTGCATCAGCTATGTTCTGTAGATTGCCTGACCTGCCAACAGAAAATCACCATCCTCATCTCGAATGATAAAGTCCCCAGCTCCCTTGCCCAGTTTCCTGTAAAAAGCTTCCATCGGCATTGATTATTCGCCCTGCAGGTGGCTTCTTCAATCTTGATTATTTTTTATTTTTTATTTTTTATTTTTTGGTTGTCTCAGCCTCCAGATTGTGTTGTTAGTCCACGTTGGAACTCCCTATTGTGCCTGTGTGTGTTCTTATCGTCCGTCTTCTCAATTGTTGGTTCTATGTACCTTATCGTCATTGGGTCATCCTGGCATATTCTTCGCCACCAGTTGCTCAGCATTTGTGGCAGGAGCTTTGCCGCTACCGTCTCTCTCCTGACGTATGTTTGATCATCTTTAGTCTTTTCCTTGGAGGATGCTTTGCTGCTAGCGCCGCTTCGGTCTCCACGGATGTTTTGCTATTGAAATCGTGTCCCTATGGTGGATCTTTGCTGCCATGGTCGTTACGGATGCTTGTACATCTTTGCCGCTGATGTTTGTACATGTTTTCGTTTTCTCTTTTGAGTGAATTTTTTGCCACCATGGTTTTAGCTTCTTTATAAGAAACCATTGCGTCGATGTATTTTATTTTCGCAGGCTCAATATGTTTGTTAGGGTCTTGTTTAGATGAAAAGTGTTGGAAAAAGTTACAACTGTAGCATTTCGTTTGTATTTGGTAAATATTGTCCAATCGTGGCCCAACTAGGATTAAAAGATTCGTCTCGTGATTTACAACAAAACTGTGTAATTAGTTATTTTTTTCACTAACATTTAATGCTCCATATATACAGGTAGAAATTGATGTGATGGAGAGAGAGTGGAAAAACTTACAACTTTCAGTGAAACTTGCATGGAACTAAACAAGGCCTAGGTGTCGCTGCTAAGGGTCAAACAAGTACCTCTGTTTTTTCTTGTTCTAGATTGCTTTGTGTTGTGTACCATGGTCAAACAAGAGCTTTTCTCGTAGTTATAACGTGTAATTTTATTTTTCTTAATGAAACACGTACCAAGACAAGACATGTTTGAAAAAAAAAATTCCTTTTATTTTGTGCCGTTAATTTCAAAATTCAGAGGTGGGCCACGTCTACTGGGGAATGGAGTGGACCGGAACCGGGTTTTGTTTTCTCTTTTGAGTGAATTCTTTGTCACCATGGTTTTAGCTTCTTCATAGGAAACCGTTGCATTGATAACCTGTAGTGCAAGGGCTTTCTCGTAGTTGTATCGAATAATTTTATGTTTCTTAACGAAACGCGTGCCAAGACAAGACATGTTTGAAAAAAAAAAATCCTTTAATCTGTGCCGGTAATTTCAAATTTCAGACTTGAATCACGGCTGTTGGAAAATGGAGTGCTGTGAATCGCTTATAAATCTTCATTCAGGGACCGGAACCGGGTTGATCTTCATGGCGTCCATGATGTTCTTGCCCTCGAGCTTACTAGACAGCGCCAGCCGGATGTAGTCCTCGACGCCAATGGTCCTGTACCTCGGCGCGGTCCCGACCGTCGCCTCCTCCAGCGGCGCGTAGGTGTCGTCGAACTTGGCGGAGTGGAAGGCGGCGACGGACACCCGGTCGTGGGTGGGGCTGACCACCGCCCGGTGCTCGATGCTCTTGTACCTCCCGTTGGTGAGCACCTCGACGACGTCGCCGACGTTGGCCACCAACGCCCCGGGATGGGGTCGACGCTGACCCACGCGCCGCGCCGCCGGATCTGCAGCCCCGGGACGGCGCTCACCTGGAGCAGCAGCGTGAGCCCGGTGGCGTCCGAGTGCGGCGACAGGCCCAGCACCCTGCCGTGCGCGCCCCCCCGGGCACGCCGGGTAGTAGTTGACCCGCATGGCCTGCCCGTCGGCGAGCCTCGTCAGCTTCCTGGCGTCCGCCACGCCCAGGTTGGCGGCCATGGCCGCCAGCAGGCTGATGGCGACGCGCTGCACCTCGGCGGAGTAGCGGTCCAGCGAGTCCCCGAACGTGGCGGGGCGCGCCGGCCAGAAGCGCGGCGCCCGGTACTCGGGCGGCTGCGTGGAGAGGAAGAGCATGTCGGCCCAGTCCAGCTTCTGGTCGTCGGAGACGACGAAGGCCTGGCCGTACCCCTCGATCCCGCCGGGCTCCTGCGCCACGGCGCGCTTCTCGGCCAGCGGGAGGCGGAAGAAGGCCTGCAGGTCCGCCTTGACGTCGGCGATCACCGCGTCGGGCACGCCGTGGTTGAGCACCTGGAAGAAACCCCAGTCCTCGCAGGCGGCCTTGAGCTTGGCGGCCTCCTGCTCCCCGTGCGACGGGTCCAGGAGCCTGGCGAGATCCACCACGGGCACCGAGGCGGCCGTGTCGCCGTTGGTGTCGGTGTCGGCGTCGACGTCGACGTCGTCGCGGAGGTAGCGGTGGAGCACGGGCGGCGTGAGCTCGTCGGCGGCGCGCGCGGCCAGGTCCTGCACGTTGGGCACCGGCAGCGAGCCGCCCAGGTTCTTGGGCTTGGCGTCCATGGTAGTTGGTGGTGGTGGATGCCTGGAAATCAACTCGGTCGATGATTATTTAGTTGGTTTCGTGGCTGGCTTTACCTCTGCAAATGATGATATATCAACGTCGGCGTCCGGCAGGCAGGCGGAAGCCGGCAGGTAGTTGGCGCCATTATTTCTCGTTTGTTGTGTCCCTGGCCGGGCTCCATCCAGAGCGACTTTGCCTATGTGGCCTCCATTTGGCTTCAAATTATATTAACTAAACCATTTGGCTTCAAATTATATTAACTAAGCTAAGAGTTCTTTTTTAAAAGGAAAAGGAAAGAGAAAATGACAGAACCCTACCATTCATTATAACACCTCTATCGTGGTGTCGAACCGTGGAATAATCGGACAAAAGCAAAGTTCGCAGTCTCCATTGTGTGCATCGGCTTGGCGTCGAACCGTGCATAATTTTCCTTTTTTTGTTCTTGGTTGTCTGCTAAGTACTATATACTATGATTTTTGGCTAGACACCTAGAGTTTTCTTTAAGCCTCACATCTAAATACAGTTGTAAAATGTCAATGTGTTCACACATAGCTACTACACTATAGACACACATCTCATAGACACTACATGCGCACAACTAGACGTAGAACTGTACATAGCAGATCAGAGCATTGCATCTTTCTAAAGATCACTGAGACTATTCATGGCCTCGTAGGTGACAGACACGTCACATTCTCTCTGTGGCTCTACGCGAGGAGGTTGCAGACTATATTGTGAATAAATTCCAATGAGCACCATGGTTTAAATCCTGGTCGACAGGCGGCATACCGTAAGCCTTTACCATCCGAGCTGGAGCTTGGTCTCAACACCCAGCGTTTGATTGCTTCAATGGGGCTTTTCTTGCAGTGAATATGGCTGGATGTAATGCGATGCAGGATATGCTTGCGTTGTGTTCTCTCTTTCGGCACTTTCCCCATTTCCCTGTGCCTACTGGACCAAGTGGAACATGCATGTCTACCCTCGAGATTGGAGGCCATTGAAACAAGTGGAATGTTATATGGAAATTCGTAATGATATGTTCTCGCCAATTTGATGAATGACTGTTTCATGTGTGTTACCTTGGATGCCGTCGTAGCGTTAGTAAAAACAGTATACTACTATACTAGTGGTCATGTATAAGCGCCTGTACGTGCATCTAGGCCATGTTATTAAAAGAAAGAAATTGTGATGCAGGCTTGGCATTGACAAGCCGTGTCTAGAGGGAACCGTCTAGAGAGCAAGCCGGCCGGCATGATTTGCACTGCTATGGGCCCAACGATCCAAAACCTTTCCATTGTTTTCTCCATCAAATTGGGCCCAATGCATGCAAAGAGAGAAACTCCAGGCGCTTTCTTCTTGCAAAAAGACTTCAGCCATGTTCTTTTATATAAATATATGATGCATTGTCAATAAACAAAGACAGTTATTTCATTTCAATTTTCAACATGTAGCATGCTCTCTGATCGAGCACATTATACATATATAGTAGCAGTACATACACGCGAAGTACATGTACGTGCCCCCTAGCTAGCAGTATATATACTACAATATATATAGGTCACAACACACGTACGTTACATTACACACACATATATATAGTACGTAGGCATCCAGTAGTGCAATACTGTATATATAGTTGAAGTAGTTTTTTTTTTTTTTTAATTGTGTGCATGCATATGCATGGTTCATCGATCGTCGCTCCGGCCGGCTCGGCGGCTCTGCCGTACGTCGTCGGCGTCTCATTCATTCCTGCGGGCGATTGTTGGCTCTGCAGCACATGCATACGTAATATCCACCAGTCATACGTACGTACGTACATTGCAGTGTAGTGTAAACGCATATACGATAAATTCCAGTAGTTTGTATAGTACTAGAAGAGAACAATTATACTTGCAAGACATTACACAGGACCAAGAAAGTTTGCAGACAATATCATTATTAACAGATATACTAAATTAACTAGGTACGTCATCATATTCATATATAAAATAAAACTATATATATTTTTTACTAGGAATCTAATGACGGTATTGTTGTTTTGTCTATATATAGTTTGTAAAACCTAATCTAAACAGTGTGACTCAGGAAAAAAATCTAATTATGCTTTATATATTAGAACAATTCCTTATATATGGCATCGAATAAATCAAACCTTAAATAATCCCTCTTGATATAGTATATGCCAATGCCGTTGTCAGTGACTGTGGAGGATATATATATATGTCCCATACTGCATGCATTATAGCTAGGGCCGCAATCGAATAGGGGATTGCATGGAATCCAGTTTAATTAGCTGGGCAGCCATACCAATAATACCATACGTACGTGTACGTACCTGTTATTAGTACCGTGACTGTTATTATTATTATTATTATTATTGTTACTGTTCCTGCTACTGCCTTCGCCGCCGTTGTCGTTGCTCCGCCGCCGCCTATCGTCGTTGTTGCGGCTGTTGTTGTTGGCCGCGGTGGCGGTGGCGTCGGCGTCGGCGCTGTGTTGGTGCTGGTGCTGGCGCTGGCGCTGCTGGACGACGACGCGGCGGCGGTACTGCTGGCGGCGGCGCATCGCCCGTTCCTTGGCGGCCATGTCGTCGATGTCCCCCTCCAGCTTCAGGAAATGGCGCCAGACGTCGTCCGCCGTCCTGCCGCCGCCGACCGCCTGGGCCACCAGCTCAAAGCGCCCCGGAGTGTCCTCCTCGTACTCTGCCAGCGCATTCTCGAACCTCCTGTTCTCGTTGGAGCTCCACGACATCGATCGTCGATCTCTAGCAAGCTAATTTAATAAGCTGCTTCTTCTCTAATTAATTCTCGATCGATCGATGTGTCGAGTAGCTTGCTAGCAGCTTTATTTGTTGCTTGCTCGCTAGCTTAGCTCGGTGGTCGTGTTGCACTTGCCATTACACAAGCTAGCTGGTATTTATACTACGAGCTGGCCGGCTCCATCTAGAGCTGAGAGTGTGACAACATGCACCTACTGCAGCGAGAGAGAGATGCGCCTAGCTACTATAACTCCATTTCAAATTACAGTTTATTTAACTTTTCTAGCTTCAAATTTGATCACTTGTCTATATTTAAAAATTTGTACAAAATATTTTTTTTTGCTTGTGATATACTTTATTAATTTTTTTTAAGAATAACTTGGATTTACTATGTTTGTACAAGACGAATATTTGAATTTAAGATAGAAAAGTCAAACAAATTATTTAGAACAGAGAGGGTAGATCATATCATTCTCTGTCACAAGGGCCCGCAGGAAACCGGCCAGCAGCTTGCTGCAGCAGGTATGCGTACGTCTACGTACTCCAATAAGTCCAAGATACAGTATAAAAGCTAGCTAGCTTCTGGTGTACTCCCTCCGTCCCAAAAAGAATGATATTTTGGATGTTCGTACCACAAGTTTGACTCGATTTGTAGAAAATACGTACAATATTTAGATCTTCAAATAAATTTGTTAAAAATTAGATCTAATTGATCTTTCTAATAATACTAATTATGATACTAATTGATAATATTTATTATTTATAAAAATTGTTGGCAATCATTTTTTGGGAAGTGAGAATGACATTTTTTTGGACGGAGGGGGTACTACACAGTAGCAAGAGTATGTATACACACTCCCAAGGCTCGACTCACCTCCCCTGCCCTGCCATGCCCGTGCTCAAAACACAGAGAGAGAGAGAGAGAGAGAGAGAGAGAGAGAACGGGCGAGGAATCGCTAGCAGCAGTGCCACACGTACGTACGCAGCATTTCGGAAGTGATGCCAGGTTTCGTTTCGTTTCGTAGGCACCCAACTCGCTCCAACTTGTGTGTGGCGACAATTAACTTTAATGACGTAGTACGAGTAGCTAGCTAGCTTAGCTAGGGTCTATCAAACTTTGAAGCTAGTCACGAATATTACTCCCTGTGTGGTGTGGCCGGGGCGACAACATGATGCCCGCAGGTGGTCCATGCCATGCATGCGCAAAAGAAAAAATTCGATCGATACAGAAGAATTAATGGAGTACGTACGTATTCCCTCAGATTTTTGCTTTTGTTTTAACTTGCATTGTTGACATATGCCATGATGCTGAGATTATTATTGCTTGGTTCGCTTCTCCATTATTCCTATTTTCTTCAGCCCGAGTCCGACGACTATTTGCTTGCACACCGACGTAAATATATAACGACGTCCTGATCGATCGGCCGATCGATCGAGGCCGCCACCGTGCATGCATGTCCAGTGACTGCCTCTGCCTGCGCTGAATGAGTACTACGTATATCTGCAGGCAGCTGATCGACGCCTGACGCTCGCTCCATCCGATCGATCCTGAGACGACCAATGCATGCAAGAGGTGAAATGTGCTCGGCGGTCATCGTCGGTGGGCGGGTGTGATCAAGACAGAGACCACGCCGCCGCGGCTACCCCCAGCAAGAAGCTAGTGTTGGTATTCTTCTACAATTATATTACACTCTTCACCCTCGATCATGCATGTGTGGTCAAGTTTTCTAGGTGAGAGGATAAACATAGTTGGATTCTTTTTTCTGGCAAGACATGAACTTTACATTTGTATTCTTATTTATTTATTAGCCGGAAGAACTGTAAATGCACGTACGTAGAATTGCATTCTTTTGCCGGTTGAGGCACTACGTCTATGAGATGCTGCAATTCTTTGTGTGTCATGCATGCATGAGTACTCCAAACAGTTAGAAACAGCATCCATGTCGTATAATTAATTGTACGTGCGACTCTGCATCATTAACCTATTCCTCTCTTTTTCCTCGATGAGTGTCTTGTGCTCCTTTACCTTTTCATCCGATTTGATTTCGCTTGTCCTTTGGTCCTGCACAAGCATCTCAGATATAGAGATATGCCCAGTGAACCCACATATAGACACCACCACCGGCGGAACCAACAAGGACAGTAGGAGCCTTGGCCCCCAAGCACAGTAGTAATACCCCTACAAAATATTGAATTTATAGCACACACTAAATTGAGTACAAATTCACGCATTTTTATTTGAAATATTGTGATTTTTTTTTGGTTAAAATGCTGTAAAAGTTTTTTTTTTTTGAGACACACACTTATATATATTTTTTAATCACATTTAAAGATGTCATCATGTGTGTTTAACCCTCCTTAAACAAAATCGCTGGAACCGCATACCCTAGCTAGCATCTACTTACTAGTGTACTACACACAGTTGGAAACAACATCTATGTCGTATGATTATTTAGTCTGTTCCTTTCGATCCTCAATCTTCATCCTTTTTATTGGACTTGACATGTCTCTTGTCCTACTCAAACATCAGATTCACCACGTACCCTAGCCTAGTGCACACTATATAGCTAGTGTTGGTTTGCAGCAGAGATCGAACACAGGTACGGTGCGCACTGCTGCGTATCCAGTTTGTACTAACGTTCTGAACCCATTTAAAGTCAGCTGTAGCAACCTCTCCTTCTCTACTAGCAAGGGCTAACAAATTTTAGAGGCACGTATGCTATGACTTTACAGAGACGTTGGTCGTTTCAGTCGTCTCTTATTAGAAACTAATTTGTAATTTGTAGAGACGGTCATTAATATGGAATGCCCCTAAAATTATTTCCAAACTTGGAAAATGGGCTTAAAATAGCAAAATAAATTAGTCTTTATCCAACTTTATTTGATAAAGTTATGTTTTTTGGTGAGGTACCTATTGGGGCATAGCCCCCAAGAAATATATTAAAACATAAACGTACAGATGGTTAGCAGGAAGCTAATGCAAGAAAGAAAATATACCTACGGCTCAGAGCCACTAAGAAAGAAGAAAAACACTTGATTACATCTATTTTAGAGATGGGTCACATTGCAACCACCTTCGAAGAATCGAAGAATCCACTCTTAAAGATAGTTAGTGTAGCGTACTATCCACAAAATTTCTCAATTTTCATGGATGATCAGAAACATCAAAAGCTTCCCAGAAATGTCATTTATAGAGATGGTCGATGTTAGGTGGTCGAAAACACCAACCGCATCTTGTAGATCTAAGATGCCTTTTAAAAGTTGTTTTTGTAGTAGGACGGATTGATATCTTTATTAGTTCCAAATCAATTCAGTGTAGTACGTAGTAAAAAGGACACCTAGTTAGCTAAGTAGACACTTCCTCGATGCCAGTTGCCAACCATAAATGAACAGAGTAACATATACTTACATGGAGATTACTGATGTAAAATTTGGCATATTGAGTCAAGTTATAGATTATTTTAGTTGTTTTCTAGGTATATAGTGTTGCAGAGTATGGCCGCAAACCAAAGTGCTAGAATGAAAATATCATGAAAATGATGAACTCATAGCAAACTTGCAAAAATTTGGTTACTCTGTTTTAGAAACCAGGCCACCTGTTTTTTCTAATAAGTGTGCTAGAAATCCTAAGAACACTCGCCTAGGATGATCCCATCAGGGCTGGAGCAACTGGGGTTATTTAGAATCAACAAGGCTATATGGAGGGCCTCAAGCCGATGAGAGCACATAAATTAGGGTTAGAAATGTGTTAAGGGTCTGAAGAGATAAAACAATACCTTCAATTGGCATTGGCCATTTATATTTATAGTGTGGAAAATCTATCCTCGAGTTAGTGTCTGAATGCATCAAGAGCTGCAATAAAAACTGACTTGAAACTTAGGGTTCGTTTATTGGCGAGAAACGTTTCAGATTTTCAGTACAACCACTAGAATCGCTGCTAAATGCCACACAGAGAGAAACGTTTCAGAAGAGAAATCACTTGAAACCGATTCTTGTTTCTGTATTAGCTTAGAGAAACACCCCATATCATTTGAAATTTTTCTTAGATAATCTAGATTCAGAATATTTCTACAAGAATTTGGATCCCTACCAAATGCATCCTTCTTGACCATCAAAGCTAAAATAAACTTGATCTAGGTAGTCAAAACTGACCTGATTTCTAAAATTGCATCCTTCTATTTTTATGGGATGGATTCTTCTGAAATGCAGTATTATATTCTTCTCACCAGAACTCCAGATTAAGTGTCTCACATATACATTTTGATTTTTTGGAGGAGAGCTACGCAGTGGTGGAGTACAGTCTACCATTGGAGGTCACGTTGATAACTGGATGACCTGGTTTTGAAAAAACCGAATGACCATATTTTCCTCAGATGTGTGTGCCATTTTTTAATTAGATGTGGGCCAATTTTAACTGTGCATATATAACTTTTACTATACATCAAAACATATTATATGTATGTGAGTATGTCTAGATACATAATAAAAGATGTATATCTAGAAAAAGAAAATAAAACGACCTATAATTTACAAAGGAGATAATACATACCAGCATACAACTACTGTAAGATTTCCAAGTCATGTCAAGTAAACTACAATCAATTGAAGCTGCTTAGTGAAGAACAGCTAGCTACCCTAGCCCTGGCTGCGGCCTCTGCCCCCCCTGGGCACAGATAACCAATCAATCAGGAACAACCTTCTCCGTTCCCTTTCGGGAATTTGTAAGTTTTCTATAAACCGTACGTAGCCACTCGCTATACATATATTCCTGTCCAATGCAAGCTATATATCGACCAATCAAACCAAGAATGGATGCGATGCAAATGCAAATGCAGGTAGCTAGCTAGTAGGCAGCTAGCTTGAATATTCACAAGCAATTTGAAGTACCTGATACTACGCATAACATAGACACAACCAAAGCACCACTTTGTCTGGTCTTCACACAGCCAAGCATATTTTCTGCCTCTTAGTGAAATACTACAAGCCAAATTGGTGGCGTTTTCTTTGGGGAGCAACTTGGTGGTATTTCTTAACTTTTCCTGGGTAATCTGACTGAGGAAACTATTTCTGATCCTTTTGGTAATTTATTTGGCTGACTCATTTGTATTGTATGTCTCCCAAAGCAAAGGTTCTATGCCCTTTATTTACTTTAGCTAGATTTGATTCAAAGAAAGAACATAGATCGCGGAATAATATCTAGTCTTATGTAGCCAAGAATCAGCCCAGCGTCACCGGGTGCAATGACAATAGCGAACGAAGCAATCTTTTCCATTTTTTAAAGAAAAAACTTGTATGAACTGTACAATAGAACATCAAAGACAAGTTGTTACATATTTTATAGTACAACATTTGTGGCTCACAACTGTTCAAGAAGAACACATAATACATCTCTATATTAATATATACCAGGCAACATGGTATGGATATCTCATATCTGTGCTAGTGCTGCGCATCCTAACGGTCCCCAAGCAAGCACAGTAAACTAGCAGTAAAAAAAACAAGACATGCACACAACAATCCAAGTTATGTGCCTCAGCTAGCTGTTTGTTCATCGGCCTGCGCAAATGTAAATAAACACCATGATTATTCAAAATCTCAAGCGGCCGGCGGCCAGTGGCGTAAAACAGAATAAGTACATGTTACAGCTACTTACATGATTACAGGCAACAGCCTCGAGGTCACCGACAGCCTTTTTTCTTCTTCTTTTAGGATAGGATAACGGACAACAGTTTCCCTTTTTATGCCTGTTCCTCATGGAAAGAAACTAAAGTTGCTTTTATCTTCTTTTCTGAGAAGTGTACAAAGAATTGCAACATTAATCTCTTGGTACTGATGTTGGTGCAGAACCAATCCAGTATTCCAGTCCCTCGTAGAGGCCCTGCACTTGCACGAGCACTCTGAAATGTGAATCGGCAGATTTCAGTGCCCCAAGCACCTTCGTCAGTTGACTCCACACAAGCAGAAGCAGAGGGTATCACCATGGTGACATGCGAGCAGATTGAATACCACATGCCGCCCAATTGCCCGAAAACCAAACGGGCGTGATGTGCAGTTCCAGTCACCCATGTCCTCTGCTCCCAGTATACATCCACGCAAACAGAGGATTCATTCAGTCCAGCCAAACCTTGCTCCACAGTCCACACAGAGAAAAAAGAGAAGGAAAAAAAAAAAACACAACCAAGATGTTAAAAAAAACACCAAGCACCAAGGTCCAAGGACATAAGACCATATTCGGCATTCATTCAATGTCAGAATCCAATGTCATAGAATCATTCGACCAGCGATCAGCGAAAAACTCCCATGGCATGACAACAGAAAAAAAATGATCAACAGAACCAGATGTAAACCATCACAGGGCACGCCCACCCAAGAAACAATAGCTCCATAGTTCAGGAGGATACACTAATCAAGCAGTATGTGTGATATGAGAAGGGTGCTTTCATTTTTATGGGGGATATAAGGGGCTGCCTGCTGCTGCCGCAGGCAAAAATCATATCTCGTAGTTCCAAGTGCTCTCTGCTATTAGCTTTGGCGCTTTGCTTTGCTCTGACAAATCGAATGTCGTCGCGACCTGCACAAAGGGAGCATGAGGCAGTCAGAGCCAAGGAAAATCATCTTCCAAATGCAAACCACAAGTTGTGCACTACAGGCATGGCAATATTTAAAAAATGTTGACGCGCTCGCTCATCTTGTTGGCAACAACATAGGAAACGGCTACCACCTTTATAGATGATGGCGATTGCAGACAAGTGGGGCAATACATCCAGCAGGACTATTTGATTATCCTAAGGACCAGTGGTTCAGCACACACCAGCATTGCCAAACTCAATATGGCAGCACCACAAAGCACTCAATACACCACAGATAACAGATATTATACTAGAAGGCTCAATCCCCTCGATTTTGGGTGGAAGTTTGATTTACTCCTAAAATCCCATGATATTGTTGCTTACATAGGAAGTAGTGCATTTCTTATAAGAGTGTTTAGGTCCGAAATCAGATCATGGGGAACAAAGGAACATTTCAATGTTTCCTCTGACATCCCTTATCCCTTATTAAATCAGTTACTCCCTCCGGTCTGGTTGCTAAGGCGTGCACCGTAAAATTCCAAGATACCAAGAAGCAACCCTCGGTATCAATCCTGTGCTGGTTGTTGAGTGTTTTTATTGGACCGATATTAATCACAGAGGAAGGAAAATGGGGGAAACCTGCATGCAAACGCCTGTTCAGTTCCATCAGCGAGTTAAACCTTGCCTTTGGTAATTCTTGTGACGCCTAATATAAAGGACTTTCTCCAAAACGCGCAGACGCCTTAGAAATCGGAATGGAGGGAGTATTTCCTTATTACATTGAAAAAACCCAAATTCATGCACTCAAAGATCCAAATTCATTCACTGAACTACCAAAGTACACATATGCATTGCAGTATCCTGAATCCTCTCATATATTCCCACACCAGCTCTCTTTTCTATTCAGCAACCAACAACCAGACACCTGTAGAATAGCTTCAATTTCCAAGAAGCTAAGCTTCAAATACCAGGATGAGCAAGATTTTCACAAACTTGATGGTTTCTATAGATGAGATATAGACATGGGATATTTTCTTTTGGTTTATTCTGGGGTTTCTGAGCTCAATTGAACATAATTCACTGGCTATACCATCCAAATTTGACAGCATGGTATCTGTATGTAGGACAATCAAAATGTTTGGAGGACAAAAAAAATATTCTCAAATTACACTGACTAGTTGATTCCCTTCTCCCGCACAACAGGCTTTTCATGTAATTTCAGTTTAGGTGATTTTGGTGACCACGGCCTTTACATCCAATTATGGAACCTGTATGGACCCTCCATACAGCTCAGATTGGCCTGTCTTCCCCCTTTCCCAAAATAATAACAGACTTTGTGTGATGTACCCACAATGCTATATAATTAATTTATTATTGCTTCAATTCTGTATGTTTGCCTCTAAAAAAACAGAAGAAATCAATAAAATTTAAAGAAAATGCAGGTTCAAAAATGCTGCTTGGACTACCTGGATTCATAAAGGAGATGGAGCATGTTTAGATGGAGGATTTCTATTTCAATACTTAGTGCAAAGTTCAAATTTGAACTGAATCCTAAATTAGCAAACCCCAGCATCAAAAGACACCTGTACCCACTTGTGGGGTGGGGGTTGAATAATGTCTCTACTCTCCTCTCATAGGCCATCTAGTATGTTTATCTGAAAACAAAACCCACCATATCCCCTCTCCATTGTTCACAGAACAACCTATACTCAACAGTTGACAAAGAACATTCTTTTGCACTTAGCAAGCAAAGATGGGATTACTTCCCATCAAAAATGTTATAGACAGCAAGTAGTGACCAGGGCTTACTAATGGAAGCAGGACTCCTTTCCTACACAAAGTGAGTTTTTTTTTTTTTTTTTTTTTTTTTTTTTTTTTTGTGATTACAGTAGCAAGTCTGAACACAGCTACCCAGGTGTGCCAGACATCTCTTTTTTGCAGTAATGAATAGGCTCTGTTGCAAGTTCGAGCCCTTGGTGCCAGCACACAACCCCACACAAACGCGTACCCAATTTTAATTTATGGTGCAGGAGGGGCTCTTGCCCAGTTTCATGTCCTCATGTGGGAAGCAACACTCACTAGTACAATAGGAAAATGGAAGCATACATTGGTTATCGTCCTAGCATAGAAAACCGGATAAAAGTTCCTCATTTCTGAGTCGCATGCAGTCGAGGATCCTACTAGGTGGATGGAGGCACAGATTGGTGAATCACAAAGAAGCAGTATATGTCCAAGCGCAAGCAGTGACAAGTAAGAAGAGAGTGAAGCAGAGAGGAACAGACCTTGGAAGGAGCCGCCGGCGATAGAGTCCCTGTTCCACTCGAGGCCGAGCAGCTTGGTGGAGGCGGCGTAGGTGCCCTTGACGGTGTCCCCTCCGGCGAACTTCCTGGTGACGGCGAACTCCCATGCGTTCTTGTTGGTGTCGAAGATGGGCTCGACGGTGGTGAGGCGGTCGACCCCGTGCGCGTAGGTGTACTTGACGCGGCAGCCGCTGGAGCCGAGCGTGTGGGAGAGGCTGAGCTTGTTGGCGGGGTCGAAGGTGACGGCGCAGTCGAGCGCGGTGCGGGAGGGCGGCGCGGCGGCGGGGGCGCGGGGGCCGGGGCGAAGCTGGTGGAGTGGGTGTAAGTGAGGCTGACGCGCTTGTCGAGCACGAGCGCGGAGTTCATGAACTGGAAGCGCACATCCTGCGAATCGGGTCGGGGTAGGTGAAGGTGAGCGGGGGAGGAGGAGGAGGAGGACGAGGACTGGAGGTAGGTGGAGACGAGCGACGAGGACGGTTTACCTGGTTGTGGGGCTTGAGGTCGACGAGGAAGGCGCCGGGCTTCTCGAGTGTGAGGGTGAGGCCCCGCAGGGACGGCCTGTTGGCGAAGACGGCCTCGGTGGCGGAGGCCTTGAGGCGGAGGTCGCCGGCGGGGGGCGGCGAGGGTGGTGGCGGCCGTGGCCTTGTCGCCCTCGTAGCGGCCCTTGAGCGTGGCCTTCATCTCCGCTCCGCTCCCAATCCAAGTGGCCTGGGACTGGGAGTCTCCGTCAGCCGCCGCCGCTGCTGGCCTCCCTGTGGTTGCTGTGCGCTGCTGCTGCTGGGTTGGTCTGGTTCTGGTCCCTCCTCTCCAGTGAGTCCCCAACCCCACCCCACCCCTGAATCCCTGATGAGTGATGACCCTCGCCCTCCCTATCTTCTTCGCTTCTTCCGCCCTTTGCATCGCACCAATCGCCACCGCCGCCGCCGCCGTGCTCGGACGGAGTCCTTGCTGGGCTCCGCCGTGCGCCTCCTGGGCCGGACTGAGCTCTTCATGTTCGTGGAGGTGGCCCGGCCCACTCCCGAAAGGCCTAACTAAATGGCTGCCTTTTATCTGTGGGCCTTAAGATCGCATGGTCATCGCGATGATTGTGAGCTTCAAGTTTGTGCTTTTGTTGCAAGATTTCTTCTCAGTCAAGTGAACTACTTGGAAGTTACTGGCTGCTGTCCCTGTCTGCTAGTGTCTACCACGATCCACTGACTTTTGATAAAAAAAAAAGATACGCATGCTCTCCGGTGATTATACTACCTTTTTCTTAATGGCAGTTACTATTGGATCATGATGAGTACCACATCGTCGGGTTAGCTGTCGACCTCTTTCTGAATTCAGATGACTGTCCGAACAAGTACGCGCCACCCCCCCCCCCACTCCCCACACCACCACCCCCCCCAAAACACACACACACACACACACACACAAGGAGGAGATAGCGATCTTCAGTTCTGCTCAAATGCAGGGTTTATGGCAGTGCCCGTTCAATTTCAACATCCCGACCATGGCAACATCTTCCCTAAGGAAAATTATGGCTACATTTCAGCTTGTTGGCAGAATTCGATCGATCGATCGCTAGGAAAAATATTTGCTAGAGTTCAAGGATACAACCTTTGCATTGCATCAGGACCAGTTCACAATTCAGCCGGCCATCATCTTGAAACCGCGCCTCGAGCGAAAAGCAAAAGCAGTAATAAATCACTAAAGCAAATAAACAAAACAAAGTCCATCCATCACATGGATGGATCCATGGATGGGATCGACTGGTCGACGAAGGAAGCTTGTATTCCAGAGTCAGACGAATGGGGTGATCCACACGGGCTCCACGTCGGCGGAGTGGCCGCCGGCGATGGGCACGGTCCTCATCTCCTCGTCCATCATCGAGTACTCGCAGATGGCGTGCGGCGCCAGCATCTCCACCTCCCGCCGCGCGAAGTAGACGCAGCTCTCCCGCAGCCCGGACGCCGGGTACAGCTCCAGGGGCACCGCCGCCGACACCACCGACCCCACGAACACCGCCCGCCCGGGCATCTCTTCCACCATCTCCCACTTGCGCTCCGCCGCCGACGACAGCACGTGCACCTCCACCGCCAGGTCCACCGCCTCGCTGTTCCGCCGCACCATGTACAGCTTCCTCACCACCAGGAGCTCCCCGTCGCCCTCCACCAGGTACAGCCGCCAGTGCCCCGCCATCAGCGCGCCCACCGGGTGCTCCGCTTCCCGCAGCAGCGACACCGCCGCGGCGCGCGCGCGGAGGTCGCCGCGGAACGCCAGGACCGCCCGTCGTGGCCCAGCGCGCACAGGCGGCCGCTCCAGAAGGCCACGTCCCTGAACCCGCCGTGCTGGGCGCCCTCGTTCACGCCGATGGTCATCCACGCGCCGGACACGGCCGGCTGGAACAGCACGATTGTGCCCGTGCGGCCCAGCGCGGCGGCGACCCAGCATCCGGAGGTTGGGGGACCGGAGAGGACCATCTTTGACACCGGGAACACCGGAGGCGGGGGCAGGGCGACGGATTTCCCGGAGACGGGGTTGCACAGGAGGATCGAGCGGTCGGCGTCCCAGGCCATGGCGAGCCAGCCGCCGATGTGCCCGCAGCAGCGTCCGGCGCCGAGGCTCGCGGGGAGCGTGAAAGGCAGGATCTTGCGGTGCTGGAGGCTGAAGAAGGCCAGCCCGCCGCCGGTGCCTGGGCGGCGGAGGAGGAGGCGCGGAGCCTCGAACGGGAGGTCGGGCGGGAAGAACTCCCGCACGCACGCGCGCCAGGAGGCGCAGACGAGGCGGACGGCGACGCGGTCGCGCGGGGCGAGGACGGCGACGATACGCTCAAGCAGCTCCGGCGGGAGATCCGGCCATGCAGACTGGCGGGCGATCCCCTTTGTTGCTGGGAGGCCATAACAATCGCCCGCAGCGGCGGCGCGCCCCCGCCGACTCGACCGACGCCGATGCCGGCGCTCAACGGCCGCGCTTGTCGACGATCATTTTCCGAATTCGCCTCCAATTCACGCGGAGAGCATGCAAGCGCGATCGATGGCTTCTAGTTCCTCCTGCCTCTATTCTTCTTGGTCGGTCAATCAATTGGCTGAGCAGACGTCATTCTTTTGAGACCTTCGAATGCTAAAGGCTAAACTGTATGCTGATGATAATTTTCATGCTCCGTTGCTACCAAAATGCAGACCTGACTTTTCTTGTGTGAGAAATGCTAAATTCTGAGCTAGCATCATTTAGGTTTTTAGACTACACAAACAAAACGTCAAGAAATAAATATGTAATGACCACCTATTTACGTTCACTAGTGCTAATAGTTGGCAGCTAAAAATATTCTACTAGCAGGTTTGGAACTGCTAATGTTGATTGTGCTGGTAACCGTTGCTAGTTCCACTAGCAGGTTTGGGCTACTAATAGATGCTCATATGTGATAATTATCTACTGCAAACATATTAGTAAGGTGGATAGATCCAAACAGTCCATGCTAATAATTAGCTAGCTAATATTTTGTAATTACCAGCTAGCCAAGAGCATCTCCATCAGTTCCCCTTTCCAAGTTTCATTGAAAGTTCATATGTTGGGGATTGATAAAAACAAGTATTGTGGTTTTAGTGGAGTTCCTGAGAATGTCAGCTTGCAATATATGACTACGACCAAAGGTTTGCCAACTTTGGTGTTCGATGCGCATCTTCTTTTAGGCTAGGCATGAGCCGAGAAACACACTTGCACTGTAGCAGATTGATAAATCTCCATCCGGTTCGCCACAACCACCACCACTATTTTGTCTACTACAACCGTCGGTAGCCGCCACATAACCGCCTTTACCTATCGATGTACGGTGCGGAACACTTGCTCACAACCTATGACTTGGCCCGAGCTTGTAGGCATGATAGGACCTCAAGCTCGCCTATCCACCCTGTGACCTCCTAGTATGGTGGCGTGGCCGACTACAGCACTAGCGTGCTGCAACATTGGGCGGTAGCAGCCTCTTGCTTGACACGGTGGCAGTGTGTCAATGCACAGATCCTGCGTGTGGGGTGGCACGACGTGATGGCAACCTCCTTCCCGCCACAATGGTGATGGATCAATGGCACAGAGTTTGTGCGTGGGGTGATATGGGTGATGGCGGTCTCCAACCTTTGCTACAACAGCCATGACAAAGCTCAACGACATGGTTAGTGTTGTGGCATGGTACAAACGTTTCTAAATAGGGCCTGATAGTTAGTGAGAGGGGAAGGAAGAAAGGGGATTGAGAAAAATGTTTCTTGTTCCCTCTTTGATTGAATTCATGGAAATGGCTGGCAGGAATAGGTAATGGATGGAGGGATAGATTCCAATCCATGTTCATTTTGAGGGATAGGGATAGAATGATGGATTGGGAAAGAAGGGTTCCCTATCCGACCATTCTTATCCTGCTATGGGAGAAGGTTTAGAGCATGAAATATAAGCCTTGACCATATCCAGCGTCGGTTGCCAGAACCGGACGCTGCACGACACGCGCCCTTCACGGTGCATGTGGACGACCTGTTGTTTGAGCATGGGAATAGCCATATAGTTGCCACAACGATGACAGGGGAGTTGGAACCCAGTAGAACACCAACTCTAATCCTGTTTGCGTACGCCGGGGACTATGGGCTGCTGGAGCTTTAGTTGCTATGCCGCATAGCTCGCCTCGTCGTGCGCGAAGGTGATAGTCGCCTCACCACTAACACAACTATAGGTGCAAGTGCCACTGGAGTCATAGCTTACCTCGTCACCATCAATGAAGCCAAATGACCACCAAAGCTGAAGGCACCCTTGCCATCCGCGATACTAGGGCTGTGATTTGGTAGGCTAACACCGAGTTTGATTTGAGCATAAGCCGATCTGGACACAGTGGAAAAGATTCTTGTCAAGGATAGAAGAAGAGTTCGTCTGAGACTGGTGCTTTGGCTTCCGAATGAACATGTTTGTTTTTTATTTTCTTGTGGGATCTGTCGTATAGCCCAAACCTATAGCAACAGAATCTAAAGGAAGGAAAAGGATAGGATCCCTATCCCTTGTTCGTCACCTATGCCATATAATCCATCCTTATAACCCAATCTCTTTCTAGCTAGCTGTCCAAATGCCACATAAATCTTTGTAATGACCAAATCGCATCCATACCTATCAACCGATGACTTGCCTTATGAGTTGTACCTGAGGATGCGCTCAATGGGATTGGCCATCATAGATTATGCTTTCCCTTTTCATCCCTCTTCCCCACATCTTATTTGTCGGGAACCAAAATAAGGGTCCTCCTAACAATTAGGCCCAAGAAACGCAAAACTAGGCCACACAGTTACAAAACACGGCCTGCCAAGGCCCGGCGCACTACACTAACACCCCCCCGCCCACATTGCGGGGACTTCAAGCAAACGCTAACTTTCCGCCCGTCAAGCCTCCTTCATCAAGGCCTCGGACGAGTTCACATTTTCCGCCTCGCCCAGAGCCTCCCGTAGAGGCCTCGGACGGGCGTCCGCTTTCCGACTCGCCCGAGCCTCTCGGCCGAGGCTCGGGCGGGCGTCCTTTCCGTCCCGACCGAGCCCTCCCTGCTGAGGCCTCGGGCGGGCACTAACTTCCGCCTCGCCCGAGGCCTCCCTGCCGAGGCCTCGGACGAGTTCCCGCCTTCCGTCCCGACCGAGCCCCGCGCCAAGGCCTCGGACAACACGCGCCGCATCACCCGGTCAAAGGCCCGACCAGCGACTTGACGTATATCTACCGCCCGCCTTCCCACGGTGGCCGTCGGTGGCGCTAGCCCCTGGGTGGGATGGGAGCCGCCCCGTCACCACTTCGCACCTCGCGCCCGGCCACGACTACGCAATCCCTACAAGATGCCGGCGCCCGCCACCATGTAGGGCCATGATGACTAACCCCTCGAATAGTCCCATCACGGAAGTCCAAATACGGAGCATGCCGCTTCCCAGGCAGGAGCACGGCGCCACCCCTGTACGGGGCGGCCGGGTCTTCCGGTGCCCGGCCACTTGCACACCCAGGCTTCCAGTGAGTCGGGGGCAGACGGAGATGGCCCCGTACGCTGATTCTACGCCCGGCCACGCCGTATACGACAACGACGCCGCGGCCCTCGGGAGCCCGGGACCGGGAGTGAGCCAAAGCTACAAGAGGCCACGGTACCTGACACGCTCATCATGACGCCCACGCCGACCCCTGCAGGTAGACGTCCCCTCCTTCGCCAAGAACGAGGAGCCAACTCCACGGACGGCGCCCGCCATCGACAAGGCGGCGCCGTGCAAGACAAAAACCGCCGCCCTCACCCGGGGCCTCGGCACAAGGAGAGAGGGGAGCCCCTAGGCCTCGGCGGGATGAGGCGGCGCCCACCACCGTCTTTCCTATTCAAACATCATGCTTGAAAAACCCGTCCCTCCCCTTCCGGCTATAAAAGGGGGGGACGGGGTCCTTCCGGGGACGAGGAATCGAACGAAGCAAGTCAAGCAATCTCCTTGGCAAACAAATACACACACTCACTCATCTCACACGAGACTTGGGGCAGTTCCCTCTCTCCCACTTGCTTGTACACCCCTACCTACAGGCACCTTGGTGCGAGGATAATACAAAACCTTCTTGTGTCCTTCTTGCACACCATCCGGGGTTGGGAGCACGCACGCGTAAATTCACTCGTTGGTACTAGGACCACTAGTTTTAGCACCGGCGGTTGGCGCACCGTGTAGGGGGTTGTGCGTGCTTTTCGCTTTCCTTCCCGCCAAAACTCCGGAATGGCCAAACAACGACATTTCGGGGCGGATTCCCGGCCTAACTCCACTCCACTCCGGCCCGGCTGGAGCCGGGGACCACGATCCGGTTTGGTGAGCTCGAGTTCGTGTCAACCGGAGTCCATGCGACATGGAACTTCTCCCGGCCGAGTCGGGGGGACCTCGACCCGGCTCCGGTGAACCTCTTGCCCCGGCCCGTCGCGAGGCGCCGTGGGCGTTCCCGCCAGAGCGACGACGGACGCACCACGACGCCCGGCGGTATGGAGGAGGACCTTGCGGCGTTGTGGCTGGGCGGCGCCCCGCCGCCATCGCCACCACGCCCGCCATTTGGCCTGGTCAACGCTTCTTTGCCACGTGCGCAACGTCGTCTCCACCGTCATGGGAGCCCGAGGAGGCGTCCCACGCCGTCGGCCCGGCGCTCCACGAAGCGCCTCGGCGCGGACATCCCCGACGGATCCATCCACGCCTATGAGGAGTACACAGTTGGGGCGGGAGGAGCGGGCGCCACTGGGCGAAGCGCTACATCCACCCGATCCGGCGCTACCTCGGGACCGCAGGCCAGGGGGTTCATTCCCGGAGCATGCCTTCGCTTTCGGCTACCCGGCTCGATTCCCCCGGGGCGACATATGCGATCCGACTTCGTGAATGCTTTCACGTGGAGATCGGTGAGCTTCGGCGTGGCGGCAAACGGCAGCGGCGGCGACGGGGCCGTGATCCCAGGCCCGCCCCGCAGAGGCGGCTCCGGCAGGCGCAACCCCCGAGACCCTAACACATCCGGCCTCCGGGCAGGGGGGCCACAAACTCCGGCACATGCGGGCCCTCCCGGGGCCGGCGAGCTACCCGCTACCCCTCGGGAGGCCACGGCGTCCCGCTATCGAGCGGATTCGGGAGCTTGGGGGCAGGCTGGAGCGCGACCGTGCGCTTTGTTACGACGGGGAGATAGAAGCGTACGAGCATGCCCACCGCGCGACACGCAATCCTAGCCCGCTGCTCGTCGACAAGACGCGTGGCGTCAGCGAAGGATCGTCAGCGGCGAGGGGGAGAGCGTCCCCCCCATCTTCCCCACGCCGCCAAGTCATAACGTCGCGGCGGGCGCCCTCCTCGTCCGGTCGATGCGAGAACCATCGACCGGGAGGGACGGGCGGATTCGAGATGATCCGCGAGATTATCTCGAGACCGCCCGGTCCCGGGGCCGAAAGCTTCGGCCTCCCGGCATCGGACATCGAGGGATGAGGAGGACGAAGAGCGCCCACGACGCGAGCGAAGCTTCGGTCCATCGGGACCCATCGCGAAGGCCCGATCCGCGGCGTCTTCGGGGCGACAGCGGCAGCATCGGCGATGGTGACGCCGCAACGTCATCAACAACTCCGCCAAAGGAGGCGGGCCGGGCGGATGCAACCGCCCGGCCGCGAGGCGGAAGGCGCGATAGTGACGAGGACGCGGCGATGCCGATCCTCCGGGGCCGCGCGCCTTCGGCCGGGGAGATCCGCGGCGCCACGGTTCCCCCTTCCGTTCCGGCGGTACCAATCTTGCCAAATACTCGGGAGAAACGAACCCGAGGTTTGGCTCAACGACTACCGCTTTGGCATGCCCGGCTTGGCGGCGCGGGCGATGACCGGCTTATCATCCGCAACCTTCCGCTGCACTTGGGTGATTCGGCGCAGCGCTTGGCTTGAGCATCTTCCCGCCCGCACAATCCGCGGCCCGGTCCGAGCTAGTCGGGGTTTTGTGGGAAATTTCCGGGGCACATCGTGCGCCCGGGGAATTCGTGGGATCTCCGCGGCTGCCGCCAGAGGCCCGACGAGACGCTACGTGACTTCATCGGGCGCTTCTCGAAGAAGTGCACCAGGCCCAACGTGGCCGGCACCTTGCCATCATCGATTGCATTCCTTGACGGCACGACCGCAAGGAGCTTCGTCCACGAGTTGGGCCGGAAGATGCCGACCACCGCCAACGAGCTGTTCGAGGTGGCGGCGAACTTCGCCTCCGGCGAGGAGGCGGGGGAGCGATTTTCCGCGACGTCGGCGGCAAAGGAAGCGGAAGGAGGACAATGCCGAGGGGGAGGCAACCCGCGGCCCCGAAAAAAACAAGAAGAACAAGCACAAAGGGAAAAAGGGCAAGAAAGAGGTGGACTCCGAGGGGCGATATCGTTGCCACGGCTGAGCATAAGACCCCCGAGGCCCCCGCCTGGGGCCTTCGACGACATGCTCAAAAGGCCCCGCCCTTTTCACAAATTCCCCGGTCAAGCACACTATGGGGGAGTGCGATTTGGCTTGTCGCTTCTATCGAAGCTTCCCCACCCGAGGACAAGAAGAAGAAGGAGGGGAAAACAAAGGCGAGGAGTTCCACGAGGTCCATGGCGTTTTCATGGTCATCGGGGGGGCGGCCGGCGAATCTCACCAGCGCCCGATCAAGCGCGGCGTCGAGAGATATTCTCGGTGCACCCGCCACCCAGCGGTACACTGCCGTGGTCCGCCCGACGCCATCACCTTCAAATCGACGACCACCCGCTCTACGTGCCAAGGCGAGGCGATACCGCTCGTGGTCGACCCCATTGTCGACAACGTGCGGCTCACCAAGGTGTGCGATGGATGGCGGAAGTGCCCTTAACATCCTCTACTCGAAACCCTCGGCTTGTTGGGGATAGGCGCTCACGGCTTCGGCCCAAGTAGCTCTCCCTTTCGAGGCGTAGTGCCGGAGTAGACGGCGCGCTGGCCCCTCAGTGATCGACCTCCCTTGCGCTTTGGGGCGCCATCGAACTTTCGCAAGGAGGTCATCACCTTCGGCGTGGTTGACTTTCGAGGAACCTATCACGGAATCCTCGGACGACCAGCGTATCACCGGTTCATGGCCGTCCCCAACTACACTTACCTTCTCCTCAAGATGCCGGGCCCTAATGGCGTCATCACCGTTGGCCCCTCCTACGAACACGCGTTCAAGCTGCGGCGTCGAGGCGGTCGAGCGAGCACGCCGAGGCTATGGCGATCTCCGAGGCCCTCGACACCAAGCGTCACGCCCGGCGCATTCGAGCCATCCGACGGAGTGAAGGAGGAGTCCCGCTGGACCCCGCCTCTCCATCCATCGGGGTGGTGAAGATCTGCGCCTCCCCCTCGACCCAAAATAGGAAGTTGTGCTCGTCGACTTCCTCCGCGCAAACGTCGACATCTTTGCGTGGAGCCCCTCGGACATCTTGGGGCATTCCGAGGGAAGTCGCCGAGCACTCCCCTTGACATCCGGGCGGGTCCAAGCCGGTGAAGCGGCGTCTGGCGCCCGATTTGACGAGGAGAAGCGCAGGGCCATTGGCGAGGAGGTGAACAAGCTTTTGGCGGCCGGGTTCATCAAGGAGGTGTTCCACCCTCGAGTGGTTATCTAACCCCTGCTTGGTTAGGAAAAAGAGTGGGAAATGGAGGATGTGTGTAGATTACATTAATCTAAATAAAGCATGTCCGAAAGTCCCTTTTCCCTTACCACGTATCGATCGGATAGTCGACTCCACTTCGGGGTGTGAGCTCTTATCCTTCCTTGATGCCTATTCCGGCTACCACCAAATCAAGATGAAGGAGTCCGACCAGCTCGCGACTTCCTTCATCACCCCCTTCGGTATGTCTTTGCTACGTGGCGATGCCCTTCGGGCTCGAGAACGCCCCAGGGCCACGTATCAGCGGTGCATCTTTGGGCGTTTTTCGGAGACCACATCGGCAAAACCGTAGAAGCCTCGTCGGCGACATCGTGGTCAAGACCAAGGAGGCCGACAACCTCATCTCGACCTTGAGGTCGCATTTCAGTGTCTCAAGGCCAAGAGCGTCAAGCTCAACCCCGAGAAGTGCGTCTTCGGGGGGTCCCGAGGCATGCTCCTCGGGTTCATCGTCTCAAGCGCGACATCGAGCCCAACCCGAGAAGGTAACTGCGGTAACGAGCATGGGGCCGATCGAGGGACTGAAAGGTGTGCGGCCGAGTCATGGGGCATGTCAGCGTCTCTAAGCCGCTTCATCTCACGGCTCGGCGAGAAGGGCTGCCCCTCTATCGCCTCTAAGAAAGTCCGGCGCTTCTCACGGACCTCCGAGGCCCGGGAGGCCCTCGACAAGCTCAAAAGCCGCCCTCACCGGGCCCCGATCCTCGTCCCGCCCGGCCGAAGGGGAGCCCCTCCTCACATGCGTTCTTTGCGACAACGCAGTAGTCGGTCGGCCATCGTCGTCGAGGCGGGGAGGAGGCCACACCACCCGGTCCGGAGGCGGTTTACTTCATCGGCGAGGTGTTGTCCGAGACCAAGATCCGCTACCCGCGAGATCAAAAACTGCTCTACGCGGTGGTCCTGACCCGGCGCAAGCTCGACACTACTTCGACGCTCACCCGTGACGGTGGTCTCCTCCTTCCCGTTGGGGAGATCCTCCAAAATCGGGGAAGTCTCGGGAGGCGGATCGCCAAGTGGTCCGTTGAGCTCATGGGGAAACCCTCTCCTACGCGCCAAGGAAGGCTATCAAGTCTCAAGTCTTGGCTGACTTCATCGCCGATTGGACCGATACTCGGCTACCGCCGCCCCGGCTCAGGTGGAATGCTTGGATAATGTACTTTGACGGGTCCCCGATGAAGACTGGAGCCGGGCGCTGGCCCTCCTCTTTGTCTCCCCCTCGGGGTGCACATGCGACACGTAATCCGCCTTCACTTCCCAGCGTTAAACAACATGGCGGAGTGCGAGGGCCTACTCAACGGGTTGAAGATCGCCATCGAACTTCGGCATCAAGCGCCTTGATGTCCGGGGACTCGCGGCTTGTCATCGACCAGGTCATGAAAGACTCAAGCTGCCACAACCCCAAGATGGACCCAGCGTCTTGCAAGGCGGTGCGCGCCCGGAAGACAAGTTCGAGGGCCTTGAGCTCAACCACGTCGTCCCCGTAGGTACAACGAGGCTGCCCGACGAACTTCGCCAAGATCGCCCATTGGAAGAGCCCCTGTTCCCCCGACGTCTTCACAAGGGACCTCACGGCTCCCTCCATCACACTCGTGAACAGGGAGGAGGCCACGGAGAATCGCTCGACCCCCCTCGGGGCCGGGAGATGTCCAAGGTCACCTGCGCAACCGAGGCCCCCCTCGGACTCGAGGCGTCCTCGGCGTCAAACCCCGGGTCATGGAGATCGACGGGGAGGATCCGAGGCCGACCCCAAGCCGGATGGAGAAAGCCATACCTCGATTGGATCGTTCGGGGAACCCTCCCGAGGACTTCAATCAAGCCCGACGCATCGCGAGAAGAGCAAAGTCCTTCATCGTCATCGAGGGCGACCTCTACAAACAAGCCCCTCGGGGTCCTGCAGCCCGATGCGTCACGGTCGAGGATGGCCTTGCCCTGGTTCGCAAAATCCACGCCGGGGTGTGTGGCCACCACGCCGCTCCCGCTCCCTCGTCGGCGGCGCTTTCCGGCGAGGGGGTCTCTGGCCAACTGCGGTCGCCGACGCCACCGACGTAGTGCGCACCGCGAGGGGTGCGGTTACTACGCTCGTCGACGCACCTACCGGCTCGGGCACTCCAGACCATCCCGATCACATGGCCCTTCGCCGTGTGGGGTTTGGACTTAGTAGGACCTCTCAAGAAAGCGCCCGGGGCTTCACCCATTTGCTTGTCGCCATCGACAAGTTCTCCAAGTGGATCGAGGCGCCGCCCGTCACCAACATTCGATCCGAGCGGGCGGTGCTCTTCTTCACCGACATCATCCACCGCTTTGGAGTCCCGAACTCTATCATCACCGACCACGGCACCCATTCACGGGGGCGAAGTTTAGAAAACCTGCGACAACCACCGGTCGCATTGTGCGGTCCCGGTGGCGCACCCACGAACGAAGCGGGCAGGTGGAGCGGGCCAACGGGATGATCTTGCAAGGGCTCAAGCCTCGGATCTTCAACAAGCTCGACAAGTTCGGCAAAAGGTGGCTCGAGGAGCTCCCTCGGTCCTCTGGAGCCTCGGGGCGACAACGAGCCGAGCCACGGGGTTCATGCCTTTCTTCCCGGTATACGGCTCCGAGGCCGTCCTCCCCCCCGACTTGGAATTTGGCTCTCCGAGGCTCAAGTCCTATGAGGAGTGGCGCAACCGGTGGGCTCGGGAGAACTTCGGCCGGATATGCTTGACGAGGCCGGGGGCGCTGCCCTCCTACACTCGGCAAGATACCAGCCGGTCTCCGACGCTACCACGACCGAGCGGGTCCGAGCCGAGACCTCAAGGAAGGCGATCGGTGCTCCATCTCCGCCAAGACAACGGGGGGACGCCACAAGCTCACGCCGCCTTGGGAAGGACCATTCATCGTCGCCCGAAGTCCTCAAGCCGGGCACATACAAGCTCGCCAATGAGGACGGAGAAGTCCTCAACAACGCTTGGAACATTCAACGGCTACGCCGCTTCTACCCTTAAGTTTCCAAGTTCCTACTTATAGTTGTACTCCATATTTCTCAAAGAAGAATGAAAAACACTTTTACAATTTTTCGCAAATAAGAAACATGTCCGAGGCCCTCGAGGCCGAGGACCTTAACTACACTTACACCGCCTCGGGCACGAGCGAGACTCGGCTTTGACCCATCAAAGTCGAGCCTCCCTCGGGGGCTAGAACAGGGGGGAACTCCCTCTGAAAGGCACTCTGCAAAAGCGCACCTTTTTTGTTAGTCATTTTTCGAACATTTTCGTGTAGTCCTCTCGAGCGCTTGGAAAAAGGGTAACGGAGGGATTACTCCAAACCTAAAGCTGGTTGAGCTACGGAGTTGCGTCGCCCATGCGCTCTGACGCTCCTACTCCCCGCCATAGGGCGAGGTACCTCATGCTTTGAGGATGGGCTGCTCCAAACGTCAAGGGCGGAAAGCCACGAGGCATACGCCCCAGTGCTAGGGTGCCTGCAGCAACCACCTTTGACTAAGGACTCCTGTGTCCCTGCGAGGGCCCTAATCTAAGTGCGAGGCGAGAATCAAAGGCACGAAAAAGTAAAATGTAAAAACGAGAAAACAAATCATAAGGCCATGTTGGGCCACGGTACTTGTCAACCAGGACACAATAACAAAAAGCTAATTAAGTTTTTTACATGGGCACGCTCGGCCCAACATGCGGAGACTTCACTGGCGGGGCGTCCGACCCCCTTCTCCCCGGTGGCGGCATCCATGGCGTCGGTGGCGTCGGCTCCTTCGGCCAAGAGTTGGGAGGATCGCCGTCGGAAGTGCCCGACCAGCCAATGTGGTCCCCTTCAGCTCGCTGAAGCAGCTCGTTGAACACCTCCCTCTCGCGACCCTCCTCGTCCTCGGCGACGACGAGCCCCTCGGAAACTTTGGGGAGGTCGAGGTCGTAGTGTGAGAGGGTCATCGCCAAGGTGTGCGACACGCCGGTCCGAAGGCGGGATCAAGGGCGGCGTGGACGCGCTTCCACCTGTCGGGCAACGCCTCAGCGGCCCGGTGGGATCGCTGCCGCGGCAGACGCGCCGGCCTCGACCGGCGTAAAAACGGCTCCGACCTTCTCCTTCAAAGGGGCCTCGAGCTCGCCCTCGCGCCCGAGAGTAGGCCGTCCCCTTACTGCACTAAGGTCCGCCGCTTGCTCCGACGACTTCCTCCTCGCCTCTCGCATCCGCCCGGGTCGGCCTTGGGGCTGGAATACAAAAGATGCCACCGCCTCTAAAACGACAAGGACTTACCTTCCGATTGCGCCACCTCCTCCGCCGGTTGCGCCTTGAGCCGGGTGGCCTCATTCGATCTTGCCCAAGCTCGGCCTGCACCATGGTGACGTCGTCGACAAAAAAAAAAGGTGATCGGTGTCCATATTCACCGAGGTTCTCTGTCAAGGTCCCGATGGTGCCGGGAGGCCTCGGCAAAAGCGCCGTCCTCATCGCCTCCTTCTCGGCGCGGAGCTTGTCGAGCTCCTCGTTCGGCGGCCAGCTCGGTGCGCGGCCCGGTTTGCCTCCGTCGTTGGAGATGGAGCGCCTCGTCGGCCGGACTGAACCGGAGAAACTTCGATTTCTCCGGGACCCCACGCCGAATCCTACAACGATCGTGGCCAACAGATTAGCCGCCTTTGGGCGCTCGGGCCAAGGTTAGGCTTCAACCACAAATGATTGTGTTACCTTCAACAGTCGGGAGGTCCTCGGAGAAGATCGGCGAGAGCAGCCAAAAAGCGGTGTTCTTGGCCGACTTCATATACTTATCCGCTTTGCTCCCACCGGGTCGACTCAAAGGCGTCGTCCAAGACGTAGGCCGGCCGGTCCTCCGGGTCCCGGTCCCGTCCGACAATAATACGCGGCGGCAAGACGTTACGGCCGGAGGACCCCTCGGCGGGCACCGGTCGACGACCCCATACGGTTGCCGCCTTGAGGAGGTAGCATCCGCGATTTACCACCTCTTTCCCCCGCGGGGGGTCTCCTCCGAGGAGGGATCCCCACCCACCTCCTGCGTCCGAGGCGCGGCTTAGGCGGAACGGGCGCTCGCCCCTCCATGACCACGTCGCCCAGTGGCCATCGGGGTAGGCGCCGCCACGGCTTCCGCGACGGGCGCCCCACGGCCTCCACAAAGAGGCGCCGCCAAGGCCCTCCGGCGCGGGCGCCCCTCCTCTCTCGAGGGCGAGGGATGGCTCCTCGGCCGAGGGCGCTCGATCACCGCTTCCTCGGACGCCGCCCACCACCGCCCGGGGCAGCAGTGGCGCCAACTGTACTGGCCTGTAGCCTCAGCCGCTTGCGCGGAGCGAGCGGGGCGGGGCCGGGCCGTCTTTGCACTTTTTTGCCGTAGCAAGAAGAGTGGGTCTTCAAAAAGAAAAAAGAAGAGCGGTGGCAAGACTAAAAGGACAAACACCTACCCGCGGCCGGCGGTTGAAACGATCGGCTCACTGGAGCCGTGCTCGCCGGGGCTCGGATCTCGAGGTGTCCTCGGCCCGCGCGACGCAGGGTCACGGGCACAGGCGCCGCCCACCGGGCCCGTCGCCTCTTCGGCCGAGGCCTGCGCCTCACCCTCGGCGGTCCTCCCCGCCTCCAGCCGTTCCGGGGCAGGACCGAGTCGCCCCTACGGGCCTGACGGCGTGGGATGACTCGGGGAGGGGCCTCGCTCCTCCCGACACGTCTCCGGCGCCTCGGTGAAGCCTCGGCGGAGTGAGGGGCGGGAGGCGGTGTCCTTCAACGGCCACGGCGCCCACTCCCTTTTTTCACGGGGGGTGCGGCCAAGCCAAAGAAGCTGTAGTCCTCCTCCTCCTCCTCGTCATCCTCATCATCGTCATCGGCGCCGGTGGTGTCGAGGGCGTCGGCTCCCGGGGAGCCCCGTCCTCTTTGGCGCCTCCGCTTCTCCAGGCGCGCTTCTCACCCTCCTTGCGGATGTTCCGGTCCTTCTTCTTCTCCTTCTTCTTCTTCTCCTTCCTCCCTGCTCCGCCGCGATGGCCTTGTTAGCCTCCTTCACCGCGGAGGCGGGGAGGCTTCGGCGCTCTCAACTTCCCGGCCGGTCCTGCGAGGAAAAGAACAAGGTGAGGTTAAAGGGGAGATGCGGGCATCAACGATACAAGCACAATCAAAGGAACTCACCACGGAGATGGCGTCCGGTGGGGCGCATCGCGACCCTGTAGAGGAGGGAAGGGTCGGTCACCGTCGCCGCCTCCTTCGTCCGGCGACAACCTCGTCGAACTTCGAGGTCGACGGACGACATCCTTGTCCCAGCCAGGGGCTCCTTTCCCGCATGTCGAGCAGAAAAAGCCGCCTCAACATGAGGGGCGGGACTCGCCGGTGGAAGGCGGCAATGACGACCGACGCATCCAACCCCTTCGGGTCAGCATCTTCAAGGCCCGAACACCTTCTTCAGCCGGAGTGGTCTTCTCCTCGATGATCTCCTCCCTCCACCTTGCGGGCTCCGCCTCAAACACCTTCCCGGTGAAAGCGGGCAGGTGACGGAAGTCGTTCCGGAGATAGAACCACTTCGCGCGCCAGCCGCGGTTGGAGGAGGCGAGCCTCGTCGGGATGTAGGAATCCCGGTGGCGATTCCGCAGCTGCAGTATGCAGCTCCCGACGCGGACGGGCATCCTCTTCCCCTTACCGGCGCCCTTGAAGTAGAGGGACGCCCTCGAAGAAATGGAGCCGAGATCCCAGTGGGGCTCGACTCCGAGGTATCCCTCGCACAAGGCGACGAACACCGCCAGCTGCGTGATGGAGTTGGGGTTGAGGTTCTGCAGCTCCAGGCCGTAGTACTCGAGGATGGCCCTCAAGAACCGGCCCACCGGCATCCCGAACCCGTTCTCATGGAACGTCGTGAAGCTCACGACGTACCCCGGAGGCGGGTGCGGGGACAGTGGTCGGCGGGCGGAACAATCCACTCCGGGCGAGGCCTGGTCGGCGCAGGGGCGGAGAAGCCCCTTCCCCACGAGCCCGCCGGCTCCGGCAGCGTCACGGAGCTCTCGTTTCCCACTCCTCCGCCCGACGATCTCGGGCCTCGGCGCCATGGCGACGGTGGGCTAGGGCAGATGCAGGTGGTTTCTCCCCTTCTCGCTCCCGTTCCCTCTCGGCGGCGCTGGATGCGATGGCGGCGGCGGAGGAAACGAAAAGCGGGCGCAAGGGTGAGGAAGGCGAGAAGAAAACCGACGGCCGCCCACACCGTGTATTTATACCCGTAAAACCCCGCCGGTTCACCTACCCACATTTAATGCACGATCGCGCCTTCGGGATTTCCCACTCGAGTACATCGCCGCACGGAGACCCATGCGCCGGGCACGACGAGCGGCCACAGCCCACACGGCCCCCCGCTGCCCTCACGCACGATGCGCAGTTTTTCTCCACATAAAATCCCTAGACACGGAACCCGGGATCGGGCGGGCGGGCGCTTTTGGTGGCAGCCGCAGCGCCAAGACATCACATCCCTGTGGGACCCGCAGCACGCGCACGGCAACTGCCACGACGGAGAAAAGGGGCCCGCCACCGCCAAGGCCAAGCTTCCACATCCCGCGCCACCACTGAAAAGGCGCCCCACGCCCCCACGCTGGGGTGTTCACACCAAGCGCCTCCTTGCCCTAGAAGGAGCCGGGCGACGGCCCATTACGGTCCAGAGGTACGAGAGCTGGCCCATCTCGTGGTTCGACAGCTCCCTCGGGACAGCAGAGTCGAAGCGGCTTCGGACGGCCTCATACACAAAGATAGCCACCTGCGGCAGCCGTCCGCCCTTGTAGCATCCGAGGCCAGCACGGCAGCCTGAGAAAGGGGATCCCGCGTGGGAGAGCACTGAGCCCTCGGGACCCGGCGGACGGGACCCGAGCCCCGCCTCAAGGGACACTGTGCAGGCTCTTATGGAACGTGCCTCGGGCCCAGCCAACCCCTAACGAACGGGGCACAGGCGTTTCACTTGGATCCTCCCGTTAACAGCTCACCGGATCTAGTTGCGTGTGACACTCGCCACCGACGGCGCGACAAAAATCCACCCTCCTCCCTGCGGAAGGGATGCGCGAGGCGTTCCCGGTTAACGGCCAGTGTACCTCGTCCTGCCCACGCCCGAACGGGCTCGGGCTACCTCAAGCAAATGGCCGGAGTGGGGGAAACGTCATCTAACCACGCGTCGTGCCCCCTGACGAGCCAACGGGCCCGGGGACTCGCAAACCGACGTAAACACTGACTTTGGAAACATGTAAGCCCTCGGAGAAGCACCCACACTCCTCCGAGGCCTCGGGGGCTACTACCGGCCCGGTGCGCTCCCCCCCCCCGAGAAACAGCCTCTCGAGGTGAGCGTAACACCCTCACCAAGCACGTCACGAGCCCCCTCGAAGGATCACTCACGCCCCTCCGAGGCCTCGGGGCTGCACCCGCCGGGTACGCCTCACGCACCCCACCCGTAGGGAACGCCTAGAGCATCTAACAGCTAGCCCGGCAGAACTAGACAAAAAGGCACGACCTCGGCCTCTCGAACGAGTGCTCCCACTCCTTCGAGGCTCGGGGGGCTACCGTCGGGAACCAAAATAAGGGCCCTCCTAACAATTAGGCCCAAGAAACGCAAAAACTAGGCCACACAGTAACAAAACACCGCCGCCAAGGCCCAGGCGCACTACACACTAACACCCCGAGCCCACATTGCGGGGGACTTCAAACAAACGCTAACTTTCCGCCCGTCCCAAGCCTCCTTCATCAAGGCCTCGGGACGAGTTCCTGTTTTTTCGCCTCGCCCGAGCCTCCCGTAGAGGCCTCGGACGGGCGTCCGCTTTCCGACTTCGCCCGAGCCTCTCGGCGAGAGGCCTCGGGCGGCGTCTGCTCCGTCCCGACCGAGCCCTCCCCTGCTGAGGCCTCGACGGGCACTAACGCTCCGCCTCGCCCGAGGCCTCCTGCTGAGGCCTCGGACGAGTTCCCCGCCTCCGTCCCGACCGAGCCCCCGCCAAGGCCTCGGACGACACGCGCCGCATCACCTGGTCAAAGACCCGACCACTGACTTGACGTATATCTATCGCCCGCTTTCCCACGGTGATCGCCGGTGACGCTAGCCCCCCTCGGCAGGGATGGGAGCCGTCCCGTCACCACTGCACCTCTCGCGCCCCGCTCACGACTACGCAATCCCTACAAGATGGCGGCCAGGCCTGCCACTGTAGGGCGTCATGATGACTAACCCCTCAGAATGTGTCCCATCACGGGAAGTCCAAATACGGAGCATGCCGCATCCCAGGCAGAGCACGGCGCCACCCCTCAGCACGGCGGCCGGGTCTTCCGGTGCCCCCCACACGCGCACCCAGGCTTCCAGAGCCGGGGCAGACGGAGATGGCCCCGTACGCTGTATCTCTACGCCGGCCACGCCGTATACGACAACGACGCCGCGGCCCTCAGGAGCCCGGACCGGGAGTGAGCCAAAGCTACAGCAGGCCACGGTACCTGGACACGCCATCATGACGCCCACGCCGACCCCCTCGCAGAGGCGCACGTCCCCTCCTTCGCCAAGAACGAGGAGCCAACTCCACGGGACGGCGCCCGCCATCGACAGTGCGGCGCCGTGCAAGACAAAACCGCCGCCCTCACCCGGGGGCCTCGGCACAAAGAGAGAGGGAGCCCCTAGGCCTCGGCAGGATGAGGCGGCGCCCACCACCGTCTTTCCTATTCAAACACTGTACTGAAAAACCCGTCCCTCCCCTTCCGGCTATAAAAGGGGGGGACGGGGGTCCTTCCGGGGACAGAGGAATCGAATGAAGCAAGTCAAGCAATCTCCTTGGCAAACAAATACACACACTCACTCATCTCACACGAGACTTGGGACAGTTCCCTCTCTCCACTTGCTTGTACACCCTACCTACAGGCACCTTGGTGCAGGATAATACAAAACCTTCTTGTGTCCTTCTTGCACACCATCCAGGGTTGGGAGCACGCACGTAAATTCACTCGTTGGTACTAGGACCACTAGTTTTAGCACCGACATTATTCTAATATATTGTCAAGAAAATACAAGAGCAACTTAATTCCTTTTTCATAATAGAAGATGCCAGATCCATTGCGTTGAAGATGAAACTGGTGGAATACTAGATAGTAACAAAGATCTTAGTAATGAAACTCTGATCCGAATACCTCATCGACGACAAGACACTAAGATGTAGATCCACTGCAGCGTGAATTACTTGACAATTCCAAGGACCGAAGATCAAATTTTGAATCTAAGAAAGCACTTCAATGATGAGGCAACGTGATGAATAATTATCATTGCGGTAATCTTAGTATGCGGGGCCAAGAAGGTGGTTTGTGGTGTTGGCAATGGTGTCAAGGTTTCGAATGAGATAGAGGGCGGCGGCGCATCGAGGCGGAGAAGGATATCTCTATTAGGGTTAGAGCCTTACAGGTGAAATGACTAATAAGTCACTAGAGTAGAGTCTATTAATAAATACAAAATGGGCCATGGACTATGGTTTTCAGTCCGCCCAACAAGGATATATCATACCATTTAGTAGTAAGGGGTTTTTTAGGTCTTAGACCCATGCGTCGTTGATATGGATTGAAAGAAATGAATCTGTGACATTGATATCATAGTTTTGGGTGCGGGTACCTCAACCTATGTGTAGGATAATGGGTCATCTGATAGATATTAAAACTAAAATGCTCTATGGATGCGAGCACAGTTTCCTATTCCTCAACAAAGAACTGTCTGTTTGCCCAAAAAATAATAAAAACAAGTGTGTGGGCTGGATTGTTCCTCTAACACGATTTGGGCTGGGCTGGACTATCTCATCCTTCATAAACAAATGGGCTAGAAAATGAGAATGATGGCCGATCACGAGCCATCACCCAAACACATCAACACAACAAGGGAAGGGGTTGGAACCGAGCATTAGCTCGGGTGGCAAGCTCGAGTGGCTGTGAGCCTGCCAGCCGGAGTTCGAGCACCCGTGGGCGCAGAATTTCCGGTTTCCACCCATGGGAACAGTGTTCTGCGTACGGTTTACTTAACAAGTCAATGGGATGAAAGAAAATAAAACGAGCGGATGGATATTGGTCGTAAAATAACCAGCTAGAAGTCACCTCACTCTACTTTTAGTCCACGTTAGCCCTTTTCACCTCTAGAATATAAACACACAACGAACTACGAATTCATCTTTGTATTAGTAATAGACAGGGACAAATTATTTATTACGAGCTCAAGCTAGATCTTTACAGAAGTAAATTGAAACTCTTGTTCTAACCTAAATGTCAAATGTGAATTATTAACGAGCATTACCACCATAAGCTCGGAGGGATTTGTACCATTCACCCATTTTTACCACACCGGGTTGTTTAATTAAATATTATTTTAATCAATAATTACATATCTACAAGCAATGATTAAAAAACAATGCAAATCTAGTTTTTTTTAGAGTGGAACAATGCAAATCTAGTGTTGTCGCAGCTAGAGGATTGGCAGCACTCGCGAAAGGACTTGCACCCAATGGTTATAAGAGCCTCAGTAGCATTTTCAGATCCTCGGTTTAACTCTCATAGCAGAGAATATTTCAAGATTCAATAGTGTTGTGCTTTTAGTTGTATACGAGGTTTCCATCGATAACGAGACGTCTATGGTAACTTTGTTAACCTCAATGATTTATAGGCCCAACCTTCCCATCGATAACGAGACGTTTATGGTAACTTTATCAATCTCAATGATTTACAGGCCCAACCTTCAAAGAAGCTCATTGGGGCAGGCTTCGTGTGGGTGCGTTTATAGATGTAAGTTTGCATGCGTTATAAGCGTCCGTGTTGTATCTTGTATAGTTTTTTTTTTTTTTTTAAAAAAAAAAAGAGGGTTGATAGGACTCTGGCATTCAGTATGGGTTTATTGGACATCCACAAGGGTCTGGTGGATAACACTACTTTACACGTCTGCCTAGTTTCGCCCGATAGGCCTAATAGGCCCAATTGACCAGTAGAAAGTTGATAGGGTCCCTCTATCCGCCAATGGTCCGCCCACGCTCTCGCGCCAGCCAAGGATTTGCGCCTGTCGGCGCCTTCCTCCTGCGCCACCTAGTGGCAGCTGCATGCAAGGTTCCTTGTTTGTTTCATTCTCTTTTAATAATCGAAGAATTTTAATCGTATTAGCAAAAGTGCTCGTGCATTACAACGGGAGAAAAAACTATTAGAAAAACAAAGACATAAATAGTACATTTTTATTTATGTTTTTCTTTTTCTAAAATTTAATAATCTTGTCTCTGTATCTTTCTTTCTCCATTCTGTCCTGAATAAAAATTCAGACACCACTTTGTTTTGTTTTCTACATGCTTCTTTCATTGCTTCGGCAATTCTTTTAGCTGCTGCTACGCATCTCGTATTTCTCCAGCTCATGCGAGTTTGGCCATGCTCTGCCAAGTCAAGATTGAAAGTGCACAATATGGCTTGGGCTATGGCGGCTGAACGTTAGGGACTCGGGGTCTTGGCGGCATGATCCACACCTTTGGCATCAATGGCAGTCCCAAAATCGCCATGTCCATGTCTGGTGGCAGCTCGAATTCTGGTTGCATGTGTCTAGCGCGCAATTTGTCGTGGCACCTCGGATAGCAGGCAGTTCATGCCAGACGCTTCGATTGGGTTTTTGGCTCGGAACCTCCGATGGTGACGATATGGTGCTGTGAAAAAGCACCCTAATGATCTGGTGAAGGTAGGCAATGGCCCGCATGCTCGCACAGATGATATGGCCACAGAAGGCGCGGCTCCACGTAATAACGCATTGACACGAGGTCGACATGCAACATTGTCGTTTCCGGCAGGAGCGAGGCACGTATAGCCGAATATACATTGGATTAGAACGAGGACCCGTGGGGTGGGGACCCGTGGGGTGGGGAGGCAATGGGACCTACTGGGAATGCAGGGGGTGAGCCGGGCGTTGTGTCGCAATTCTCTTTTTATAAATTTTTATTTATGGTGCTCAGAAAATACATTAATGCGTTATCAATTATATTTTGTTTTTCATAATAATAGTATTTTATATATTTATCATTATTTATCTTATATTTTCCATGCAGTGAAAATAGAAAATGTGTGTGTTAAGAAAAACGGAAATAAAAAATTTGCCAATGAAAACCTGAATCGGCCGTGCGTGAAAAAATTAGCGGAAGCCTCCCAAGTAATAAAAAAATCAGGACTCTAACCAATTTAAAATGGAATCAACCGCTACCATGTAAAAAAAAAATCTAGAATCCAGATGTGGTACGTTGGTCTAAAAGCAAGAAAAAGCAAATTGCTTATTTAATTAGAGTTAGATATGGCAATGTGCCCAACATGCAAGAGCAAGGCAAGGCAAGGCTAATGTATTTTGTGTGGGCTATCATGATCAGCACGACCTAATATGTCTTGTAATCGGCCTCAGTGTGACGCTAGACGTGAATTGTTTCGTATATGTCGAGTCATATCAGTCCGGTTTTAGCTATAGATAGACGAATCAAGACAACTTCTACATTCACACAGTTAGTTGGAGAGGCCAAAAAAAAACATAAATTTTGTCTATTTATTATTAAGTATAGTTAGGGTTGATTTGGTAGTATAGTATTCGATCAAGGAAAATAACTATAAGTATGAATACAAATATTTTATTGTGTACATTAAAGATAATTGTTTTAATATTTACATTATTGCTTAGTATCGGTACGGTATTATGGTTAGTTTAGTTAAATATGTTAGCATAATTCTTAGTATTAGGTGTTTTATACGATATTAGTTAGTATATATATTTTTAGTTTAGTGTTGTTTAGTTATATTTCTTATCGTGTATGCTATGTTAGTTAGTATACTTAGTACATTTATGATATTTTATTTTATACTTAGGGTATGGTTAGTGTATTATGCTCAGGATGCATATTGTTGTGGTCTCCGGTTAGGTTTGTTATATAGGTGTTTAATTCTCTCTTCCAAAAAATTTCACCTATCACATCGAATGTTTGGAACATGCATGAAGTATTGAATAAAACTAAAAAATAACTAATTGCACAAATTATGATAACTTTGTGAGACTAATCTTTAAGCCTAATTAGTCTATGATTTGACAATGTGGTGCTATAGTAAACACGTGCTAATAAAATATTAATTAGGCTTCAAAAATTTGTTTCACAGTTTGCTCACGAAGTTCTGTAATTTGTTTTTTTATTAATATCTAAAAATCTCTTCCGATATTCCATGGAATATCTGATATAACACATCAAAACTTTTCACCCTAGAATTTAAACACCCCTCACCAACGGTCCACTGCACGGTGGGTAGGGTGATTCGGCACGACGGCGATGGTGGAGGAGAGGCGGCGGTGTGGGCCCCTAGGGCAGCGGCGGCGGCTTGGGGGTGCCGTGCGGTGGCGTGGGAGAGGGAGGGGGCGGCGGCGTGTGGCTAGGAGGAGAGAGAAAGTGGCGGTGGCGCTAGAGAGAGAGAGAGAGAGAGAGGAGAGAGGAGAGGTAAAGAGCATTCGGTCAATTCTATTCTTGATTGATCCCTTACAATGCTCCTAGTATTTATAGTCTGGATTGGACTTGGTCTACAAGCAAGGTGGAGGATTCCTTGTCGAACTTGGATGTCTCCTTTTCCAAATCAATCTACTAATTTCCATCTATTAACCAATTATTCTTAAATTACAGAAATATCAAAAAGATAACTTGTGGGTCGTGGAAAGAAGGCGGCGGTGGCGGTGGCTGGGCGGCCACTCTAATGCACCCCCGCCCTCTGCCCTAGGGCAGGATGCGGGGCCCGCTAAGGCTGGTGGCGCCCCCTCCTAGGCCTCTCTCGGCCATTCTTGCCATCGATGGTCACTGTCCGCGTTGGCGTGTGTGCCAGGAAGACAGTTAGCTTGATGGACAATCCGCTAGCTCATACAAATTACAAGATTGTTAGTGCTCGGACATCCGAACAGGTGCTAGCGTTCGATCCGGACGCCGCTGTAGGAGTCCGTTATTACGCCTCTGTTTCACGCAACACGTGAGAGCCCATGCTGTTCGGACGTTGCCCGCATGTGCCTCCTTTTTTGGGCCTGCGTCGCTCGGACATTGCCAAAACATCCTACTGTACTTTTGATACATCTGGATACTATACTTGCAACATATAAAAGATGACAGATGGAACACGTGAAAAGAGGTTGCTCTTATATATGCAACGTCTCGATTTACTTTTGTAACTTCAATATGAAACACTTGCAACATACCTCTAAAAAATATGCAGCATCTGGAACGTACGTTTTTTCAGCGCAACAAGGCGTGGGCGGCCTGACGAACTGACGTGGTGGAGGCGGCCACGATAGCAGATGGCGGCACCCAACGCGTGCGGTGGAGGTGCGACGGCGAGCCGCGTCAGTCATATGGAGGTGCCCTGCCGCGGTGGAGTTAGCCACGACATGCCTAACTGGACGATGCGGCTCGGGAGACGGCGGTGATCGAGGAAGGTCATGAGGTCGGTGTGATCAAAGAGTTTAGCGACGAAGCCGGCCGGTGGCGTGACCCTGCGGCTCGGAGCCGTCAATCCACTACAGCGGCGCGTGCAGAGCCAGGCGAGCGTGCAAGAGTGAGCGACGATGTGGAGCGAGGCAATCCGGCAGACAGCTGTGTCAGGATTGGGATGAGCGGTTGAGGACGACTCTAGCGGTACAATTGCCGAGTGGAGTGGACCTATCCAAAATATGACGGATGTCTGAGCCCCAGAATTACCGTACAAATTAAACTCTGTAGTCCAGAGAAAGGTGGGTTTATTTAGTGCACACTGAGGCAGATAATATCGACACTTTGGACAATTTTTTTTGCCAAGTCCTGACAAATGGTTCGCCCGACCTTATCACATAGGCTTGTTTGGTTGGCCGCCTCACTTCACCAAGCCACAGGTGCGACATGCCACAGATTTTCATCTCGCTGTTTGGTTCGATCCAACGTTGATAGCCGCAAGCAGTACATGTATTTTGCTCTCAGTATTCTCGCCACACTCTGTGCCGAGCGCGATTCTTATGCCACAACGTTATTCTTACGCCACGACGTTAACTCGCCACAGATTGCCGCACATGGGGTGTGGTTTTTAATAATATGGTCAGCATCCAAATTAACATACCCTATGTCCGTGAGACCTTGACGGGTAGTCTGTCGGCACATACTGAATGGAGGAGATGAACCTTGAGACCGACGCTTTGAGCTAGCACACTACTATGGCCTTATTCAGTTCGTAAATGTTAGAAGAAGTTGCAACTGTAGTATTTCGTTTGTATTTGGTAAATATTGTCCAATCGTGGTCCAACTAGGCTCAAAAGATTCGTCTCGTGATTTACAACAAAACTGTGTAATTAGTTATTTTTTTCACTAACATTTAATGCTTCCATATATGCAGATAAAAATTGATGTGATGGAGAGAGAGTGGAAAAACTTGCAACTTGCAAGGAAAGTGAACAAGCCCTATACCGATCAAGCCCGAGGCCATTGACCACACACCCAGCTGAGTGTCAAAGCAAAGCTCCGATCCTCCTAAGCATATCATCCAACCCGATCTTTTACATACAAACGCATTAATTTGAGGATGTTATTTATGTACTATATATATTCACAATAAGACTAGAGAGGCCCACTTCACCTAATCGATCGAGTTTAATTTGTACCTATAATTGAAAAAGAAGTTAAAGGTTACTATTATCCTCACATGCATGCATCTGTTCCTTTCGGCGGTATCTGAAGCTGACTCTGCAGGACCACCAATGGCGAACTGTACCGAGCGAGTACTTGTTCTCAAATCAAACATGGCAGGCGGTTCGGTGGTCGCCGCGCGGATCGATAAAGCTAGCTAGGAGCTACTGGAGTACTACTATCTTCTTCTCCTCGGAGCGCATGCATGCGCTGCGCGTGAAGCGGCAGCCGGCCGGCCATGGTGGTCGGGAGTGGCATGCATGCCGCAACCCCTCGATCGATCAGGTACTACTTGCAGGCTTTCAAATAAAGGTACTGCAGGTACTGTTACGAAGCTTGGATTGCGTTGCTGAATCAGATTTGTCTTCATCTCCCATCGCATCGCATCGTGATCGACGACGACGGCGCTCCTATGCCTCACGCTCACGGGAGAAACAGCAGGCAGCACTGCTGCTGCAGCAGCAGCAGCTCGCCTACCTTGTTCTTCTTCTATCTCATGCATGCATATACTAGTAGTATGATGATATATGAGCACATACATGCATGGTATATTCGGATGAAAAAGACTTGCTTCCTCAGGTGAGAGGTACGTATCACGCAGAGATCGATGTTGAAAGCAAGCAAATTAAAGGCCGGTCGGGCGCAAGTAAGCTAGTAGCAGCTACTCCCTCCCAGGCCACATGCATGCAGCTAGCAGATGCAGCCGGCCGGCCGGCCGGCCAGTCTTCACTAGCAGGAGCACTATACTGCCAGTTCCATCTGACCACAAGACATACTAGTACTCCCTCCGTCCCACGGAGTTTGTCGTCGGAGCTCAGGAGCCATGTCCCACGGAGTTTGTCGTCGTAGCTCTGACGAGCTCTGTCCGTCCTCCGCTTTAAATGCAATGCTACTACTCAGCAGCTGTGGCGCGTTCAGCAGCTCTTAAATGGCTGGCTTCCAGCCGCTGCTGGCCGTCACCACCGCCATCCAGCTGTCCACCTCCGCCATCCAACGGTCCAGCAGCCGTCCAGCCATCCAGCAACCAGCCATTTAATGGCTGTGGCCCCACTGGCCACTGCTACCAACGCCAAAGCAAGGACAAGCACAGTAGTACAGCAGCAGGCTTTTGTTATTTTGTCTTGGTAATCCCGCGCGCGCCTCCAGCGACACCCTCCGTGGGACGGAGGGAGTATATGGCTGCATGCATGCAAAGCAATCGCAGTTGTGTATATGTGTGCAGCAGAGGCAGCAGAGAGATGCCCCATCAGCCAGGCGGATCGGAGGAAAAGAGACACACGCATGCAATACAGTGCAGTATCATCCCTCCATCTAATCACTTTCCATTCCAACTAAATCTAATTCCCATTTCAAGCCGTTCTTTCGTCGTAGCCCTAAATTCCCTTATTGATCCACTCTTTAATTTTCATGCGCGCGTTTATATTCGAAAAGTTTTATTTAGCATCATCACCATTAACATCGATGAAGGTAAACAACTAGATAGCTAGAATGTGCGGATTACAATGATCGTCACTTCAATTTTGATGTATTTCATGGTGATGAATATATATGGAGAGAGGGAAACAAGCTCAGTCGACGGTCGTCAAGTATATCCTATTTCCATATATTACAACCTTGTGAACCAATCAATTATTCCTTGGTACACATACATACATGTGAGAAGCTCGCAAGCAACGTATAGTTTGGACTCTTTTTTATTTCTTCACAAGAAAGTGCGTGGTGACAAAGTGAAAACAATCATGATCATAGCATGGTTCACGCACAACAATGCGTTAGTGGCAAAAACAGTAGTGTAGAGATCACCAGCTCACAATTAATTGTAAGCGATGGCTCGATCCACAATTTGTTTTGGAATATTTCGGCCAATAAGTGTTGGTGTAATGACGAGGCTGGCCATAAGGAGCATTGTGGGAGATCAAGTAAAACCGCGGATTCATAAAAGGCATGAGATGCATGTTAAATTTTTAAATGCACGAGGGACAAAGATTTGGAATTTTTGCGAGAGACTTGAATGGCCATTGTATCGAGCTCATAAAAAAACTAAGGCTACCTATATGGCCTCTGAAGAAACTGCGCAGCCAACATTATATTATACCATATATAGGAGTGAATTAACAAGAAAGATGAGAGACATTTAAGCTAACGAATGGTCAATGATAGCTATACAGAGTTTGTGCAAGTGGATGTAGTTAATTTCTTTCGAGTAAACGAAATTAAACCTTAATTGTTACAATGAAAAAAGACTAGCCAATTGAGCTATTTGCGCGGGCCAACTTTACCATCCATGGTGCCAGTAAATTAAGCTCGTAATAACAAGTCAAAAAATGAGTTGACGAGTGAACAGTGCAGGGAGGAGAAGCTAGGTCCATTATTTTGCGTTGGATAGCGTGATGTGTAACTTACTATTTCGATCGATGGATACACCCCCCCCCCCCCAAAAAAAAAAAAAAAAACTGTGCTGGTCTGTGCGCTCCATTTCTTCTGACTGCTAGAGCTTCTCCTTTTGACTAGTCACATCGTCGCTGTCCACGATCGGCCGGCCAGCCGGCCGCCTGAGTGTGAACCTGATGATGTGTCTTACTGCATCATGCATGTATGTATACCTTTTACTCCTCTCTCCTCATCAGTGGTAGTTCCTCTGCACTAGCGCTCGATCGCGAGCTGGGTCTACCACAGATCTTCATGTCGGTTGGCGGCCGCTAACAAGAGATCAGATCAGTCACACAGAGGCAATGCACATATACATCTTCTGCTTGCATTGCTCTGATCAATTATATTTCGGCTCATAGGTCTCGACGCAGCAGACAAAAGATTGAGTATAGTGTGGTGCCATTGATAATTTAGGATTGGGCAGCAGCTCTTGCTAGATACAAGCCAAAAGGCTATATGTTTTTTGTTTTGTTTTGTTACTTTCTCGTTTTTAGTACGCCTTTATAGAAGGCCACAATTTAACTGAGTCACCATCATATGTACTATCATGCATGCATAGTGTGAGTAGCTAATAGGCTCATGAAATTGATAGGTGCATCTTCTTTCTTAGAACTTGCCTGATTCTACTCTCCTACATTCCTCCTAAGTAATCATGCATGGATGCTCCCAGCTCCCCAAGCTCCAAACTATTCCTATAGTATGGATGTTCCTTCATCCCCTTCTTCCTTCGGCTTAGCTTGTCCACCTTGAACCAAACGTCCGCCTCTGTTAATGGCGAATTTTAGAGACGTGCATCTCAAAATACCTATCTCTAAAAATCGATTTATGAAGATAGGCATCCTAATTAAGGCGGCCACATTCAGACACCTGCCTCCATAAATAGTTTTTAAAGTTGGGCATTTCTTCCCTAGAGGCCTCTGACCATTTATGAAGGCGGTCTCTAGGTATGCCCACCTCCATTAATTAGTAGTTGTGCAAGTGTAGAGTAGATCCAACGATTGATCATATCCGAGTGGGGGAAATGGCAATACCCTAAGATTTTATTAGCCATGCACATATATGAGGGGGAACCCACACAGTTGAACACCAATTACTTCTCCCTAATTTGTTTTCTCATAGTTCGTTCGGTCCACTATAACCTTATTTTGCTAGATACACATTGTCTAGCTATACTTAATTAACTACATGATGCTCACCTCGATCTTTAGCACAACCCTACTAATAGGATAAATCCCCCTCATTGGCTAGACCTTATACATATCGCAATCCCACTGCTACAACCCTAATCTCTTGTTGGTTCCATGTCCATTGACCATCAAGACCAAGTCAGCACCGCCTAAGCCTCTCATCTTTGTTTAGAATAAAATGATTACGAGTAAAACTTATTTCTCAACGCACTGAAAGAGACCTCTTTGCATGGATATCTGGTGGCATGACAACCTCCCCGAGCCAACATTATCCTATTTTATTTGATCTTTGTGAAGAGAGAAATCCATTGGAAAAACTAGAAATGGCGATTTGAAATTTAGAAGGTGACTTCCATATTTCTTTTGGGATCAATGGAACTTTATTATGAGTCATGTCTGAACTCTGAATTTGGTGGATTCTAGAGACAATATAAGGTGGAAGTGGATAAGATCTAGCTTGTTCATAGTCAGATCTATATACTAATAATTTAACACAAATGGAATCTGGTGCTTCTTGTTAACACATTAATTTGGAAGCCAGAATTACACCAAAAATCAAATACTTCTTGTGTCTATTAGAGAATATTGCCATATTCACCAAAGATAACATGATAAAAAAGAAATGGAAGGGCAATACCACATGCTATTTTTGTAATGAGAATGAAACAATTGGTCATCTTTTCTTACAATGCAAAGTTGTCAAATCTAACTAGGGCATCATAATCAACTTGATTGTTGCCCTAATTCCATTCAACGATTCTAGTTTTTTTGTTGCAAAAAAGGCTACCTAATGATAAATGAATACATGCTTTGTTGACTACATCTATTTATTGCCAACATGGAAATGTCAAAACAAAACTTGTTTTGATAAAAAGATCGTGAAGCACCCTTTGAAAAGTGACAATTAGAGCTTCATTTTTGCTCAAATGATGGTGGACGAGTGACCATTCTACTACATGATGCCATTCACATGATGGTCACACAACTCCATATTGCGAGCAACTAGGTATCACTACCATCGAAGAATCAACTGATGACAAGGAAGATGATGTCCAAGAGAGGAAGAACTGAGAGTAGCGAGTGCTGCCTGAGCTAAGTGTTGAGCCTTCTTTTGTTTGTTGTCTTTGTCTTACTAGCACTTTTCTTTTTTGGGAGGTATCTTAAGTTGGAATCTTATGTGGATGTTTACTCGAATCAGGTGACTTCTTTCTTGTCTTCACGATGGTCATAACTCCATATTGCGAGCAACTAGGTATCACTAACATCGAAGAATCAACTGATGACAAGGAAGATGATGTCAAAGAGAGGAAGAACTGAGAGTAGCGAGTGCTGTCTGAGCTGAGTGTTGAGCCTTCTTTTGTTTTCTATCTTTGTCTTACTAACACTTTTCTTTTTTGGGAGGTATCTTAACTTGGAACCTTACGTGGCTATTCACCCAAATCAGATAACTTTTTTCTTGTATTCCTTTTCCTTTTAACTTTGTTACTCTTTGATGGTTTCCATGGTAATATGGAAATAGGGATTATCTCGGTTCAAGAAAGGGCTCATTTGCTCTTGTCCTCTTAGTTAGTGGCACTAGCAACTATTTTGAATCTCTTGGGACTTCCCTCTCTCTCTCTGAGCCTTTGGACATGCATGATAACAACAAAGAAGAGAGAGTTTTGAAAGTAGGATATATATCTAGGAAGATATTGTCACTATGGCTTGTTGGAATACTTGGTGCCATCAAAACAACACCATTTTACTCCAGGTTCTCTTGGATGACACACTTCAAAGAGGAGATTTACCTAGTTACACTAGGGGCAAAGCCAGACCAAGGTGTTATTAAGTGAATGATTGAATAATAATTGATGTACTTTCTTATCTCTCTCTCTCTCTGGAATAATCAATGTCCCTGTAGCTTTGTATATAGTTTTCTTTATAAATATAGAAAGGAAGGGTCCTCCCTAATTTCCTATAAAAAAGGGATATGTGTCATACATACATATGCTTCCAATTTATACAAATATTATTTTTCCAATAAGGGGAGACTTTAGTCACTTTTGTTGTCTACCTGAATGAATGTGCAGATCAGTATTAATTTCTGGAATTATGAGTCATTAAAAAGTATGAATTAAAGATACATTAGAACCCGTGAACTACTATCCAAAACAAAACTTAGTTTACATCCTAAGATTCATCGATTATAGGTGTAGTTAGAATATATACACATATGCATGATGCACTTGAATTAGAATACACGCCAGCTATCATTGTTTGCCTAAATGTCAGTTTAATCGATTTAAACGTTTAAATGGCAAAAAAGGCCACTCATGTTGTTTAGGCCTTAAACGGTGAATTGAACAGTTGAACTATTCAAACCATTAAAACCCTAATTAAGAATAAGTTAAATGTGATTAAATGAGATAAACAACAATTTAATTCATCATTTAGTCAATAGAAGGATTACAACTATCATATTGGCACCCATTTAATTAACATCATAAGTATATTTTAGTGTCTCTGACAGCCTAAACACTAAACAAAGGATGACTGACCATTTAATTAGAATAACATTGGATACTAGTATTAAAATACGACCCATGCAGATTTGTGGAAATTTTTTATATAGACAACGACACCTTAAACATGGATATTTTATTTTTTTTTCATTCTTTAAAAGTATCTTAGCTTTGAATTAATCATAAGCACAAAGGTGTATATTATGATCTGTCACACCAATTAATTAAGTAAAATCTGTGCATAATTGTGACCTATTTTTCATCAAAAACATTTATGCCATATGTATTGCAGCCTTCCTTATACCTTGAGCCTGATAGGGTTAGAACTTTTGCCACCCATAACTTACCCCCCTAGAGTAGATGTTTACATTCACAGGATCACTAGGCTCCAATTCCTCCAGCTCTGCGAAAACCTCATCTGAAGGTTGAATGCTATTGCAATTGATCGGCTGATGCATGGCAACACCCTCCTCATCAATAGTATCGATGGCGTAGGCAACATACCCAGCTGCATTATCTTCCATCATGTTTGTCATTTGCTGACACTCGATGTTGCTATCGGGGTCTGCATTATGCTCGGGGTAGTTGGCGTTGTTTGATGATGATGATGATGTTGGCCATGAACTCGTTTCAACCCTGCAGCTGTTCTTCTTCTTGCAGTTGGACATGTGAGTGTGAGGGCGGGAGTACCCAGCAAGTACATTGCGTTGCATTGGCCAAGGGTGGTTGTGTTCTGCTGTATAGGTGATTACCAGCATGTTCGGGTCACTGCGGCTGCGCTCTACTTGCTTCCTCGCCATACATCCCTTTGAGCTGCTGCATCTGTAGTAACCTCTGCCAGGTAAAATAAAGCTTCACTTAATCAATGTCGTTGGGGAATAAATATACTTCAGATAAGCCTTCCCAGTGGGATGATGGATTCACTATTTCAGATTTGAAACAATATATATACATTGATAATCATACCAGCCCCTATAAATTAACTAGCAAACATATCAAAGTCCATATATAGGCCCTATAATATATAGAGGATTTGATGAAATTCTAGCTTAGGTGGCATGGAATATGAGGTAAAACCATGAAAACATACATATATACAGCTGAGGCACATGTAGATTGATGGAAACTTATCTTGCCTAAATAATTGTTTGCTAGAATATACTTATGTCTTCATTAATTAAAGTTATTGTAATGGAGTATCTTCATTATTTACTTGGATAGCGGTCATATAAGCTCCGAAGAAAATATAGAATAGTATTAATTAGTGAAGGAACATTAAAAATGTAAAAGCATATTTGATTTCTAAAACAACCACAGTAAGTTTACGGAATATATGGCAAAAGAAAATTTGATAGGAAGATCTATTTTCACTGTGATAACCCCATATCTGATATTTCAGTTGCGTTGCAGGTTAAAATATACACATGGGCTAACTAGCCGGTCTTTGATGAACAAATATTTGTTCTCAAAAACTAGTTTAGACTACTAGAAGAAGCAAGTTTGAATGTAGTATGAATCACGACCACTATTGACCAGAAACAATAGGGATTTGGTCATTAAACAGTCTAGCCAGTTTATTATCATATCATTGTACAAAAAAATTTTAAGGGAATGTACAATCTGTAGAAGAATATAGGAAACCTAGGCAGCAGCCAATGAGAGTTTCTGGTTTCGGTTATTCTTGGTTTCAGCTAAACAGAATCACTCTTCCAGTTAATATGGCTGTCCTTAGTTTTCAGATATTTTGCCCCTTAGTTTTCAGATATTCCATCTTTTTTATAAATAAGATAGAGACAAAGTGCATCTATCTCATGTAATCATCTTGTTAAATATCTTATGAAATTTGCATAGTTTGCATAATTAGAAAAATTGGTGGAAGAAAACTAGGGCACCCAAATGAGACAAAGAACAAACTAGAGGCACTGGGTCACATATAATTGGACTATTAAAAGTGCAAAGTTTTATCTTCTCTGCCATATATTATTCAAATTAGCAATTGGACATTGGGCCATAAACTTAGACTGGGTTTTTGAGTAGCTACAGAAGTTAACTAGTTCTGTATTAAATATGCATATACCTATCTTAATTTGATGCATAATAAATAGGGAAATAGATGGATGTAATTATAAAAAAGAATGATGATGAAATCAACAGATATTGACATCATATATATTGTTACTCTGCCAAATCGCCCTATGGGCCCACTTTAAGAGAGCATGTACCCCTGGATTAATTGCTTATATGCAGAGTCTCTTTGTAGTTACCTTAAGTGAACCTAATCGAGGTGGTTGTTTGTTCATGTAAATAGATATTAGTGAGAAGTATATAAACGATGATGGTAGATTCTTTATACATACAACTAACTATTTCTTGTGTTATATTATGTTTTTAATGAAACTGAAGGGGTTTGCACCCCTACAGGAGTGTGGTGTAATGTAGTTGAAAAGTTATGGTAGAAAATAAGTTCTTAATTAGATCAAGAGGGAGTTATGAATGAGTTAATATATTTTTTCTCTGAAGCAATATCGAAATGCCTAATTGCTGTATCAATTTCAGTTCTTAACAAGGAATATTGGAACGGTCTCTTATCCAAGATGACCATGCATGGTTTCTGTCGACTTGCCACGGTATACCTGCACATATGAGCAGTGCATATTATTAATGAAATGGAAACGTTGTTTTTTATGTTACATCTCTCTACACGTACCGTACCTGTCATAACAAAATTAAAGACTGCAATCCTTTTCAGAAAAAGAAGGCAAAGAAAGAGATCTGATGTTGATAAGTATTAATTACATTGGATCGTTATCAAGTGCTTGTTTGCCAAAAACAAATTAAAAAGAAAAAATGGGGGAAAAAAGTTAAGGCAGGCAGGCACCTTGGGTAAGGCGAGCCCTTGATGGGTTTCTGGCCGTATTTCCTCCACGCCCAAAGATCAGAGGGAATCACCTCTCCTCCTCCTGGCCGGCTGCTCGCCGGAGGTAGCGCCAGGATACACACCACCTTCTTCACCTCATTCTTTCTGCTGCAAATTAAGTATATAATATACGCAAAATTTTCTGCAATTATTTGTATATGCATTTCAAAGAGTATAATTTGGAACCATATGCACAAGAGACAAATAAAGGAAATAGGATCGATCCGATCAATTTGGCAAACTTGATTAATTAGAGATCAACACAAAATAACCTGACAAATTATAAATTAATACGATACCACAGGGAGAGGATTTGCGGATGCTCGAGTTATTAGCTGGTGCCTGTGTTAGCTCGCTAGAGCCAGAGCCGGAGCCCCTCTCTCCAAAGAAAAGAAACTAGGAAAAGGGGGGAAGGAATAGAACTTTTGTAGAAGAAAATGTTCCAACCAGCATCAAATGACGAAGAATGAATTTGAGTCAACTAGCTTATTCGTATTCTGAATGACCAAAATCCCAAAGAAGTATATATGCCCTCTGCAGAGACAAAGGGGTCAATACAACTATGCGCCGTTTTGTCAAAAATGAACAGTCGAATTGAAATCAGCTTTGAGTCACATCACCCCAATGCAAATAAAGCATATTTTGACTGGTTGCCTACAGCTAACCAACCAAATACGCATCCAGAAGTAAACGGCAGATGCAATGAGTAAACTGCAGCAATCAGAGAGCAAAAACATCCATGAATTGTCTGAGGGTAACAGTAGAAAAGTCAAAAGGGATGCATAGATTGTTAGAGAGAGTGGCATATGCATGCATGGGAAATCGATCACTTGCGAGATCTTAAGGAGTTAGTTCATGGATGCATCAATCGAGAAAGGAAAAGAAGGCAACAATTCATTATCGATCCAAAGAAATTAAAGCCACAGAATACTACAGAGCTAGCTAGAGAGAGCGCTTTGGTTCTAGTGAATTAACCTCTTCATGATTTGATGATGAGAAGCTGCAGGTGGAGGAGTCACTGGAGAGATCCTCATCATCATGGGCTCGCCACTATCGGCATCGGGGGCAGCGCCTCCCCATGGCCACGCCGAGGCCGTAGCAGGCGTGCGGGGGAGATCTGGGCGGCAGGCAGCCAGCACCCGCCGTGCCCGTGCGGTGGCGCCGTGGCCGCAGACGAAGACAGCTGGTATGGATCGACGACCATCGACGACGGCACGTCGAACATCACCGCGTCACCGCAAGCAGCAGCAGGACGTGGCTCCTCGTCGTAACAAGCAGCAGGGACGACCATGATTTGCCGGGCAGCCGTTGCAGCAGACGACACGATGTGACTGTGATCTGCTGCTGCAAGAGAGGGAGAGGGAGAGGGAGAGGCCTGAGCAGGAGTGGGTGGCCGCCGGTTGTGACCCGGCCCGGCGGCCATGGCCATTGCACCTGCACGGGCCACAACCTCGGCGAGGTCGCCTTGAGCTGCAGTGCCGGCGACGGCCTCCTCCGCTATGTCCATAGTGGTGAGCTCACTCTTTCTACTTCCCACTAGCTGCTCGCTCTATTACTACCTAGCTAGCTAGCCAACACGCACCCCTGCCCCTCTATTAGTTTGGCGTTGGTGCTAGCAGTCAATGGACATACAGTTATACACACGCGCACAGACACACACTGGATGCTTCTATATATCATCCTGCTATATAATCACCCCTCTCTCTCTCTCACACACACACACGCGCGCGCGCGCGCGCACACACACATGATTACATGAAGCTAAGCTAATTAGTAGCTGCTAGCAGTAGCAGTATGTAGCAGAAGAGACGAACGATATAAAAGTGGATGGGATGTTTTTAGATTCTAGTTGTGTGCGCGCGCGTCGTTTCAGAGCCACAGGTAGGCGCGCTGCTGAGACCAAGCGATATATTATGTATTTATTTGGGCACCATCTACAGCTCCCCAGCAACTGTTGATGCCAACTGTAGGCAACTCATTGCGTCGCACCATGTACATATACAGGTCCACAGTTCCGTCCATGTCCATGCACGGATCGATCGGAGACGACGAGACTAGCACCACTAGCTAGATGCTACATCATCAGATGTGCGCAACAAGAGGAAAGGAGCTAGCTTTTAATCCATCCATGTCCCTGATCCATCGATCCATCTCTCGCTGCTAACAACAAGCAGCAGTCACCCTAAAAGGACAAGCAGTGATGATCATTATGATATATGATAGTGATGCCCTTTTCTGTCTCTTTCTCTCTTCATCCTCACAACGACTCTTTCATTCTTTGATGGAGGAGAGGGAGAGGAGAAAGACGACAAGAGGACAGGGACATGGTAGCACTTATGATAGAGAGAGAGAGGTGCAGCATGTGTAGCAGTAGTAGGGCAACCTTTGCTTTTTGCTGGTTGCGTCTATTTGCGATAACAATTTGGCACGGTAGGAAAACGTACGTACCTTTGCAGCCAATGGCTAGTAGCAGCCATGCACGCGTCCTCTCTCTTCCCTCCCCCAGCCCTCACTCTCTTGTCTCATCCTTTCAGTGAACGAAGAACCTTCTCCGTTTGCGTTTACGGTTTACAGTCTCTGCAAGCCTATGCCTAGTTATACCCTGTGCTCTTTTTTATTTTTTGTGTGATGTAGTAGTATTAAAGTATTAGACACCAGTACACAGAGCATTTGTGCCGACGGTGTGAATTTATTTATACAGGCGGTTTCAGCTGAGACACGCCACTGAAAATCGACACGCGGGCCCTAGCTTTAGAGCCGCCTGTGGAAAAGGGCTAGCACTGGCGGTTTCTTAAGTGAACCGCCAGTGTAAATTGTGTCATTTACACTGGCGGTTCACTTAAGGAACCTCCAGTGCTAATGTACATTTTCACAGGCGGTTGCATAAGAAAACCACCTGTGAAAAATAACGTCATTTTCACAGGCGGTTCCCTTATGTCAACCGCCTGTGGTGAGCTTCTCTTATATATACTCCCCTTCTTCCTCCCCACCAGCTCCAAAGAATAATCAGTAGACACATTTCTTCCATGAGAGAAGCTTTGAAGGTCTAGATTTCACCAAATACAAGAGGGGAGGTTTTATTCTTGATTTGTTCGGAGGAGGTAACTAAAAAAGGTTAGTTTATGTGTTTCTTACCTCATTTCCACCATTCTTGCTCAATCCCACCCACTTTTGAGATTTAGGGTTTCACCTCAAGTGAGAGAGAAGAGTAGCTAGGTTTTTATTTTATTTTTTCAATAATTCTAGTCACTATTTATCTAGAGTTTCACTTTTTTATCTATATTTTAACCTTTAGAGTTTTATTAGTTACTCTTATTTAATTATTTAGTTATATTTAGTTTAATTAGCTAGTAGTGATGTTTTTAATGGTGATTCTTTAATTAGGGTTTCATTAATTATTAGTTACTCTTATTTAATTATTAGTTTATGTGTCATATTGATGCTTAAAATTAGTGTTTGTTTAATTATGTAGTTATGTTTTGTTAAATTAAGTAGTGGTGAGGCTTTAATTAGGGTTTCATTATTTAGTCTTGCTTTAGTTTTTAGGGTTTCATCTAATAAATTGATGCTTTAAATTATTATGTTTAGTTCATTTAGTTATGTTTACTCTTATTTAATTACTAGTTTATTTGTCATATTGATGCTTGAAATTAGTTTTTAGGGAATTATTTAGTTATATTTTGTTAAATTAAGTAGTGGTGAGGCTTTAATTAGGATTTTATTAATTAGTCTTCCTTTAGTTTTTAGGGTTTCATCTAATAAATTGATGCTTTAATTATTTAGTTATATTTTGTTTAATTAAGTATTGGTGATTCTTTAATTAGGGTTTTATTAATTAGTCTTTCTTTAGTTATTATTGAGAGGCATATTTATTTAACTAGTTCTTTTAACTATATGTGATTTAGCCCTGACGTGTATTATTTGAGAAATATATAAGCGAGGAGTCATCTATAATCCTTTGAAGGAGTTTGCTTTGATCATCTAAACGTTTGTTAATAAATATCACAAAATATTCATGTCTTCTTTTTTAGTGATTATATTATTTAAATCTATTAAACTCTATAACAGTAACGATGGACGAGCATTACGGATGTATAACTTAGACGAGTAGATCCATCATACATATCCGAGGTCCGTAGGTTTATCGATGCTTTGCCAAAAATCATGCTTTTAGAACACGCACGCCAAGCACATATATTGTCCTTGCATAGACTGCAGAAATCTTGTTGTTTTTGAAGACACAAATCCAATCATGGCTCATCCGGTGCCGCCGAGGATTTATGAATGATTACTTGATTTGGACAAAGCATGGAGAGGGTAGCTCTGCGCCGTATACAGCTGGAAACCCTGTGAATCTCGGTGGCAATGGCCCAGATATGCTTGTTGACGATGTATGCCAGTTCGGACACGAGACAGAACACCATTGTCCTCAAGAGAGTGAACATGTTGTGCCCGATGTTCATGATGATATAAATGTTGGAGGAACCGATGCCAACAGAACTCAAGTGGAGGATGAAGACGCAGAATTGATGGCTGCACTATTGCGTTGTTATACGGATCTATCAATGTTTTTTATGAAAGGGATGGAGGCCTTAGAGCAGGCAGCAGCAGAGCCATTGTACGATGAGAGTAAGGGTTGTATCAAAGAGTTCACGACATTACAGTCCGTGCTTAAGTTGTTGATGTTGAAAGCTAGGTATGGATGGTCCGATACCAGCTTCGATGCATTATTGAGTACTCTCAGAGATATGCTTCCAAAGGAGAACAAAGTGCCTGCTAACACTTACTATGCAAAGAAGCTAATCAGTCCGCTTACTATAGGTGTCCAGAAGATCCACACGTGTAGAAATCACTGTATCCTATATCGAGGTGAATACAAAGACTTGGACCAATATCTAAATTGTGGTGCAAGTCGATACAAGATGAAAAAGGACTATCTACAAGAGGAGAATGCAACTTCTGTTTCCAATGGGAAGAAGAGAAAGAAGACCCAACAGAGTTTAAAACCCTGCAACAAAGAAAATGAAGAAGAAGACTATTATGCCCAGAGAAGGGTTCCTGCTATGGTGATGTGGTATCTTCTGGTAGTTGATCATTTGAGGTGTTTGTTTGCAAACCCTGAGGATGCAGAGCTTATGACCTGGCATGCTTCTGACAAGTACAAAGTAGATGGAAAGCTTCGACATCCTGCCGATGGGAAGCAATGGCAAAAATTCAATGCTGACCACCCAGAATTTGCTAAGGAGACAAGAAATATTCGGTTCACACTATATACTGACGGAATGAATCCCTTCACCGAAAGGAGCAGCAAGCATAGCACATGGTCAGTGATCCTCACCATCTACAACCTTCCTCCACACTTGTTGTAGAAGCGCAAATACCTTTTGCTAACCATTTTTATTTCTGGACCTACACAACCTGGTTGACATGGATGTATTCTTGGAGCCATTAATGGAGGAAATGAGAATATTGTGGGATACAGGTGTTGCCATGTTGGACAAATACCGGAAAGAGTCATTCACACTGAGAGCAATTATTTTTATTACGATCAACGATTACCCAGCTCTCTTTGTATTGTCAGGACAGTTTAAGGGTAAGGTCGGTTGTGTAGTATGCTTGGATGAAACCTTTTATGTGTCCCTCAGTGCATCCAACAAAATAGTATACATGAGACACATGCGTTTCTTATCGAATTGGCTCAGAGGTAGAGTAACTAAACAACTGCTACTGGTGTGAACTGTCCCTTAGACATCGCATCCTCAGCTGATAAGATGTTGGAACTAGCAGTGGTGGTAAAAGAAGGGAAATTGAAGCCACAAAGGGAGAGAGACATCCTGAGTCCTGGACTGGGCAACCCTGAGCATCCTGGACATGTACGAGGCATCTCATCAAAGATGGGATGGAAAGAAGGATTTGGTAAGGAGTGGGTGGACATGTATAAGAAACGAGATCGATATAAGGAAGACATGAAGCAATATTTTGAGAACAGGCTAAGGAACAATTCAAAAGCATGATGTCAGATTTTCTAACAAATCCTGATCCCCAGCTGATGCAGAAGTTAGCTAGTGCAATGTCTGTTCAGCAGATGAGTACACAAGGCCCACAGATGCAGCTCGTCCCAACACAACCCTTGCCTGGAGCTCAGAAGATGATTCATGCCAGTCCCGCTCAATCTCCTCCCTTTCCAAGTAGTGTGGGGTCTACGGAAAACACACACCACTACCCTGTGGATGACATCAATGGGCCGACACCTTGCAAAATGCTCATACGATATGGTATGAAGCATCAACGTACAAGGGAGGTAGCCACGGGCTTTGTGATCCTCGGACGTGACTACCACGGTGATCCTATACCAGAAGAGTACGGCAGGGTAGAAGTGCTGACGGTCGTCCCAGGCTACGAGGATGACGTGCTAGAAATATCTGGCCCCGAGGGTATTGAGACACTCGGACAGGCCATTAATAATTTCATATATGGCCGCGAAGAGATGTCCAGTTGACTCAGCCACCACCTTCCTCAGAAGCCCTGCCAGAAACTCAGGAGTCAGCACCTCTCGACCGTCAACAGGATACTAACCCACCATCACCCCCTGCTGCCGATCCTTCGCGAACCCCACCGTCAACAACATCGCCCGGCGGGATCTCCGCCACAAACAACTACACCAATCTATGAGCCTGCTTTTCCCCACCACCTCAAGACTTGAAGCTTCGCCTTGGACACCACCGCCGTCACCAAAGAAGAGCCAAGAAATACCTAAGAAGAGAAAATTTTCTGTTCCCAAATTGGTCTCCCCTACGAGCCGAAGAAAAAAACTGCTGGCACTGCCAAATTTTTAGAAGGGATTGCGCAGACTCGCAAGTCACGTACTGTGGACTTAGGCGAGCAAATGAAGTCGGCGAAGAAGCAGTGCGATCGAGCAATAGAGATCATGAGGCCAACATGGGATGACTATCAAAATGTCCCTGATACATATGTACCCGGCAGGCCTTTAGTGAGTTGGGAAAAACTCTAAAAGCTCCCGCCTGGTATAAAAAGACTTCATGACTGGTACATGAGAGCAGCTGCTGTCGGGATTGATGCAATCCAAGTAGATATACCACCATCTGCTTTCAAAAGTGAACAAGATACGGCTTTCGTTAGTTTCGAGGACATATGGTTGATGATGAACCTTAAGCGGCTCGACGTTCAGCTCGTAACGCTATTTGCATTGTAAGTGTAGCTCTCGTACTAACACGAACTTCGTTTATTATTATTGACTTCTACTAAGATTGAATTTCCAACATGCACTTGTGCCTTGCAGAATGCAATATGATCAAGACGAGTTCATTTACGGTCTGGACCAAATCAGAATGAAAGCAAACGGACTGGATACCTTAGCCCAAAAAAAAAATATGTGAGAATGAGCACACCTTCCGAATTGGTCCCGACAGCGATCATTTGAAGGGGTTATCAAAAAAAACGCCGCAAAGAGAATAAAAGATCCGGAGAAGGATCATGAGACTAAATACGCCACCTACATAGGCCATGCATTGCTCCAGTTCAAACACAGGGAAGTCGTAGTTGCCCCTTATAACATTAAGTAAGTATGAGTTTATATATATACATCAGCTTAAGTATCGGTTTATATAAATACATAACAACTCGGTTTCGATCGTGCGCAGCGACCACTGGATATGCTTCTTCGTTTATCCTAGGGAGGGAAAGGTGCTGGTCTTTGACTCCGTTGACTACAGTCCTGAAAGATATGCAAAATTCCAAACCATCTTAGAGCGGTAAGCCGATAAAATGTAGCATGCATCTTTTTATCGATGAGAGTTTAAGATTGCTTTGCTAACGATTCTTTTTTGAGATCATAGATGTTATAGATTCTATAAGTTAAAAGGTGGAGTGTGTGACGAGTCCATGAAGGGGCAGGAAATAAGATTTTTTTTCACAAGTGGCCGGTGCGTAAATTTATGAATCAATATCATACATGTTTAATATAAAAGATGGTATTACAAATAAATAATCTGTATGCAATTTATGTAGTGCCACAAGCAACCAACCGGTTCGGTGCACTGTGGATTCTACGCGTGCGAGTTCATGAGAACGGCCGGACGGTACATCAGGAACCCTAATAAGGTACCACTAATAGTAACATTTGTATTTATATCGTTAAAAATGCAAATATACGTAGACACATGGAAATATATATAATGCTTATAAACTTTCTTTTCAGGCATATCAAGAATCGGAGTCCGAAAACTTCGACGACCTAACTCTGTACGGAATAATTGAGGACCTCTGCTCATTTATCATGAGAGAAATCATTGCTACAGAGGAAAAATATCACCATGCCGAAAGACCCTTAGGGAGGCCCGAGTTCGAGGCGCTAAGGGACATTAGCGCTCTGAAATCAAGTCAAAATGATTATTAGATTCATCACCACTATAAATTTTATTATCATATCGTGGCCAGAAAATAATTTTGATGTATATAATGTTGATGTAATTAAATTATTAATGATGTATATACGTATATAATTATTATATGGTATAATTACTTTTTGTTGATGTATTTCTCATAATTAAATAGCCTTTGTATTGATCATAGTAAGAGAGAAAAAGAGGGGGGAGAAGGGAGGAAGATGAGGGGGGGAGGGAGGGAGGGAGGGGGACAGAGAGGAGGGAGGGAGAGAGAAGAGGGCGCCACCTCAAAAATGAAAATTCAAATGAATTTGAGCGGGAAAACAATAATACAGGTGGTTCACTTAAAGCAACCGTGCGTGGAAATGCCATTTCTACAGGCGGTTCCTTATGTGAACCGCCGGTGTAAATGGCATTTCCACAGGCGGTTGCTTATATGAACCGCCTATGGAAATGTATTTCCACTGGCGGTTTTCAAGCAACCGCCTGTGAAAATACAACATTTTCACTGGCCTCTAGCACAGGCGGCCGGCCAAAACGCCTGTGAAAAGGCGTCTGGAACCGCCTGTACAGAGCCTCTGTGTACTAGTGAGATTTTTTTTGTCTATCGTCCCTTAGTTACACCCGAGTCTCCTTAATTTGTTCCTCGATGATCTTTCATCATCACCGGCACAACTGCACAACACCACTTATATCGTGGCATGAGTGGTGTCATGACTCTGGTGACTTCTCACTTCTCTCAACTCTACACTAAGTACTCACAAAAGTCATCCAGTTAATAACCTAAGTCAATCCTAGAGCATATATATCTGTCCAAAAAGAATGTAATTATAGGTTACTTATCAGCTAAAATGATTCAAGTTTGACCAAGTTTCTAGTAGATGGTTCACATTTATGGCTTCAAATCAATTTATTATAAAAATACATTTTGCAACTAATCTAATGATATTTATATAGTACCACAAAAACTGATTTTTTTAATCTATAATTGGCCAAACTTATTAAGCTACTAAGACATGACAACGTGCTACAATTGTATTCTTTCTAGGATGGGATGGTGGGAGTACATGTCTCTAGGAAAGTGGCCAATTCAGCTATGGCCCTCGCTCGCTCTCTGGGGAAAGTGGTGGGGAGAGGTAGAGGTTCATGTTCATCCTTTTATATTAACTAGTATATTGCCCGTGCTAACGCCACGGTGACACTTTATCTATACACAAGAAAACAAGCAAAAGACCACCTGGCTGTGCACTGCTATTGTTGTGGATCATCTTAAGTGTGACTGTCCCTTCTATTTTTTTAGAAATTTGTGGTTTTCCTTGATATGAATCAGCATATTTGTGTAGCTAAAAGGTAGAATAGCAAACTTCATAGCATCAGCATAAAGGATAGTAAAATTACTGGTAGAACTAAGAATTTGTGTTTCCTTCATCTGAAGACTGATATTCAGTGCAGTTGTGCAACCCAAGAAGTTTTTTCTATGCAGTAAAATGAACATCAGTACCTCTTAAGAATGGCGATCGAACAGGCAATTAGTGATGAACTGAAACTACGACACGTCTTATCTATTTGCAACAACCAAGGAAAAGAAAGTTTTCTTTGAACCATATGCAGCAGCCATCAGGTGTCCCATCCATCTAACGTTGAAATCAGAAAGGAGAAAAAGAAGAACCGGAGATGTCCGTGATGACTGCCAGATCTGGACGAGCACTGATGGGCCGGCGCAGCCGGTAGCACAGGGCGGGGGCGATGTGGTGACATGTGGGTGGCACTGTAGCCTGGCTGCGCGGTGTCGGCCGTGGCCTAGCCCTAAGCGTCGGCCGGCTGGAGGAGCGACAGGCGGTGGCTGTCTGGTGACGGAGGAAAATAGGGGGGCGCCGGCGCTAGGTGCAGCCTAGGAATACACCGTCATCGTTCGTGCACCATCCGATGGATCAGTCCGTCCAGCAGCCGCGTCCTCGTCGGTGCGACGGTGCCCACGGGCCACGGCACAGTCCAGGCGCAGGAATCAGAACAACGTGACGGCGTCCCTGGCGCTGAGCCCGGCGCGATAGAGGCGTAGAGCATGCTATGCGAAGACTTGGCCACCACCTCCCCGGGCACCTCAAGGATCGCGGCCACCTGAGCGTCTCGCCACCGGGGAACCATAGTAGTCGCGTAATATTTTTCTCTTTCCGTCGTCACGTTAGTAAAGAATTGATTGATTGATAATAAAAAAAACAAATGAACCTGAGCGATCAAACCCAGAGCGCTGGCGTTGGGACCTAGGCGTGGGCGTGGGAGGTTAAATGAGGAGGAAGTGTGACACTTTTGATCTAGGCCGTCCGATGTGAATGAGTAAGGAGAGAGAATGTATAAAATTAAATCTGGGCTGTCTATTTTAATTGTGTTGGTTTCCTGGGTACAATTTTATGGGTGGATGAAGGGGGAACTTCTCAGCGAGGACGTTTTTTGTGTGTGGCTGTAGGAAAGAAAACTTGGTGCATTAGTAGGTTGATAAACGAACCTCCATTCTCCACTTGCGTTTACGGTCTCTCCAAGCATATTCCTAGCAACCGTAGGCTCTTTTAATTTGAGTAAAATTCACCGTCGGCTGGTGTTACCTTCCTAGTCCCTCAACTTCTAAAGTGATTTATACAGGTTCTTAAACTTGGTCAATCGTGTTATCCTTGTTCATTAACTTTTAAAGTGATCACCGTACAGCTGGTCCCTAAATTTTGATGGTGTTGTCATCTGGACCCTAAATTTGGTTTTGTGTCTCTTCAGGTCAAATCAAGACGATCTACAAACTCTATATATGAAAAAATAATTGACCACTTTTGCGATCTAGAATTTTGTGGTTGAGAAGTTTTTGGATTAAAAATGTTAATGGCGAAATGTGAAGCTACCTAGGACTAGTAGCACTAGGATCAGCTAAAGCTAGCTTCTTCCTCGGAGCGCATGCATGCAAGCGCTGCCGCACGCGTGCAGCGGCGCGGCCATGCCGCCATGGCCGGGAGTGCATGCATGCATGCCGCAGCCCTGAGGTACTTGCAGCTTTCAATTCAATAATAAAGGTACAGGTACTAGTGCTTGCTTGCATATTATTGCATATATATAAGCGCAGCGCAGCGCAGCTGGGTGAGACGAAGATGAAAATGCACGGGTTCGATCCGGTGCCGTGCGTGCTGCCACTGCCATGCCCATGCTCAGATGCAGCAGCAGCAGCAGCAGCAGCAGCTCCTGCACGCGGCTCGCCTGGCCGCCTGGCCGCGCGCAGCCCCCAGCCGGAGCAACAGCCGGTAGTAGCATGCACATTATTACAACAGTACAGTAGCGCAGTACCATGTGATGATCAAGAGGAATGGATTCTTTTCTTCCTCAGGTGAGAACTAGCAGCCCGTCCGGTGCCGGTGCAAGAGATTAGTACTCGGGAGATCCTCTCCCATGCAGCCATACGGCCGGCCGGTCTTGGCTACTACTGCCAGTTCTCTCTGACCAAAAGACATGGGCTGCATGCATGCAAACCAATGCAGTGCAGGCAGAGGCAGCAGCTGCAGAAAGATGCCCCATCGATCAGGATTCAGAGGAGAAAGACTGCAGACAATATACAGTGGAGTATCATTCATCTAATCGCTTTCCATTCCACCACTCATCTCACTCTCCATGACCATGGCTGCCTTCTCCGTACTAGCACTTCGAGAAAAATTTAAGGCCCCGCAGAGCTCTTCTGCTCCAGCCTCTTGCGGCTCATTGCAATGAATCCCATCAAACATCCAAAAAAATGGCTTCTTGCAAGAAGTTGAGAGGAATATGAGTCGTTTTGTATACATAAACCAGAGCCGAAAAGGTGGTTTCCTCAGCTCCTCAAAAATCTATTATAAATTACTACAAAACTACCATTAGAGTTTTCTTGACGGAATCATTAGAGTTTGTTTGCCAAACTTTTTGTAAAATGGCTTCATCTCCACATAAACTACTTCACATGAGGAGCCTGATCCAGAGCCCTACCAAATAGGACCTTTAAAACTTTAAAACTACTACAGGAGTGGCAATAAGTCCCTCGTAGAAAAATGGCGCTAGGTAAAAGAAAATTTTAGAAGTTAGTATAGAAGTAGTGGCGCCATTGGCCAAAATACCTGCAGAACAAATATTTTTTAAAATAAAATAAGATAAATACACAAATTATAGATCAACAAGATCTAAAGCTCTATAGTTGATGAATTTTTTATTTTGGGGTCATTTAGGATCTAAACTCTCAGAGCTCTAGCTTCCTGACGAGGCTCATGGGCCTCGCAAGGGACTGTAGATTGTGGACCTCCACATAGATGTTTAATGCGCAGTTGGAGGATGGCGATGATGACATGGACACGTTGGGCCTCCGTTAGTTGCCCCCTGCATGGTAGGAGTGCTTGAAAGAGGTCCTAGAAGTTGACCATCTCGAGCCCATGTGCTTGCAGACGACTAATTCACCCCACGGGTTAGAGCATAGGGGTGGCCAAAAGTAGAGGTTCAAGAGCTCAGTGAAACGCTGCCATGGGGGACTGCCCTCATTCTGCTGCACCTAGATGAACCACATATGTGACATGTCCTCAAGGTTGTACGAGGCCATCCACCCCTTCTCCTCTTCGAGGGTACACTACTAATAATGGAAGTAAGATTCACAGTGGTTGATGAATGCCGGTGGATCAAACTTACCATCATACTTTGGAAAGTCCATCTTCTGAAACCACGACGGCCTATTGTGTTGGCGTGCTCATCGGTTTGCTTGGGAGCACCTCCGAAACTCATTAAGGAGGAGGCAGGCGACTGCTTCTCTTGGTGTTGAATGGCCAGATGGACATTCCCCTCAATCATAACTAGAGGTTCTTCACATTCTCAGAGAGCGCGAGGATGAGGCTCTTGAGATCAAAGCGGGCATGGTGGCGCGATGGACAACACTGAACAGAGTTACAGTCAGGGAGGTCTGGGGAAGAGGATTGAGTGGTCACTAATACCAAAGTGTTATGATGCCAGTAAGGAGGTAGCAGTTGTGCCAGATGGCAGAGCGTAGTCGTGGGTAGAGTCGGAGTGAGGTTTTACACCTCTGTCCCTATGTTTTGGAGAAGAAGAGAGACCGGGGACGATACTCACTTGATAGAAGTGGGAAAAAAAAGCTAATATAGGTGTTACAATATTTTTTTTGATAGCATACGTCGGTAAAAAATCTTTTCCAAAGGCACATAGGGAATTATCTCTATAAACAAACACCATGCATGACAAGCAGCGAAGACTAGTTTACGACAGATTATGGACCTTGATGAGACTCATGCTAATATGTGTGGGCAGCCGCTAAATATTGTCAATGCCGTGCAGGCGATATATAGTTGCATATCAGATGCATATATAACTTGTTAAAAAAAACTCATTGAATAATTATGAAACAAGCACTACTACAAAAACGATCTTTAGGTCCAATTTTTTTAAGGGAGTGGATGTGATCAGGACCCACGACACCAGCCATCCCTAGAAATGGCATTGTAGGGGCAGCTTGTGATATGAACCGCTCCTATAAGTGGGTCTATTTGTAGAGGAGGTTATGGCCAGTCGCCCCACTGTTGACTACATGCTTCTTGAAATAGAATTTTAGAAATTCAAAATTTTATTTCTCCAAGCTTTGTCCGGTGAAAAGGTGCCCAAACAACAATGATAGATCATGATCTTAGAAAATTTTAGGAGAAAAAACCATCTTATTTGGAATTAGTACGAGGAAGAAAGACCAACCACAAGTTTTTAAAATGGATTTAAAAGATAAATGACACATGTTCATCACCTTTCAGCAGGAATCCAAGCACATATTAGTGTGATGAATAGGTTGTAGGGGTGAGTTTAGAAATCGCCCCTACAAACCCTTGATTTGTACAAACAGTTTTATAGGGTGGTTGGACAAACCGCCTCCACAAACCATCGATCTGCAGCTGCTTCTACAAATCACATGTGCATTAGTGAAGAGCATTAACTTCAATTGAAATGAACATCTACGTTTTCCATGTGCTAGCTACTCCTTATAATTGCTTGATCATCGTCCCTAGCTTACTCGCTAAACTTGAAGCTTGCTGTTAATAATTAAGCTGCTAATAGTAAGTCGAAAATGAGTTGACGACTGAACATACTTACTACTATTTCGATCGATGGATATATTATATACGGAGGGTCTAATTAGTATGACTCCAAATCTAGTAATAGTTTCTGTAGAGAAGTTGGAAAACTATTAACACCTTTTATGGAGGAGTTATTTTCTAGTGAACATTAGATGAGAGACGAATCCGATTTTGCCGATTTTGAATGAGGAGCTAGAGCTTTAAAAAGTGGCCTTTTCTCAACTCTAGAGATGGACTTATTAAGGAGGAGCTCTTCTAAACGTACTCTAAAGCAAGCACTATACATGGTAGTCGCTATAGGTGTAAAAAGGAGCTTTTCCTCGAGAATCCTTACTCCTCCTAAGAATGACTTGGAGAGAAGCTTTTCTAAACATTACCCTAAAATAAAACAAGCACGTGCACGTACGGTATGTGCTCGTCCGTGCGCTCCATTTCTTGTGCGCCTCGATCTGTTCTCCTTGACTTGTCACATCGTCGCCGTCCATGGTCGACCGCCCGGCCGGCCGCCTCATGAGGGCACACCACCGAACCTGATATGTACTCCCTCCATCCCATGGACTTTGTCGTTAAAAAATTATGCCCCCTCACAGACAAGGTTTTTAAGTGACAAAATCCATAGATGGAGGGAGTACGTCCTCTCCTATTATTACTGCACGCATGCATGAATAATATAGCTTTTTAATCCGTACTCCTCAGTGGTAGTTCCTCTGCACTGCAAATGCAAATGCATTGCTTGCACGTGTCGTGTAGCGCCCAACAATCACGAGCTGGGTCTACCACTGATTTTCATGTCGATCGGTTGGCCGCTAACAAGATCATCACAGGCGATGATATATAATACACATTCTGCTTGCCCTGACAATATTTCTGCTCACGATTCTCTTGACGCCATGGCTAGCTAATTTAGGATTGGGCACTGCAGCAGACAAAAGCTAGAGTAGTAGTGTGGTGCCATGGCTAATATAGGATTGTGCACTACAGCTCTTGCTACATACAAACTACAAAAGGCTTGTGTGTGTGTGTGTGTGTGTGTGTGTGTGTGTGTGTGTGTTACTTTGTTGTTTCTTTCTGCTTCTATCCATAGAACCTTGCATTGCCCCGGAACCCGGCCCCCACCCCATATATTGTATGATGCTAATATTATATTTCACTACTACCAAAAAAGAAGATTTTAGAAGAAATGCCATTTCATTTCCAGTTGTGGTAAAAGTTTTGACAATTCCCAAAATATCTACTCAATTTCGAAGATAACCAACCCATTTTAAAAGGTAGCTATAGTTCAATAAAGCATAACTCTATAAATTAATTAACAGAGATGGACCTCTTCAGAAGTTCCCATAGACAGACAGATCTCTTAATAGATACGCGCGCGGGGATCTCTACGTTGGATGGGTCATGAGAAATGCACCATTGCAGAACGCCCCACAATGCAAAGTAGTCAAGTGATCCGATGTGACCCATCTAGCGACAAAATATATGGGGCGGGTTTTGGACAAAGAGAGGAGAGCACATGCATGCAGTTTTTGACGCATTTGTCATGAAAAAACAAACAAAATCCCAAAGCATAGACAAATGATTTTATGTTACATAGGTACATCAAGTCACAAAACGTACTATATTTTCTATTTAATTATACAACATGGCAAAGATATAGTACTTTTTAAAAAATCCAAGACAAATTTAGGCCAATGTGTTCTTATGTTCCCAAACTATTCCCATTAGGCATAAATGAATTACTACTATTTTTGTTACAAATTATTTGTAAAATGTAGCAACGCCCTCATTCTAAGTCGTTCAGGACAATGAAATGATCTACAACTGCAAGGTTAAACTTTGATTAGCAATTTCTATGAAATATAGTATTATCATGTTATGATTTTTTTTTGAAATACAGTATAAATACATGCTCACACACTTACCCCATTCCTATGAGCACCTCCAGAAGACGTCTTGGTCGATGAACACATGCACACATCTAATAACCCTAAAACACTAGCTAGTTAATTGTTGGTAAGCATTATCGACTACCACTGAAAGAATAGCATGTTATATCTTAGAATACATTTTAAAAAATATAAGCACCTACGTCAAATCTAGATCTCAGATTGACTACATACTTGCTTCATCTATTCCTGGGTGCAGTGCCCCTAATGTTTTGCACCGTCTGAGGGGCCCACTAACTCAACCTCTCGGTGGGCTCTTGGGCATATGGCAAAACTAGCTAGACTATGCTGGTGGACACATAAAGAGGGACCCTAACCTGATCTTGTTCTAGTGGTGGATGCACGTTTTGCCTGGTGTCATCAACTAGAGCTCTAATGGTCACAGCTTTGCGTGGCGACGACCGTGGTACACAACATGATGGTGATGCCCTTGCAACTATTTCTCTCAGTATATAACATATTCATAGGTTTATTTTGTGTTCTCCATGCAATCTTGAAGGTCAGGGTCGCCTTGGCTTGATTCATGGAATCGCTTACTTTGTCGATGGATCTCATCTAGGCTAAATCTTCAAACTTTAGTCATGCTCCTATCGGCTAGCACATGACATGGTTATCGTGGGAATTGCCTCTAATGCATGATGACACTCCCATGTGATGGAATTATATAGTGACGATGGAAAATTATATAGTGACCGGTTGCAATTAATTAGTCAATTAAGGAGATGGAAACCTATATGCTCTCGCCATCACGGACTGGATCAAGGCAATTACGCCGTGTGCAATATCATATTTTTTTTTTTCTTGGAGTTGTTTTGGGGAACCTCTCTCGGTCCAAGTGTTACGATAGTGGCGCAAAGTATCGACGTTTAAGTTTTGTGTCATAGTATGCTGCGAATATATTAATATATGTTGTCATGTCATTCCCTTTGTTTTTATAGGCTATGTGCATCTTAGCTATGCAAAGATAAGAGACCAGGTTTGTAACTGTTACCAGCTTCATGTAATTTCTACCGTTAATAATAATGCTTCCCTTTCAAAAATAAGGTATGCTCCCCTTTATTGGGTAGTTTTCTTTTCTGATCAGTTGCCTAATCTTTATTTTTTAATCAGAATTTGGTACTTTCCCTTTCGATCTCGATGCGAATATTATGCAAAGTGTGGCAAAGCTATGTGTCTACTCATCAATCAAATCAAATGTATAAAAATGACCACTGTCAATGAAATTGTGAATGTTTCTGTTTTTGTAGCCTAGATAGTTTATGAAATGATCGATTGGATGATGAAACAGGGAAGAAAATTAAGGGATTATTTATATAATAGTTTTACCCACATGAAGAAAAGTGGGGAGGGATCTATATATCCTCTCTTGTCGTGTTTCATTTGTTGTATATAGCACACTGTGGAGTGGTCATTGGCAATTTGGCACCGGCAGTTCGGCAGGATTGAATTTAATGAAACACTGCACATACATAAATTATTCATTCAGATCGGAATTATTAATTGGCACAAGTAAAGAAGAAGAAGAAGTAGTAATAAGATACAGTACGTATATGCGAGTATTATCAGCGCGTTGGCGAATGGCCGGCCGTAGGTGGCGATGCGGGCACCGCCGCCTGCCCGTGGCCTGTCGGGCCGGGGCGTGGTGGCGGCGAGGTGTGACGACGGCCGGCCGGCTGGCCGATACACATACCTTTGGAGTTTGGACGGCGCCGCGCGATACGACGGAGGGAGTTGCGTTGGTTGGTGTGGCACTGGCACGTCGTCGATCGGGTCATGGCGGCGGCGGCGAAACGAGTCGCCGCCGGCTGTGGATGCGCGGATCCAATCCAAGCTGAAAACCTCGGAAAAGAAGGCAAGGCAAAGCCAGCATGTGGGCTTTGTATGGATTGGTAACTGTTGTTGGAGGCCTGTTTGCTGGATCGGCGGACGTGCTGGGCTGACCCATCTACTATCCCTACCCCCCTGTCGGGCCAGAAGGAAAGGGCAAAGAGGTCGTTTTCATTCCTTCCAAGGAAGTTACTGGAGATGAGATTGGCTAAACACTGTGATTGAACATTAATGAAATGTCTCTTTGTCTTTTTAAGCCCATCGGAATTGGTGGAGATGTCTTCTCCGTCATGTTCATCTTCTTTGACACAAAACACTAGCTAGTGGTGGCCATCTTCATCTCCGCTCGAGCGGCCACGGGCGGTCGTAGGTTGGGGGAGAAAGGCGGGAGAGGGAAGCGTTAGAGCAGGGTCACGCCATCGCGCTCATGCGCAACGGTCGTGTAGTTGAGATTACGTAACACAAGAAAGGAGAAAATAGATAGATAGAAAGCCACACACATCTAACAGTAACATAAGATAAACCCCTGGTACAGACAAAAGACGGTGGTAGATTTTTTATTCTAGATAAAGGAAGTGGTAGAGTTGTATCGAGTTGAGCGAACAAAAAGAAAAGACTGGACTATTATAATTTATATTTATTTA